>OX453242.1:27168239-27370739 GCA_949709985.1 Luffia ferchaultella | reverse complement strand
CATTCTGAAACTTAACTACCTAAGAAATCTCTATACCTAATTTCATAAAAATCTATCCATCCATTTTAGCATGAAGAATGGCTATCCCACAAGTTGGTCCCAAAATCAGTCAACCGTTTTGGAGATTAACCGGAACAGACAGATAGACTAACAGACACAACGATTTTTTATATGTAAATAAAAAAATTGCGTTTCACTCCTGACAACGCCCACCATATGTTTGCAAAATTTCAGAAAAATCGGATCAGCTGTTTCGACAATTGGCCCTTACAAACACACACACAGACAAAAACAAACTTATATCACTCTTGATAACCCCTTTTTTTATGTCTGCGAAGATTCATAGAAATGGTTTAGTCGTTTTGGACATTAGCCTGAACAAAAAGACAGATAGACAACCACAAGGACAAAAAGTTACCTAAATCACTCCTGACAACCTATTTTTAATGTCTGCTTAGTTTCATTAAAATCTTTAAAAATTTAGCTCGAACATACATATAGACAGACAGACAAAAGTAGTGTAAGTCACTCCTCACTCCTCTATTCACGTCTGCGAAGTTACATTAAAATTGGTTTATATGTTTTAGAGTTTAGCTCGAACTGACAAACAGACAGACAAACAAAAAGTATTGTATGTCACTCCTGACAATTTCTAATCACGTCTGTGAAGTTTCATTGAAATCAGTTCATCCCTTTCAGAGATCACTTTAAACAAACAGACGAACGGACAGACAGACAAACAAAGTATTGTATGTCAGTCCTAACAATCTTTTAATCACATCTTCTCTGTTTCATTGAAATAAGTTCAGGCCTTTCGGAGATCCGTTCGAACAAACAGACGGACAGACATATAAACAAAAAATGTTGTATGTCACTCCTGATAATTTTTTTATCATATCTGTGAAGTTTTACTTTTTTTGGAAAGGAAAGGAGCTGGTCACCTATGTATTTTTAGATTCCCACGTTCACATAAGACAGTAAAGCGTGACGCGTGCAAAAATACGTCACTTGTCGTGCTTGGCATCTTACTCATGTGGAATTTAATTAATTTGTAAATAGAAGCGGTCAGCCATCTAATTATTAATCACAATCTAGGTACCTTTATTTCTGTGATCGAATCATAGATTTTTATTCGAAGTGGTAGGTATTGTATATAAGGGGAGCCTGTCGCTAATTTATTAAGGTTGTTAAGGTACTTATTTTTGAAGCTTTGATTTAAGCTTTAAGAGTTCTAACTGTCTCACAATTTATTTTGGAAGTGATAATCCTCCGCCGACGGACCATATTTTAATACGGGTTGCCGCTTTTAGTTACTAGCTTTCTTGAACTATGATCTGAATTATATAAAAAAGTTTCCTAATAATACTATATACGAAAACTTATGACGAACCAAAATTATAAGTTTGATCATAGTTATTGATTTCTGATTGTTTTCTGGATTACGCACTTAACTTGACTTGATGCACTTTTTGATAACTTTAGGATTAATTTTTGTTCTTGGTATGGATACGAAACCACGTGATTCAACACGCAATTGTTGTTATTTGGCAGTTTATTAAAGTGTCGGCAATTTGATTTTAATTTAAATTTTTCTCTAAAATTGTTCTATCTTTAATCTTTAAAAATTTTTTTTTACCTGCCTACTTTTCCATCACGCACATCCGCTATTCAGATTTTCGTCATCTTTTTGTCATTTAGTTTTTTTTAAAGAAAACTTATTATTATAGAGCACTCGCAACAAAATTCAAGATGAGAGAAGAAAAAAATAAAAATAAATTATTGTCACACAAGAATAAAATAGACAAAGGGACTTGGACCTAGCTATTTCATCTCCTCGTTTCGCAACGCCAAGTGCACTGTCCTGAACCTAGTATTACGTCCATGGAGATAGATAAGCATTGCAGTGCTTCAGTACCACTGGTTGTTCCGTGACAGGGAACCTAGAGTTATTATTAAGTCTATGTGTACACTTGATTTTAAATGTCTAAGTAATCCGATAGTCTATCTCTCTGTCTGTTCCGGCTAATCTCCGAAACGGCTGAACCGATTTCAATGAAACTTTGCAGACGTGCAGAGAGCATTATCGGGGGTAACATAGGCTACTTTTTGGCTGTCTGTCTGTCTGTTCAAGTTGATCTCCGAAACGGCTAAACTAATTTCAATGATACTTGTCATACGTGTAGAAGACATTATCGTGGGTGACATTGGCTGCTTTTGGTTTGTTTGTCTGTCCATCTGTCTGTCTGTTCAAGCTGATCTCCGAAACGGCTGAAGCTATTTCAATGAAATTTAGCACACGTGCAGAGGCTATTATCAGAAGTGACATAGGCAACTTTTTGTCTGTCTGTCCGTCTGTCTGTATGTTCGATCTGATCTCCGAAACGGCCATACCGATTTCAATGAAACTTGGCAGGCGTGCAGAGGGTATTATCGAAGATGATATAGGTTATTTTTTGTCTGCCTGTTTATCCGTCTATCTATCTATCTGTCTGTTCTGGCTAATCTCCGAAACGGTTGAACCCATTTCTATGAAATTTAGCAGACTTGCAGAGGGTATTATCGGGTGTGATATAGGCTACTTTTCGTCTGTCTGTCTGTTTGTCTGTCTGTGTGTTTGAGCTGATCTCATCTCATTATCTGTGTATAAATTAACTTTGAAAAAAAAGTCTTTAGTTTTCATATGAAATGGGAAGAAACTTTTTCCCCGACCCAATATTATAAATACTATACGTATTTATCAATTCACGGAATCTTTTAACGTAATTTTGAGCAGCTTCAAGACCTTTGCTTAATTTGAAAATTTCCAAACGTATTATGGACCCATGACAAAACAATAATTTTATAATGTAGTACTAATGTCCTGACTAGTATTTTCAGTCTCCTGATTATTATAGTTAATTTCGTTTCAAGACTAAAAAATAAAATATTAAATTATAGTTTAAAAAAAAAACTTTAAAAAAATACGCTTTTCCGCGTAGCAAATAGCAAACCGAACTTAAAGTAACAAAATCTATACTAATATTATAAAGCTGAAGAGTTTGTTTGTTTGTTTGTTTGTTTGTTTGTTTGTTTGTTTGAACGCGCAAATCTCAGGAACTACTGGTTCGAATTGAAAAATTCTTTTTGTGTTGGATAGTCCATTTATTGAGGAAGGCTATAGGCTATATGTATAAAATAATACTATCTGTCTGTCTGTCCATTTGAGCAAATCTCCAAAACGGCTAAACAAATTTTGATAAAACTTCACAGATATGGAAAGGAAGTGGTCAAAATTGACAAACACTACTTCTTGTATGTCTGTATGTACGGCCATCTGTCTATTCGAGCTAATCTCCAAAACGATTAAACCGACTTTGATGAAATTTCACGGGTATGAAAAGGAGGTGGTCAAAAGTGACATACGCTACTTTTTGTCCGTCTGTTTGTCTGTACGTCTATGTATCTATTCAAGCTAATCTTCAAAACGGCTTAACAGATTTTAATGAAACTTTGCAGACGTGAAAGAGGGTTGTCAAGAGTGACATCAGCTACTTTTTGTGTCTGTCTGTCGTTTGTCTTCACTGATCTATCAACTTAGATAAAGCCGAAACTACTAAGTCTAGGAAGCCGAAATTTGGAACAGTGGTTTATTTTATAACATATCAATTTTTTATAAAAGGAATATTTGGAAATTTCAAATTTAAGGAGGGAGGGACGGAAGGGCTTTGTATGAGTCTTTGTTCTTTAAAGTTAGAAACATAAAAAATTTTACATAAATAAATAATGATGTCTTTCAGGGTTTTTGGATTTCCACATTTTAAGGGTGGGAAACGGGAGGTGAAAAGTATGGGAGTATCGGTTTTCCTAAAGGAGTGGGGAGAATGAAGATTGAAAGTTTGAATGGATGCACCCAATATTAGTTTCAGCAAAAAGTATGTATAAACCATTTCGAAAGTTAATACTACCTAAAACAGGAATGTGTAGTCTACGCAAGCAAAGCCGCGGGCGGTCGCTAGTATTTTTATAAGTTTTAAAACCGTGTGGGGTGCTTTTAACTACCAATAATTTTGTAATAAACCTTACTTTAAAAAATAGCTAACAATAAAACATTTATTACAATTAATAGCATCTACCCTATGCTTTTTTTATAAACCTATCATCATACCCAAAAAATGGTTTTTTTTTACTTTTTAATTTGGTTTCTTACCGGATGGTCTCAATGACATACCCATTTATTATTAAGATGGCTCAATTTTACTGAAACTTCGGGAAAATGTGCAATTTCCGATGTGAAACACATGTTCCAACGTAACTACGTAATGTGTCGCGGGACGGGTGCCGTCATTTCGCCCGCGCCTGGCAAGTTATTCAAGCGAAAACTTTGTATGAGTGGAACCCACGAGCAAGGGATATGGTTCATTTTATTTTTATTATCTTAGGAAAATCAACAGCTATACAATACATATAGTGCTTATAATGCTCTATCAAAGAGGCTCAGAATTATGAAGTCAGTGTCCGCTCTAAATTGAAGACGCGAGGGTCAATCCAAGTTTTTTTCCATGGCTTTGTACAAGGAAAAATCTTCGTATGGCATAAAAAAATAGAGCAACAAAAGTTAGTCGAAAGTTGAAAAACATTTTCCCGTACATTCATATAGTGTGATGTATAAATAGGGATACGTTGACAACTTGACAAGTGCCAGAAATCGACTTTCGACAAAAATATATGTTAGCGCCTTAGGAAGTTTACGGAGAGGGGGAAGGCGTTCGCATCCCCTCGGCCTGATCTTTATCACTACGTAACTTCTATCGCGAGATTGGTTTAAACATAAAATATTAACAGATTTATTTCAAGTGTTACATACTAAAAGACTCCAACTAAATTCATCGCTTCGGCAAAAGATATGTATGAGATATTATTGTATGGCCGTCGCCGACATATGCGAGATGTCGTCTCCATCGAACGAACTTGGCTATCTATATACATTGATGTCTGTATATTAGGTCTTAACCTATGAAGTTGCCGTTTTGTATGAAATAAGTCAAACTAATTTTTTTTTCAAACATATTTATTTCTGTAATTCTACGTAATCACCCGTGCAACCGATGCATCTTTGCCAACGCATTGGCAGTTTATTGATGCCTTTCTTGTAAAAATCAACTGGACGGGAGGCAACAAACTCTTCAAAGGCATTTTGTACTGTCTCTCGGGAATTGAATTTATTTCCTGTTCAAAAGTTGTCCAAATTTAAAAAAAGTAATAGTCCGTTGGTGCAAGATCTGGTAAGTATGGCGGTTGAGGGAGAACTTCCAACCCCAACTCTAGCAGCTTGGAGACTGTTTGTTGTGCAGTATGGAGTCGCGCGTTATCGTGAAAGAGCAGCGGGGACGACCGATTGACCAAAGCTGGTCGCAGACGTGAGAGCTTCTCCATCATTGTGTTCGGTTCCTCACAGTACAGATCTGCAGTAATGCTCATACCATTTTGTAAAAAGCTGTAATGAATCACACCGGCACTAGACCACCAAATAGTGACCATCACTTTTTTAGGGGTTATTTTTCGTTTAACACATTGCTTTGGTGCCGAACCAACATCTTATCAACTTGTTGAGCACTTTCGATTGTCAAGAATCCATTTTTCATCACAGGTAACAATCCGGCTCAAAATTCCTTCATTTCTGTGCCTGTTGAGCAACGCGAGGCAGGACTCGACGCGTAACGGTTCTAAATTGTCAGGGACACCGCAGTAGATATGGTTATGCAAAAGATTTTTTTTCATTATCATCATCTAGTTGAAATATCCTACTATTGAGTGCAGGCATGCTAATTTTTTAGAAAGGAACATTATGAATTTTCAAAACCTACGACAAATATAATTAAAATATAATAAAGTTTGTCTCTAATTTTACTGAATTTTCTAGAAAGTTCCATAAAGCCCTAGGGCTTTTATATATACTAAATATATATTTATTTATATAAATACTCTAGAGTCTTGCATCTCTTTAGCGGTCCCCGTACACAATGTGTAGTCCACGTGGACGAAGACGCGGCCGGGTGAAAAGGTATAAATATGCCGTCTTGTACTGTATGTCTTGTGCTGTGTTGAAATTATATAAAAGTAGAACTAAAGTAATATAATAACTTTGATACGAATACGTGTAATAATTTTATTTAATAAATGCAAACGTCAGACTCATTTTCGTTTTATTAGTGAAGCAACTCAGTCTTCAAATAAACCTTAACAATTTTAAGAAAGGAAGCGCGTTTGTATTTATAATGATAAAAATTAAAATTCAAATCAGAAAGCACAACACAGAATGATCTTCACATATTTATCGATTCGACGTAAACATTTACTTAAGCAATTGCACAGTTTTTATTTTAGCGACATCGATAAACTACAATTAATTTCAACACAATTTAGATTTACATCGACGAGAAAACAAAATTTCAAGGTGGGATGCTAGTGTGGAAACCCCTATAAGTCGAAATAATCTTTCGACAGTCTGTGCTTCCCCTTCAGATATAAGATGTAAGAAAACAATCACGTGCTCCGAGCGATTGTCAGGAAAAAGTAACGAGCGGTCTGTTCGATCCACCTCGCTCATTTTCACTTTGCAGGTCACCTGCACCTCATTTTAAACCCTTACTCGCCGTATATCAGCGTAGATAAGTTTGCAGATGTCTTAGGACTCGTCGTAGTGTGTATCGAATCATAATTTTGAAAAATATTAATAAAACTAAAAACTTGACTGCGTGTGACAGGGACTAAAAATATATCAAGAAGAGGTTAAATACAATGGTGGGAATGTGTACCGTTGGTCCCGCCAGGCGGCGCTTTTCAGTTTGGCTATCATATTGTTTGTATACCGATTGAAAATTACGATATTTCGTTTATTTCTTAACAGTTGTAGTTCCACTGACAAAGGGTTTAAAAACCGAGTTAAGAAACTGAAATTTAAAAACAAATGGGAAAACAGAAGATTAATAAAAAGGTAATATATATATGTTAAATCTGTCTGTGTACATTAGATAATTTTTTCTTTGTGAAAAAAAAAGTGATTTGATATTTTGTAGAACTTCCATTTAATGCCTAGCTGATAATAAAATTAACTTCAATAGAGACTATCTAGACTAATAAATTAATTTCTAAAAGCAGTTTGAAGAATGAACGAGCATGTATGTTGCTATTCATGAAAAAGGCTTCAACATGATGCACACTATTTTTTTACTAGCTTTACTACGCACACTACAACATTGAATCATTGTAAAATACATAATAATATATGATTAGTAAATCACTGTAAAATATTTTCGAAAGTAAATTTACTAAGTTTGATAGCTGATATGGTAGCCAGCGCCACGAGAGACATCTACATTTATATTATCTTAGGGTTTTATTTTAAAATTTTGGCTGCACTCTGGATTCATTAATACACCGTCTATGGGAATATACAATTTTGCCCTCCGGTTAAGACGTTATTAGCTCACTGTTAACCGTCTATCGAACAACTGGGCCATACTCGGACCATACTCGGTCTGGCTAAAATGATCGATGAGCAACTAGAGGTGCGTTATTAACGTGTTCGTAGCAAAACAACCCAAGATTAATTCTCAGCCTCTAAAAACTAGATTGCAAAGTATTCACGAACGAAATTTTATTCAAATTCCAAGAGCTGACGTAACGAATTTTTTTGCTTCTAAATCCACTCATGAAGCTTATCTGGAATGGAGGTACGGCCCTCTCGGTGTGATGGACCGTCTTTGTATAAAGTTATATTCGCATCCGAGAAGTGATTAGGGCGTGATTGAGCAATTTAACTTTCAGAGGCGGCATTCGTACTCACAGCTTCTTTATACGTATGTTGTTTGTTATCAAATCGAGTGAATGGATTTTCTGCTAAATAACCGGATTTTCAAAAATGTTTTTATGCAGTTTTAGTTTCCTCAAAAATTTTGCGCATGATTCCTTTCAATTAGCTATTTCTCATACTTTCATACATCTCAAAACTCATCCTGAATGTATATTTTAGCTTTCTGTACTCCTGCTTCGCATAAACTTTAACAACGCCAAATCTCACATTCCTCCGTCGGCGTAGTATGCTTCAAAAGGGATTGAAAACTTTTCCTTTACGTATTTATATATATAGACAAGTGGTCGCCCAGAGGTCACTTTTTGAAACCACCAATAACAAATAGGAAAGAGTTAGTCAATTCAAACTGCAGCAAAAGACAGACTGTTAAACTCGTATGGTTGACATTATTTGAAACACATATTGAGTATATATAGATTTTAGCTCTTGGCACTTCATTTCCATGTAAACTTCCATGAAAAAAATTTTCTGAATTTAGACATATAGTCTCATCTCAAAAATTCATCTGCATAGAGATTTTAGCTTTCTGCACTCCTACTCCACATAAACTTTAATTATGCCAAATCTCACATTCCTCTGTGCACGTAGTGTACTTGAAAAGGGGTCTAAAGCTTTTCGTTCATGTATTTATATATAGATAAGTCAGAAAAAACTAATTGGGATATGCCCTGGGATTCGGACCACGGCCTTCTAAACGTCAGTTTACACTATCGCATAGCGCCATTCTGGCCGTTATAAGCCGGTTCTTTTCATCTAAGGAAGAATTTTCAGTAGTGCTGTCTCCACATTTATTTATTATCTTCATACTTTGTGTAAGTTTAATTTTGTTACCTGCCGAAACCTAAGCCTTTCCTATATACACCACCACAAAGAGCTTTCTAAATATATCATGACAGTGGCAGAATTTTAAAATTTTAAAAACTTATAATTTTCATATTCTTCAACCGAACATATTTTTGTTTATGAATTTTGTTATCGTATAAAGTCTATTTTTATATTTTCACACAACAACAATACAAGAGTTTTAGAGCATATCTAATTCCGCATCTCCTGGTAGTCTCTAATAACATATTAATGTTATGGAACATCCCACACAGCGCCATCTAGTCTAAAAGTAAGCAAGTACTATGATTGTATTATGCTGTACCAGACAACTGAGATACAATACATACGATACATTATTTAAAATATTAAATATTCAATTTTCTTTAAAATATATACGTATATAGATACCTATAACACCCAGACACAGAAAAAGTAGACATGTTCATGAACACAAATATTTGTCCCGGGCGAGAATCGAACCTGCAACACTATAACCCTAAAACATAGCTTTCAGCACTTCTGGAATCGTAAGGGATATTAAAAAAGTTTAATTAAAAGTACAATAAGCTTTCATGTTAAATTGCTTAAAACATAATTTAAATAATAGTGTAGGTATACAAATATAACGCCCCGTCATCACATATTATGATTTGAGCACTCGTAAACTTTTATCGTTACAAAAAGTACCTAACTTCGTAACCTAATTATTTTATAAAACATCAAAAGCTATTTCTTCCCAAGAACAAATTATTCAGACACGATAACGTCTTAAGCCTTATCTATTTGGAAAATCAGCTTCATTTAATTTTGTTCTCGGGTCAGTTGGGAGTAATAGTTACGAACGATCAGTGTATTAAATGTTATCTATATTAATATTATAAAGCTAAAGAGTTTGTTTGTTTGTTTGTTTGTTTGTTTGTTTGTTTGTTTGAACGCGCAAATCTCAGGAACTACTGGTTCAAAATGAAAAATTATAGTTGTGTTGGATAGTCCATTTATCGAGGAAGGCTATAAGCTATACTACATTACGCTACGACCAATAGGAGTGGAGCATCAATGAAATATGTTGCAAAAACGGGAAAAATTATTCCTTTTTAGAGCTTCCGTCGCGCGCGCTGCGTAAACGGTTAATGTTAAGCAAAAATCATGTACTACGGAATTGTTCCCCTTCAAATGTTCTAACTAAAAGTCTGCGACAGCATATGTGTGCCTTTTAAGGTTAACTTACTATAACCTTTTTTATGACAGTCAAATTTGTTCTAAGATAATGTACGATTTGCGAAGATGTTTTTTAAACGTGATATTAATCCTTATCAAATTAAATACGTTAGTTGTCTTAAGCATTTCATGCATTTTATAATTGCCTTTTACACCATACAATTTAAATTAATATCTTAGCAGTTTTGATCGAAATATGAAAACTATAGAGGGAGAAAATAAATTCGCTGTCTGCCTCTGTTCGTTAACTTTTTACTTCCAATCCACTCAATAGACTTTGATATGGTTTTCTACCAGTCGGATTTGAAAAATTCTTTTTGCCTTTGATAGCCTGAATCTAGCGGAGGGTTATAGGCTATATATATGAAAACGAACTGTCTGTCTATTCGAGCAAATCGGCTTCGGCCAAAACGGCTTAACTGTTTTTATGAAACTTTATACATATGGAAAGGATGTAGTCCAAAGTGTTGTATGTCTGTCTGTACGTCCATCTGTCTAAACCGATTTTAATGAAACATTACAAGTATTACAAGAAGGTCGTCAACACCAACAAATGTTACTTTTGTCCGTCTGTCTGTCTGTACGTGTATCTGTCTATTTGAGCTAATCTCCAAAACGGCTAAACATATTTTAAGGAAACTTTGCAGACGGGAAAGAAGGTTGTCAAGGGATTTGACATTAGCTACTTTTTGTCCGTCTGTTTGTCTGTACGTCTATGTGTGTATTCGAGCAAATTTCCAAAACGGCTGAACAGATTTTAATGAAACTTTGCAGACGTGACAGAAGGTTGTCAAGAGTGTCATAAGCTACTTTTTGTGTTTGTCTGTCTGTCTTTTGTCCTCACTGATCTATCAACGTACAGCCGAAACTACTAAGTCTAGGAAGCTTAAATTTGTAACATAGGTTTATTTTATAACGTGAGCCTTAAGTTAAGAAAGGCTTTTTTAGAAATTTCAAACTTAAGGGTGGGAATGGAGGAACTTAAATAATGACGTGTTGCAGGGTTTTTAGAGTTCCACATTTTAAGGGAAGGTAAAGGAAACGGGAAGTGAAAAATTGTATCGGTTTTTTTAAAGGGTGGAAGGGGAATGAAGATTGAAAGTTTGAATGGGTGTGACCAAAATTGGTTCTAGCAAAAAGTACGTATAAACCATCTCGAACGTTAATAGTACCTATAACAGGAATTTGTAGTCTACGCAAGCGAAGCTGCGGGCGGTCGCTAGTGTAAGATAAATGTAGGTCTGTACTTAGACTTATCTTCTGACGTCATCAGGCCACGGTGAAACATGTATTTCGCACCTCTAATTTATTGGAATTTATCACATCAACGTCGTTGAGATTTTGCCTTTTTTTGTTACAGACGGAGAAAGTATATAGGTGAGCACGTCCAAAATGAAATTTGAAAAGAAAAAACGATGAAACGAATTTTTGTTTAGTAATTGTCTAAATTTTCATGTCGATACAATGAATGGTTTGCTAAAGACATTGTTTTAACTTTAATCTAAAATCTTAATTTATAAATATTTCTTTGATGCGTATCAAAATTTAAAAGAAAACACAACATAAATTATATCTATCTGTAATAATAATATAATACATGTTTTTCTCAAATCGATGAGGCGAATAATTTAAAAAAAAAAAGGTTTAATTTTTGTGTATTTGGCGTATGTGTGTCTATCCTTAATATAACACAGTAAATTTTGATAGATCGCAGGTACAATATAATAAATCGTCGATAAAATATTGAAGACTGCTTCAGTCCAAACGCTTTATCTGATTGGGCAGATTCTGGTATCACTTAATGCCTAAATAAACAGAGTAATTAAAAACATAACCAAAATTTGGTGTAGACTGTGTCGTCTACACGGTCGTAGGTATTTTTACGTGACAACGTTTGTGAGTATATGGTAAGAGAGAACGCGATGATAGACTGAGTGTAATGTACAGATGTAGCTGATTCAACCTTTTACGTTCCATTCACAGATTCCATTCGTATGTCGAGCATTACTCATGTTGTTTACGTGGATTACTTAATAAATAAGTTATAAGATGTTCGAAATTGAAAAATGAAATGTTCTTATGTTTTTTTAAACTTAAGGTAAATTTATTTAAAAATAGAAGTCAATAATCCATTTGTCCAATTAGAAAAAAAGTAATCTTTTTGCTGCATCGCTTCCCGCGCTTTTTATTTAAAATAATAGAGAAATGCGTCTACGTTTTGAAAACGGAGCATTATAAAACATGTTTTAGAAATTATTATTAGTGACAAAACATGGTGGTATCACATGATCCGTAAAATAAAAGGTTACTATCGTTAGGGGTGTACTTAGAAAAATAGTAACCGACAAAACCTTGGCAAACTTGGAAAAAAATTGGTGGCAACTTTTTTTTAAATGTTGAAAAATCGTAGATCAGTCAACTCGGAATGGTGTACTATTACCCAAAGATTTTCAAGCTGTGTAGGTAACGCCTCTCCACATACGTCCCTTAGAACAAATTAAGGCACAATTGCTTTGTTCCAAGGGGCGTATGAGGAATCTGGTTTTGAAATCAGAAAAAACTTATTCGATATTAACAAGAACGTGCCTATAATTAATGCAGAAAATATTGCATCAATTATCCAACAAAGTTTTCTATTTTAAGAAATGTTAAACAGCGTGTAAAATAATCTCTTTTAGTGACAGTGAAACAAAAGCAGGCTTTTGTATATATAGAGCTTAACAACATAATAAAAAAATTAAAAAATCTAGTTTTTGTCATTTCATGAGAATATTTTTATTTACATAACATGTTACTTTATACACCTTTATGTATAGTAATATTGATATCCTATATACAAAAATATTAAATACTTAACTTTGTAAATTTTTAAAATAATATTTATCAAAAATATAATACGTATACTATATCACTCAGCAATGGATCACCAAAGAGACAAATTACCACGTAGTATGCAGTAGGGAATTACCAGATTTGTGTAATTTTGGAAAATGTGCTTCCTTTCATTCGACTATTGCCCGCCGCGAGACGAGAAGCAGACGACAACTACCCACGCCACGTGGCGACGCTACGGCGAGCGACAGCCAAATCGATACATCGAAGCCTACCAAAACATCTGTAAAAATATCATCGATAAAACCCTAGAGCTATAACGGTTTTCACGCGTTATGAAGACAGTGTGAATTATACTTCCTATGAAAACAAGATGCTCAGTCTTTACAGGGATGAAATATGAGTTCGGACCAAATAAGAGGCGTGAGACAAAACGAGACGGCTCTCATAAAATTTCATAAATGAGCGTCAAATTTGTCTCTCGTTAGACCACACCGAACTTATTACAGTTACACACTATATTCCAGCTCGTGAGTCACTGTAGAGGTTAAGTGAATTTATTCCACCTGATTGCAACATAGTGCCGCGCCTCACGTCGTTAACTTACCTGGAGTTCATACTTAGTGTTCAAAACATAGTTTTCCGAGTCAAGCATTAATTATTATTTAACATAAACGATATATGCTAGGTATTCAGTTAGTAATAGAGTATGGTCACCGCAAGACTCAAATTTAATTCAAACAAATTACAAGAAAAGGCTATTAATAAACTATTTTTAGCTCAAAATAGTGTCTAAGCCGAGAAAAAAAGGGTAGTTTTGAAAATTACGCTGTAAAATATAAGCTATCAGGGTTTTGAGAAAGTCCCTGCATCTTGGACTACATACCCATTTTGAAAATATTCGCATCTTATTTAAAAACCACTGATTTTAAAGATATTAAAGTTATTATAAATACTGAAATTAATTAAATTCTAGCAAAAAAACTTTTTACAATATAAACACTCGTATGTCGAATAAACTTAGATAAGTATCTTGTTTTAATGAGGTTATCGAAACGTGAAACTACGCGCTAATTACATGCTCGTGTCTAATTTCACGGCCTTTTCTTAATTGTTCGTGTGATGCTCAAAGGAAAGCTCTACAACAAAAAATATCAAATTTCAATCGAATGATGGAATAAAAAGAAAGTTTCATTCGCCTCTTTGCCATTTGTCATCAATTGAATTCAGAGATGTGTCAGCTTCATCTTCGTTCACATTGCTTCTGCTTAGATTTTCTTAATGATCTTTTTCTTCTTGTTTATCTTCACACAATTAGAATTAGAGCTTTCTGAGCGATGATCACACAAAATTGAACATTTCATTCTTACTTTTTGTGTTTATACCACCACGCAACCTTTCTCGCGATTGCAGGAAATTTGAGTTAATAAACTCTGTAAAAAATAAGCTATTTTAAAAAAAAAATTCTCGTTTGTTAGACTATAATAAATACTTTCCAATCGTATACATGCTATTTTTGTATCTGTTGATATACGCTGCAAGAGTCTGATTGTGCTGCTACTTACGTTGGAAGAAAAGCAGCCAAATCTATGTATTCTCCATTTGTATTCTTTGATGTTGTTAGAATAAACTGTGCTCCATATAAAGCAAGGATGCATTTTCTTCTACAAGGATGATAGTCTAGAACCTAGCTTTCAATTAAATGAAAATGTTAACAATGTCATTTAATTTCTCTTTTATGACTGCAAAAATATTCACAATAATGTAATAATGAATCACACCTCCGAATGCGTGGATGAAAAAAGCTCTCAATTTAATATTTTCTTGTAATTCAAGCGAAAAAACAGTTTTCATTCGATATTACCTTTACTTGGCGTAGTGAATGAAATGTTATTTTTTTTTTGTGGTGCTGAAATAATCAATGAACAAAGTTAGTCAAAGTCTTTGCCTACAAAGGCAACTGCTTTCGAAGAAATCGTCAGTTTTATTTATTTTTGGACAATCAACTTATCCGCCTTTCTATCAACGTATTTCATCATGTATTTGCATTCCTAAATTTTTTTCCGCAATATCATAACCAGTCGCTCTTAATTATTCCCATTCCTTAGAAAAGCGTCGTGGGATACGTTTACTACCATACCCTCGCAAATTTAGAAATTGAATCCAACTCCTTTGTGTAAGTAAGTTACCATAGTAACCGTTTGAATGGTATAGTACTTTTTAGTTCTCAGTGAAATGAAACAACTTTCCGGTGGGAGTTCAACGACTTAGATTTTCGTTTAAGTTTTCCTGTGAACTATATGTAATCTTTAATCCTTGTTTTTATTAATACATGTCAGGTTTAATAGTTCAAAAGATAAGTGGTGCAAATGTTCGATTTTCACATATTTTCTTCAATATATTTTAAACTGTGCATTTATAATAATTGTCCAATATTGTAGAATTGTTCAAAAAATTAAAGTCATAATAGTATAAGCAAATAAAATTGTAACTTAATAAATTGAACTCAAAATCCAAATTGTACTGTCAAAATTTTCAAAGCCACCCGAGTTACCCGTATACACAAAGTCAAAATGCGCGGTGGAACGAGTGGCGGGTCGTCTCGTTACCTCAAATATGGTTGAGCAGGGCGAGGGCTGCCTCTCGGGTCATGCTTGTGAACGGGTGCCGCGTACAGATGTGGTGCAAACTCGGGCTGCAAGTGTCCATAACACATAATCTTGTAATTATAATAAAATGTTTTTCACTCACAAAATAAAGTTAAAAAAAAATAAAAAAATAAGAAAAAATATATATATATATATATATATATAGCGTTAAGTAGTTTTTAAGGCAAACTCACTAGTTTCGGAGTACCAAGCTGCATGAACGGCGTATGTGCCACAAATATTGATAATAATTAACTATTAAAATTTTAGTGATAAAAGCTCCATTAATGACATGGTTCCTTAAAGTTATTTTAAATTTAAAAAAAAAACTATGCATTTAAAATTATATGCTAATGGCATACGCATTGCTTAGACTAATTAACAATATTTACAATATTTACAACATAAAAATATCGTCCAGGTTGGTCCCATGTGGCATCGATCCCATTACGCTTGCACTGTTTCCGCGCTGCACAGCGATGCTCAGTTGCTGTGCGAAATACCTAGGCATCCGCTCTGGGATCGCCAGCAGTGCTGACCAGACGGGTGGACAAATCTTTTACGAATTTTTTCGTATCAGACGACCACGGACCGAGTGTCTCTACTGCAAACGCCGCAAACTCGTAGTGAGGAATCAACCCCGAGTATTTGCGACGTTTACATAATTGGGCCTGGTCGGCCGCCGCGCCAGCACTCTGGGCCGTGGCCCGGACATGGGACGGAGCCAGAGTATCCACACATGTGGCATCCCATATCAAAGCACGGCCCAGGCACCAAGGCACCAACGTTGCTATGCATTATAATATTATTACAAAATATATTTGTATTCTTCATTGTCGTCTCAGATGTAATGGCAAAAGCACACCAACAATAAATTAATAAGTTAAAAACGAAAGTACAAACATAGAAAAAACTCGGCACGTTCTCCTTTTCAATTCACGATTTTTCGTTTTATTAAAGTTCTAATTGCAACGCCCCGACCCCGACTGACTGACGTAATTGGACGCCTGAACACTGGGTCGCGTTACAATCGAGAATTAATTCGAAGGCATTTCATCGAATTTCGATCCTACGTGCCAACACAAGTAACGTATGGATTATTGTTTACCTCATAATTTTGTGAGCTTTATATACGCGTACTGTGGATCGAGAATCGTTTCAAAGTAACTTTTTCGCGTTTTACGTTAAAAGCCATCCTGCGATTATACTTTCTACATTACACCTGCGTATTCCCAATCAACAAATTGTTAGTGTTTTGTGGTTGCGTTTTAACTTACGATAACAAAATAATGACTGGCAATTTAAAAAAAAAATGTGAATACGGGCGAGTTTATTGTAGTATTTCTGCATGGCTCACTTGTTGCGACTGCAAGACCACTCTAATCTAATTTTTCAATTTGAACAATTCAAATCGGAGGCCTAAGCCGCTGCAGTGGAGTATAATGGGCTTATGGAATAGAATGGAACTTTGAACAATTAAGTCGCAATCAGTTTTTTTTTTTAAATTTTATTTATTAAGGAAACAAAAACAGAACTTTACATGGATTACACATACAGGAAATAAAGCTAAAGTTGAGAATATTGTAACGTCCAACAAAATGCTTCCAAATATTTACAATCTATAGTCGCTACACTCATACAGAAAAACAAAGAAAAATGAGAAAATTAAAATAAAATTTATAAAATACCAATTAATACAACTAAAAATAAAAAACGAAGACAGTGTTAGCAACAACAATATAAATAAAATATAAATTGACTTCTTGATAACTTTTTTGAAAGAATAGTATATAGTTATGTATAAAGGTACAGCGCTCGTGTTGCTACGCTCTGCGAACGCACTGCAACGTTCAGAATGTTTTACACACATATCAGAAAACAATACAAGCTGCAAAGGATTGGAGTGTTGATGCATACAAGGCTTGCTTAATAGGCTAAGAACAGTTGCAATGTCATACGTACGAACCATCTCTCAAACGCAATATTTATGGGTCACCGAGTTAGACAGTAACGTGATGAGGATTAACATTAAATGAGGCGTTAAGTCTCAACGAAACAGACATTTCATATTCGAAATGGATGTGTAACTTATATCAGCGATTAAAATCGTTACCTACTTTATTAAATTCACTGGATGTGATGTATTTACGCACAGACGCCGCGCGTCTGCCCCCCTGCTGCTGCCGGTTCCATCTAATTGAATATCTTTCAGTAAATAAATTGTTCCGTTCCCGGAATTATATTAGAAGCAATTCGGGAGAATTGGGAGCACGTGTTTTGAGGTGTGTATCGGGTATCGAGAAATCAAATAACGTTACACAACCCCACTCATATGTTCCAGGGGGTTGGGACATATGACTTCGATGCGTGATATTTACGTAGCGGTACACCACAGAGTCTCGCCTCACTGCATGCTCTGCTGGCCCGTTAACTGTGCGTGAATCTCGTTCTAAGCGATAAGTTCACGGTCGTCGTCTGCAAAGGTTGTATTCTGACCAGGGAACTATAGTATATAAATCAATAGCATACCACTTCAGGATAATGAGCAGTAAATATTACAAAGGCAGACAAATACACTACCTATTATATTTTATAGAAGTACAAAGATTTATATAAGAAATACCTGTGACAGCTGACGACAGCCTCTCATCCTCGCATCGAGTCTTTTTGTTTCGATGTAACGAAAACATACCAGTTTAAATAATTTTTAGAATTCCGTACCTTAAAAAAAATTAGAACCTTTATTGAATTTCTTTCTCACCCGTCCGTCCGTCTGTCATTCGGGCAATACATTTTTCTCAATAACGGGTAGAGATCTGAAGATGAAATTAATATCGGTTACTAAAGTCAACTTTATGGGTCAACTTTCCATAGAAGGTGTAAAAAATACAAGCTTTCTACAGCAACGGGATCATGTCACTACCTACAAAATGGCAGATAACAATCGAACAAAATAGTGCATATATATTGTAATTAAATGTAAAAAAAACTTGTCTTGAGTTTTCATATAAAATGCCAAGAAACTTTTTCCCCGACCCATATAAAACATATATTTGATGCATTGGAAGACTCTACGAATGCTATAGAGGTCTTCTGTGATTTATTTGTGTTATCATGAAACATTGTAACTTAAATTAAAAGATTACAGTGTAAAAAGGTGCCAACAAACTGATAGAATCTTGCATCTGTTATACAATCCATCAAATAGTTGATATGTATATAGAGTGATATAAGTGGGTTCTATTATTGAAATGAAAGTTCCTCAGGGATTTATATTTCTATTTTTAGTTTATATAAAATATTCACCTCATATGGTAGAAACATTGGCTCGGTTAGTATTATTTAGTCATTACATTATACTTTAGTATTTGAAATGAATAGAAAATAAAAATAATTGTAAATTCTATATTTTTGTAGGTCATGAATTGGTTCAGTGCTAATAACCTATTATTGAACGCTAATATCATAAAATATTTAAAAATATAGAAACAACGTTCGACAAGTTGATGTAAATTTCTTACTTGGCAAGGATAAATTAAATGTAATAGTTTGAAAAGCTGTATTTTTGGTATCACCACCGATGTTAAATTTCCAATGGGATTTCCCTGTCGTGAGGGTGGCTGGTCGGCTCTGCTGTTTTTACAAGTTGGCCAACACAACAATAGCCAAAAGTTAAACACTACATAATTAAGTACATAAGTGAATTCCCAGATTCAAGCTTTCAAAGGTTTCATTTGAAATTGTATCTGTTTGTATTATAAAATCCCACAAGCAAAAAAAAGTTATACTTAAATTTTATTATAATCAAATTATAAAATGCGTTAAAATCCACCTCATGAGGAAAGCTTATTACTGCATTGAAAAATTTTTAAAAGATATGGGCGCATGGACATCTTTGTAATAGTTTTGTACATTCTATTTAAACTGGAAAAATATTGTTTTTATTAAATACTACACGCGAATTCGCACGCATGGATTACACTTGTGTAACTGCATTTATTAATTTTACAATTTTACAAAAACACTGAAACAAGCCGTTTTGAATTTCCAACCAAAAGATTAAATACGAATTTTACCTATTTTTCCTTTTCAAGCGCTGAATTTCTATAAATGCGTTCCTATATTCCTATCTATAAAGCCAAATAAACTTAATAGTTTTAACTTTAATCTTAAAACACGATACTTTGGGCCTGAACTAAATATATTATATTTAATTCTGGCCCAAAGTCCGAATGCCAATTTCAATGCATTCAATTTCAAAAAGGATTTTCATACAAACATTCCCTATTAGGAATAGAATTCCCAAACTTCTTCTCTTAGTGGATGTTATGTCCGAATTTCTTGTGATTCGTTTCAGTCACAGTGGTTAGATTTAGGTTTGAAAATACTCTGCATTGAGTATGTTAAAGACAATTGTAGGTAAATTAGGTATTGTGGCAGTTTCAATCCAGACAACTCACCTCCAAATTAAAACAAATTAGGGTTCCTCACAGTACCTACTAATCTATAAGTTAATTTAGTTACGATTTCCGTCATTCTTGACAAAGTTTTAGGATTCCTCTTTCATGCTTTTTTTTTAAATAAATTCTTATTTTTTGTTCAGTTCCTTTCGGGATAGTGGTAATTTTAGACGTTGACTGTTTTTTAAGCAAAGATGCATTTATGAAACTCAACGACTCTCAATGGCCATGTAAAATAACACATTTCATCCTATCTAAAACGCTTCGCGTTTCGAGTGGTGGGCTAAGGGTGAAAAACAATTTCCCATAGCAGAAACCCCATTTATTTCACCTATATTTGCACTTGACACACTAGGTTTAATTTCTGTGGCCGATGAAATTATTTCTGAAAAAACTGGCTTCACTAATTCTTTATATCTATTTGTCACTTTCCTCCTGTAATCCTTTTAAACTTAACCCCTTTTAAATCGATACAGTTCCAATCAAACTTTATGGCGGATCCGAACATAGGCACAAGTCGCGTCGCAGTAACCAGTTTTAGGTGCAGCGGGAGCACGCTTATACTGTAGTATTCCGATCCGCCATAAAGTTTGAGGTGAACTATACCGACCGCTTAAATCCATAATAAAAAAATCACAACATGAATTAAAATAACTAACACTGAACAAAATGACGGATATGGACTAATAAAGTGATTGATCTAGTAGCTTATACGGTTGTTTGATCTAATATCGCTCTAATTAAGTACCATTGCATTTAAAAGAGTCTCAAACAAGAGTATAACAACTTCGACTTAAAATAATCTCAGCTTAGTGTGTTATAATATTTTGTTCACTTACAAAATGCTACTATAGCTACTATTTAATCTTTCTGGAAACAATTTTAGGATACTCATTTCTATAAGTGTCTTATAGAAAAATCTTGTTATTAACTAGAAAAATGTGAAATAAAAACAAATACTTTTGAGAGTATTTATGCTTGTGAAATATTATTTTTAGTAAAAGTATCCTGTAACTGTTCTGTACGTTATTCTTGTAGCGATCTATATGATGGCGATTTAAAACTATTGCTCTTGAATACGTTGCAGCTTGTCAAATGCTATTATACGTAACATACTCTACAACGATGCTTTTATAAGAACGTTATTAGTAGAGATAGACTTATAATCTTTCTTTATAGGATTACTTTGCTTGTTCATGTGGCACCCAAATATCGAGCTTTTTTGTACACCCAGCTTTCTTTTTTCAAATGAGTCAAAACTGTTTTGTGGTCAATTCCTAGATCTTTAGCTATGTCGTAACTACTGATATGCCAATCTTGCTCCACTTTTTAAAAAATGGCGTTTATTTTAGCCGTGACAGGGCGACCACAGCGAGGTGCATCTTTGACATCAAAATTCCAGGATTGAAAACACTTAAGCCAACTTTGTGATACTCTTACTGATACCGCTTTAGGGCCATTTTTATTTCAATTTCACGGCTTGCGTTGCTTTTTTTCCTTTTTTAAAATAAAATTTTAAATTGTATCGAATTTTTTCATTAGATTCACTCATTTTGACAGAAAAGAAAACAAATGAAAACCGCTGTGAAACAATATTTTACTAAGTTGTTTCTTTTTTTGAAATGTAGCCTTTTTATCAAAGCCAGCCAGATATAACTAGTACAGCCAAAGAAATTTCTTTAAAAGTATATATGTTATGGACCAGGTGATTAATGCGGGCATTATTAATAATAATAAACGAATATACTTCCCCCCCCCCTGCCCCTACCCTCCTCTACCCGCTCCTTGTGTTGCCGTTAATTATGCCATACCTTGTATTACTCTGCCCAAAGGTGATGGACATTATGTATAATGGCCAGTTAATTTGATTATTTGAATGATTATTATCAAATTGCCCTCTCATATTGGGCATTTTTCATAGTGCCCGGTCATTATGAAAAATGCCCGATTTATCACTTGGTCTACAACATATACAAACTATATGTGAAAAGACTTTTTCCTTGGCCTAATTATATAAGGAACTGCAAAAAAATACCGTGCATAGGCATTTTGCACATTCTGTATATTTTTTTGGTACGGGCCTGCAGGCATTCGCCAAAAACACTACTTCGCCAGAACGAACGTCTCATACAAATTAATTCGCGTATCGACCGCGACGCTCAGAGAGTCAGAAGACGCGTTTAATTTCAGTAGTGACGTATTTTCGTTACGTCTTCATCATTAAATCTCCATGCTAGACTAGACGCCCCTGTCATTCATTACGAGCGACTAACTAACCTTGGTATTTTCATGTAACCAACAGCGGGGTGTCTCACTTTACTTTTTCGTGGTCGCCACTCGAAAACTTTCTTTTGCCATTACAACGTGCTAATTCTGTGAGTCCTGGCGATCATTCCTGTTTTTCTGCTAGTTCCTCCTTCACAGATGCTGCCTTCGCAAACTGATGTCACTTTAAATTTATAATTTTTTTGGATTTTTATGATTCCGCCCCCGCTGGTCGTGAAATTAATTGCGACTAGGGTTCGTGCCACGTGGTTTTACGGCATAGCCATTTACGGCATAGACACGGCCGCCGATCGGTTTATGGACAGGGCACAGAGGTGGCGGCAGCAGGGCGGGGGAGGACAATTAATTACCGATAGATCGTTGGCGCCAAACAAATGCCCTTCTTTGTATGAAACGAACGAACCGTCAGTGAACGCGTCCGCGTATATGGAGACCCTTCCAGTATTCAGAACCTCAGCACTTCTGAGCTGCGTAGTTTGATGAATTAAATGTTACACTAGGCTTTCAGTTCTGTAATGGCTTTGCAAGCTCAATACTAGCTTTATGGATTTGAATTCCTACCGCTACTCAGACTACAATTTGGTTTATAAGTTTAACAGAATACGCTCTGTAAGGACTTCTACGTGATCGAGCGAAGATTAAAGAAAGGTTGATTATCATACTATTAGGAATTAAAAATAATTTTAATTGCAAAGTGAAGGTAATGCAATCAAAAAATTAACGGCAATGTATTCATAAAACTTAACATTCAATAATTTAATATAAGAAAATGAGGAAATAATTGTTTTGGTGACGAATCGGTAACGCCCATTAATGTCCCACTACGAGAGCTTAGGCTTCCTCTCGAGAAGAAAGGCTTGGAGACTAATCCGCCACGCTGCTCCAATGCGGGTAGGTGGATCCAAATTATTATTACGTGGAAATTGTTAGTATAATATATTTTCATGAAGTATCATATATTAAAACCCTTACATGTGACGTCATTTTTATACAATAATAACTATAGATCACAACAACGTCTAGGTCCCAAACTAAGCATTAGCTTGTGTTTTGGGTACCAAGTGAAAACACCATATACATATAACAACGAAGCCCCGGTACCAGTGTCAATATTATTCATATAAATACTGACCCGACTTGGGATTCGAACCCGGAACCTGCGGCTTCGTAGGCAGGGTCGCTACCCACTAGGCTAAGCGGTCGTCATATGTTACACAGTTGCATTCAAATGTTTTTATGTCAAACGGTACACATTTTTTCTAAATAATACATGTTAGGCATTTAAACGCTAACTCTAGTGATAGCCAACGCTATCTGTTGTAAAGGATAAAACAGTTCATAACTAGTTAGATGCCTCCATCTATGGTAAAGTATAGCAATTAATTCGATTTCAGTTTATTTTGTGTATACATTGGATAGTTTGTATACTCCATCGCAATTTCACTACTATTTTTTTAGAGTCTATCAAACCACGTTGAATACATAATCACGAAATCGATATTAAAAATATTTTCGCTTAGGGCATTTTTTCTTTTTCAATAGTATGGGTCAAGATTGAACTTTGTTTTTCACTATTTTGGTTTTTTTACAATTTCATCTTTCGAGAATTGTATTTTCTTTATTATTTGACAGTCGCTCTGATTTCAAGGCTCATATTTCAGATTTATGATGACCTCTGACTACCTGATTGAGAAGGTTGGAATCGCCCGCTACTAACCGCGACTGCGAAGCGTCAATGAACTAATCCATATTAGATTAATTGGTCGTAGTAGTCGACACCATAGTATAGTTTAGTCCTTAACGTCACGACGGTTATTTACAATCGTCCTAAGCAATGCCAGGAGAGTTATAAAAACCCATGACAGGCCCAAGCCAGTCGCAAAGTTAGATTTTGTTCTTATGGATAACTCGGTGAATCGTATAATACAAATTAGGGTCACTGCCTTATACTTTTATTTTTGGAACTAAGATCTGTGTTAACTACAAGTTCGTAAAAAATTGTAAGACTTATTGAGTCCGAATAAAAGTGAACAAAATCTACATTAATATAATTGTGACGTCTATGCGTAGAAGCACGTCGATGTGCTTTAAAAAGCATTCGAACGATCACATGTATTCGCAAACACATCGACCGAATACAGAAATAACTAGAAATTCGAAATCAAAATAAATTATAAATGAAATCCTATTTTTAGACGGCGCGAGTCAAGAATTTGATGCGCCCAAAATTATATTTTTGAGGCGGCATCGCTGCATTCAAAGGTGGCGTCTAGCGCTATCAATTATTCTCACGATGAATTCTAATTAGAATTTCAAAATGGAATGTTCGATGATAGCAACTTCGAGATGCTGGCCGACGCGGCGCCAACGAATCAGTTTCCTTCTTAGAAAAGTCAAGAGCGAACTCAATTGTAAGTGCGATACAAGTGTGAAAACAGTTTGTGATTTTGTTTTGTAATACAGTATAAGTACAACTTAATTCGGTGTTTTTGTGCATCCTAAATATTTAGATTTTAGACCACTAGCCCGTTACAACATTAATTAAAAATCACTGCAAAACAAAATAAGAAACGGCAACTAAATTAAATGAAATTGTGAAAATCCTGAAATAATGTCAACAGAAATTTTTCATTTCCACTTAAGTACAATGATTTACATAATTATGTTTGTTTTCCGAATCGCTTAGAAGTTTTTCAATGAGCGGAAGAACCAGGACTAGAACGAACGGAGGGGGCAGCACCGAGTTCTGTAAGTAATATATCGCTCTACACTACAATAATTAGTTACCCGACCGAAGCGTTCCGAAAGGGTCCTGTGTTTGGCAATCCGTTCACATTCCTGTTTAGTTTCGTTTCGGAATATTCCAACTCTGTCGTGCCAAAACCGTTGTAAGAACGATTTAATAATATTAATAGAATATATTATTTATTAAATACCTAATAAATGAAACATTTTATATACTGTATAATTTTACAAATGAAGTAAATTTATGTTACTTTTTATATATATAAATAAAGAATATATAAAAAGAAAAATAATGTTTGTAAGTTTGTTTGTTTAAATAAAATTTTGCATACACATTGTCAGGGGTACAGAAAAGGACATAGGGTACATTTCATCCGGAAGAAAAATTCTATTTTCAAGAGATAGAAAAATAACTTTTAGACGGTCGTCCGGCATAACAACACGGCCTACAGATGAAGGAAATGAGAGGAAAGGTGAAGGGGAAGGGGGGAGCAAGATTGGAGGATTAGGGGGTGAGGAGGAAAGCGGTCCGTGCGAAACCGGGAAGGCACGCTTTAGGATACATGTGTGTTACCTATATAAAGAGACGGAAGCAAGAGTTAGATAGGAGTAAAAATGTGAAAGTGAATGAGGACAGTGGTCAGAGAGGAAAACGACTTTCTGGGCGTAACGTCTGTCCGCGTGGGCGAAGCTGCGGGCGGGTGCTAGTACTTTATAATTATTTCTTGCACATGATCTTGTTTTTGTAGTAACTGTAATTAAGGATTTCACTTTACTGCGATTGTATATACATATACAAGAAGCTTTGACTACAAATTTAATACTTTTTATGGAAATATAGACAGACAATCTGGTATATACGATGTTCTACGTATTAAACTTGTTTGTTTGGCCGTCGACTACTGCCTGTAGTAGTGACGTCACATTAATGATTCACCTTTTCTTTTTATATCTCTGTTATTACGCCTCCAAAAAATGTCATAGCTTTTCTGTTCAGTAAGAAGACCTATAAAAATACACATTTTTTGGGCCATATTGCAAAATTTTTAACAATGTCCGTTGAATAAATTTTCTCAATCAAAAATTTGCATGAATTTAATCAACTGTAAAAACTAAAAATACTTTGAAGGGGAAGACTCGTGGATCGTTTACCTAATAAATACAATTAGGTTTCAACCCTTGAATTGAGCGAAAAGCAGAGTTTTAGAATAGAATATTGTAACGACTTCATTTCACAAAACAGATATTTCATGCTCCAATCTGTTGCAATTTTATTTTCCATACAAATAGTGTGTTGTTGGGCCTCTAGAAACATCATTTAACTGTTTCGATAGAGAATAACACAATAAATTGAGAGAAAACTTTTAACATATTTTATCACTGTGACAGCAAATTTTATCCAACGTACACAAATAAGGTAAATGGCCCTTGGTTCGTGCTAGTACGTCATTTCGTTAGTTTTGTTGCCGGCGCGAAAAATAAGCCATTTAAATATTATTCATTTAAATTATACATTAGTGCAAAATTTCTACGCTTTAAACTGTTCATGAAATCAAGTACCAGTATTTTGGCGACTAAACTGAGAGCAATGCGATGCTCGAAATCAAAGTCGGCCACAAACATCTGTGCGGCGTGGGTGTATTTACTCTCAACGTAAGGTTAAAGCTCGTACTTCATAAGCTTACGAAAAGGCAAGGTAAGTCCATTTGAATAAAATTTTTAATAGTGCATTGTTGTGTTCTTTAACAATTAATTTGAAATAGAAAAAAGTTTAAGCAAGCATAGAATTCCTTTAAAATTGCAATAAATAGACTCACAAAATAGTAGTCATTTAATTTTTTGTGTGTCCCATAGTTCGTGTGACTACCGAATCAGTGATATTCTAGATACATTATTTGTTGCTTGTGTAATTATCTAACAATTAAGATAATTTAAATATAAATTGAAAAATATGTAGAAAGAAGAAAGAAAGAAAGAAAGAAACACATTTAATCACGGCCGCGGATACAAAATACACAACAGACAAATATAAATGACAAAACACATATGTATTTATTATTATATATATTTATTATAAAATAATGCATTTAATTTAATTCTTATGAGCGAAATTCGGTATATGTTTCATTCACTAGAAAACGTATAATACAAGTTTGAAGGTAACCCGAACTTGTACTTTTAAAGGTAACTTCATATAGCTATTACTAACATAATTTTGTTTGCTATTTAGTTTATTTTATTTATATTCATATATTTGTATTATATATAGGGTAGTTAAAGGTTGATTTACATAATTTACATATAATCTAAAAACTTGAGATCGGGAATTTCCTAAAATCAATAACACGAAACAAAAGACTCTATTTTTATATTACTTTTCCTTTATTTCGTGACAGACAAATCTATAGTAGATAAGCATGATAAGTGCCATGAGGCGCGTACTTCGGCGTGTTCGAAACCAAATTGGGCCTCACAGCAAGCGAGAAAGGGCAGATGCATAGAATAGTTATTAGATATAAAAAATATTTTTATGTATTTCTTTGTAAAATTAATTTTAATATGTAATTATATGTATTTTAAACATTTCATACTTTACATTGCCATATATGGTTAGACAAATTTTGAAGAAATTTAAAACACATATTTTTAAGTTGAGTTTTAATAATAACTTTACATGATTTTAAAGTGCTATTTATTTTTTTATTAAATGTTTTTGCCTATTTATTCTTGCATTTGACCTAGCGGATACTCAATTTTCTACTTATAAGAAAGCAGTAAAAGAATAGCTAAGAGGTGAAAAAATAAAGAATTGAACAAAAGGGTTATATTAAATCAATATTATTAATTTCTACTAAGTTACTGTACCTAATAAACCTTAAAATAATAAATTAAAATTTAAATTATTTTAATTTTATTTATATTTTATTCTTAGGAAGCTACTCCACAGTTTTTTGTTCTTGCGGAAGAATGTGTCCAGACAGATCGAAAATAAAATCAATCTGATTTTGCAAGCCTATTATTTGTTTATATGGGTCTATCTATACTATACATCGATGGTTTTCATTTTATTAATGTTATTATTTTGTCTATAAAAAAGAAGTTTTATATTTTTTTTGAAATGATTATTTTTTAATGTTTAATCATTTGAATTTACTCACATATTTTTTATTTAAAAACTATCTTTATCTTGTTCTTCATAATAAACAATTTACGTATTGATGTTTTAATTAATAAATTATCATAACTCACTGTAAAAAAGTTTATCCCGAAATAGGGGTCACGAGCTCAAGAACTTAGAAGCAGAGCCAAATTTTATCACGAAATATGGTTCAAACAACAGGGCCACAAATAAATCAATATAAAAAAATCCAATTAAAACTACATAATTTAGGCGTAAAATTTTTGGCAAAATATACCAATAAACATCATGAAAAAGTTTTCAAACTGATATCATGTTGAGTAAATATTTAAAAAATCCTAAAGTCTTAAGAGCCTTAAGATGTCGAAATAGGGGCCGTTTACCTTAAAGCACATTGTTATAATACTGCACCAAAAAGCAAAATTAATTCTTGAACCTGTCCACTGAGTTTACCTCTTAGCGTCAGCCATCTTTGAATATTTAAGTGTAAAAACATGGGACGCTTTTTGTCAAGAAACCAAAATAAAATTATGATATTTAACAGAAATGTTAATCATTTTCATTTGCATAACATTACTTTAAAAAATAAAATTGTTTATTGAGAATAGAGCCACATATAGAGCGGCCCACGGTTTTACATTTAAATATTACGATTTACGATTAATTTAATACGAAAATTGCTTACCCTTATGCCCTCAGGGGAAACCAGAGAGAATTGGTTTGATAATTTTTTTTTTCTTTTAGTGCTGTAATTATTTAACTGTGTTTTTTAATTATTGTAATTTTTGTTTAATCTTAAAATTTAAACATGATTTTGGTACTTTCGACAATCGTCTAATTTGTATCATAGACAAGAGGTTGAAAAGTTGGTTTTCGTTGCAGTTGCTAGATATTACTCGTATTTAATATTTACGTTCAAGGTCTATCCTCTAGATCTATTCATGCCGGGATAAGAAGTATTCTATAATATATCCTATTCCAGGGCATATTTCTAGATTTCTGGTATAAATGTACCATTTTATCTAGTAAATAAATGAATTTATTATTATCATTATCATTTACCAGTGTACTAAATAGATATCCAAACTTTCGAATTTAGAATATTAGTAGGACTGGTAAGATTCACGCCATACTGTTTCACACAAACGTACTACATTCAGGCTCCATCATTAAACCCTGATTACCATTTATGACCAGACTGCATCTCATGAAACTTCCAACAAGCTCAAACACATAACAATAAAATTATATTATTATTATAAATAACTCGGTCGATCTAATATTATAGCCAAGCTATTGTAACTAGCTGAACACCGCTTTACAATAAAAATATTATAGTCGAAGCTTTCGGCCCGCGACTCCGCTCGCGTGGACTACACAGTTGTACCGGGACCACTTTTTCTCGGATAAAAGTAACCTATGTCACTCTTTACCTTATAAACTACATCTATGCATAAATTATAGCTGTATAATCTACGTGAGCGAAGCCGGGGGTGGAAAGCTAGTTTGAAAATAAAATATAGTCAATGTTGCTCGCTTGTAATGTAGCTTTCTATATATGAAAGTTTTTTAAAATCACTCAAGTAATTTTTGAGTTTATTTCTACAAACAAATGAAAAACAAATTTTTCCTGTTTATAATATTATTATAGATAGATAGTATAGATATAGGGTCACTAATAACACCGGTCACTGCACTATAGATAATAAGTACCCTTTCGTATTGTCATTAAAGTACATCTACACCAGTACCCAGAAGGGCTTTCATCATGATGACCGTAGATCAACCGTTACCGAGCCAATATGACAGCAGTACAATGTTACGTGCGTGTAACTTTAAACTAAACAACACAATCTTGTCACGAGGTCCAAGTTTCGGCATCATACGTCAAGAAAAAACTTATTTCGGACAAAACACTTTTGTCGTGAGATGTTGAAAGTATTAATTTCTTTAAACATTTTTTTACCAAAAAGTGGACGCTACGGAAGGAGGAAGTACACCGCAATTCAGGTTGATTTTGTTGAATATTTTTCTCGGTTCTAAGACGCGAACAAATTATATCGTAATTTGTACCAGCACGCCCCTCACCCCTCCCCACCGGCCGCATCCGCGTTCCAGTGAAACGGACCGTGAAACCGAGTCGCGGAATAAATAATATAGAGTCTTTTCGGGGGGTTAGCTCCGAAGGCGCTTTGATCATCGGGATAAATTAGGAAAACCTTTCTCAGGCGCCTCTCGTTGGTGCTGTGTGCGCGAAGACGAGTCGGTGCGATTCATCATCAAGTAACATTATGGATGGTACAGGACAACAACATACACTAGCATAAAAGATATAGACACACTGGAACAAAACGTTCCATCGCGCTGGTGTCAAAGGTGTGCGAGAGTGGATTCCTTATGCTCATAATGTTGTTGCCTTAAGTTCGCCTTTGTACATGTATACTTTTTACTACAAACTACTAAATATTTATAATAATGTGACTATGTCAAGAGATATTATAAAATGCAAGTCTTCGACATTCCCTTCATTTATAAAAGTAAAAGGATATTTTGGAAAAATTTAGAACTAAAGAAAAAATAGGTGATATACGCTTTCAGTATAGATTACACTGTTTCTATTACGGAGATAGGCGGTCAGCTTTCCTAATTCTATATCCGATACATCTGTTTGAATGGGAATAGTAAGGGAGACATTAGCCGGCCGTTCAATCTAAAGACGACCGGTCCTTAAATCGTGAAGCGCCATCTCTCAAGATATCGCTAGAGAGGGTCGAGGGGCGGGGCGAAGGGTGCGGTGCGGAGAGGATTACAGTTACCGCACTAAATCAAGCCCGTCGCGAGGAAATTAACAAAGCTAATTTGCGTCGAGATCTTAATTGGCAATAGCTTTTGATGATGAACGAGTGGCGGCGGCCGTGGGCGTAGGGACGCGGACCTCTGCGCAATGCATAAAGCGACACGGTCCACCGCACAATGTAATCATGAAACGAGAAAAAAACTAATTCAAAAGGACTTCGATCGCTTCATAAAAACGAGTGACACAGGATATGATTATTGTAGAAACAACCACCCACGCACCCGACACAATAATAATATTATAGCTCGTAACCGCAAACCGAATATGTACAAAGTTCAGAAATCTGGTCTAAACGAGCGTATCAATTATATCTTGACACATTTTCGAGATGGCTCAAAGATTGTGAATGTCATGATGTGACTACGTGAGTATAAAAATGTGATAAGAAAATAAATGTCTAAAATCGATATCAAGGATGCGCACGTAAGAATAGAATACATATTAAATACTGAGTTTTTATTTTTTTTACCGAAAATATAGATCAATCCACACCTTTTTCTTAAAATTGAAATATTATTAAGTCTTTCATTTTCTTAGTTATTTTTTCCCAAAAATTGATTAATAAAATATCCCTGTGACGTCAACTGAACAGATGTCCACAATTTGCTTTATCCTAGAATGAATAATGTAATTATAGAGTTATTGATTCATGAGGATTACAATTTCATTTGACATAATATTAACCTTACCTAACTCAATATTTTTTAATTAATTTTAGCTTCGGTTTGTTTCCTGTGGAAAGTAGCACAATAAGCCCAACTGCGCCGATGTCGTCACAGGGACAATTTGTACATCAGATGAATTTTCATAAATAACTGGCAAATTCGAACTAACCGAATGGCCGTCTGGTTAGAGACTGTAGCTGCAGAACCATAAGTCGCTGGTTCGATTCCCGCCCGGGACAAATATTTGTATGCATTAACATGTTTATTTCGTTCCATGTATGGGTCTATCATATTTATATATATCATAAAGAATATTTAAGTATGTATATGAGTTGTCTAGTAACCCATAATACAAGCATAATATTTGCTAACTTTGGGACTAGATGGCGCTGTGTGAGATGTCCCATGTAATATTATTATTGTATTATTAGTTAGTATTAACAAATACTTTTGGCATATTTTTATTTGCAAGAAGTAGCTAATAAAACACTCTTCACATTTCACATTCGGGTTCACGGTTTCCCTTTTAACTCAGTTTTCCTGTTATCTTCCAAACCATCTAACAATTTAATACCTCGTCGTAAGCTCATCGTATAGCTGTAAATACATAGTTCGTTTCAAATTTACTGCTCGTTGAATTTTATAGTTATTTTTTATAAAAAAACTTTTACTTTTTAACCACGACACGGAGATCATAAATGCCTTTGGGATAAGACGTTGAGTGTTTGTGTATTTGTAGGATTTTTACGATCTATCCCTACTAATACGCAAGTCCTTAGTAGCCCAGTCCCTGAAAAGAAACTTAGCATTTATTGCTATACGCTTAGTTTTAAAAATTTCCCCAAATTCACGACATAAAAAATTAAAAAAGTAACTAAAATACGTATCAGAGTCTGCCTATGTAAATGTAAGCTTCACATAAAGTTGCTTCTCGGAATTCATCTTTACCATCTTTGATAATAGGCCGACTTAGATATTGTTAAGGGGTTTTGTAGCTTTATGTAAATTTTAAGTTAGTTTAAACAATGAGCCATCAGATTATATGAACCGAACCGGAGAAAACATTTTGTTGGACAACTTTGTGCCTTAGAAATACTCAAAAGATATTGATATATTTGCTAATTTTGTTTTGTAAAAATGTTCACGTTTCATTACAAATGCTTAAATATTAATAAAACCTACATATTTTTTTCTTGAATTAACTTTCTAGTTTTACGCTTAGAGCTTATCGAACTAAACATAAAATTTAAAGCTTATCAAACTACACTGATGACGCAAACTAACGGTTATGAAGCAAAAAAATTTACACAACTCGGACAACCTAAATGTAAGCATTGGTTGTAAGTTTGTCAGCTGTATGTGTCGTTACTTGGATATTTTCGATTATTTTCGGATAGGTGTAGTAAAAAAATATTCCAATTAATTACAGGCTATTGATCTTATCATCTGTTTCGGAACTAGTATCCAGTTTTACGTCCAGGTCCAGATTTACGATTTACGAGACAGAGTCTCGCGGTGTTTTATTGATCTTCCAATTGAACCTGCTGTGATGAAATAAATGTCCTTACCCGTTGCCCTATAAAACAAACATAAACGATAAAAATGTAACTTTGAAATATTTTTTTCTCGGTAACCGTTGTTTGTGCTTGTTTTGATTACCTAACTTGAAAATTGTTGGATCGATAAGCTGTGCGCGTTCTATTATCATTTTTTTGGACTATGTTCAACCGAGCACGGTATATTATATACATATAAATGCAAAGTATACATGCAAGTAATCAATTAAATACCTAATAGTTATTTGCTATGAATTACCAACTTTTACCATCATTAAATTATTTTCTAGTCTTAGCGCGTCCAATTTGCTGGTGATAGTGCTACACAAAATATAACATTCATATGACAGATTTTTTTTTAAAATAGGTGTCAATTTCACTAAAAGCAGGTTTTTGCTGGAAGCCGTCACAATTCTCTCAGAGAGTTGCTATTTTAACCGACGCAAGTTTCCTTTAAAGAGTCGCATGAGATAACGATACCAGACGGCCAAAATCGCCAGTCTTTGGAGGGTTAAGTGGATTATTAGCGTTTTGTATCTTAAAAGGTAAATAAAGTCCAGAATATCCACAGGCACGTTTAAACTGATACGAAAAATCAATGCAGGTTACTATAATTTACACTGTACATATTTAATCTAATAACACAGAGCAGCCTAACTTGGATCTCGCCCTAAGGAATCTATGAATACTCGAAGGGTTCGTATAAACCATAGATTAAATTAATTTGATAGCAGTTTGGTTTTAATAGACTCATAAATGTCAGTTCACAGTATCGAAGTGACATTGCCCAATTTTGGAGAGGTGAAAACGGCGCGCGGGGACCTTGCGCAACTAAAACTCGGACTAAAACTCCCCATCTTACACCAGTTAGTTATAATATGAGTGAACTGATATTTGTAGATTCTCGAACATTGTGAGCATCAGGTGGATCAATCATTTAGGAATAAGGCATGGATTGGATTGAGTGAATAAATAATAAACATGTATATGCTATCGGGTGATAAGTAATTAATATTTAACAAAAAACTTCGTCCCGCCAGGAAAATCGGGAAAGAAAAAAGAATGTTTTGAATTAACTAGTGGTTTCGGAACACGTGCTTATATTTTTCAAAGAATTATTAATTATGTAATAATGGAAAGAATTTAATTTAACGGTCTCCAAATGAGATGGTATTGTGAAACAAATTGCGAATAACTGACGGCTGGCTGTGTGGTTATTGCGGTTCATTCGAGACAAATTATGGATGATTGTACGGGACCGTATGGGTACAGTCAAACACACGAGTGTTTTAGGGGAACGTTTTTCGGAGATGTAAGGAAATTACAAAAATAACGTTGTTATTGAATTACAATTCCCAAATGACAGATACGGCTGTCAACTGTTAAATTGGTTTAGCAAATTTAATTAGCAAATATAATATAATTAGGAAATTATTTTTTAGCGCAAATAATCATATGAATTTTAAAAGTTTATTGTTGTTAACGTTTAATTAGTGCCGTGACAGCCGAATAATAGCGAGCCTGTTTCTTGAATAGAAAGCCGTGGTTTGAATCTCAAGGCATGCACCAATGAGTTTTTTCTAATTTGTGTACATAAATATCATTGACTCTGTGTCTCGGAGAGCACGTTAAGCCGTCGGTCTCGGTTGCTATCAATAGATGATAGTCGTTAAAATCCACCAACCTGCATTGGAGCAGCGTGGTGGATTAAGCTCCAAGCCTCCGCAGTGAGTATTAATTGGCTGATGGTAGCGTATAATCTATATTTTTTTTCTTAGAATTTTAACTAATTTTTAAGTGTAATTAAATTTCATCGAATCAAATATGCTATCTACTTTCGAGTGTCATATTTTGTAATTATACGAACTAGTGGCCGGCCAGCGAGCGGTCGAAATTACACCCTATTCACTTTTTTATAAACTACCAATAATTATTATTAAAAACTCTATACCTACTCCCTGTCACTGAACAACCAATGAAGCACTGTAATGCCGGCCGCGTACGTGTGAGTGGAGTGAAACTTACTGTGGTATGAGTGTGTTCAAGTTGTGGTGCGTACATAACCAGCTGACTTACTAGGGGTGCATCAGTAGTTAGTTCGTGATGGTACGTCCGGGTGTTGCTAGTTAAGCCATTTCACATTGCAACAAACGATAGATTATATATTATTATAAACTACGTTCAGAATTATGCTTTTGGCGCTGAAACATAGTATTTATTTATAATAGATTATAAATGAATTTTAGTTTTATGCTTCTACTCAATATAAACTTCAACTATGTCAAATCTCACATTCCTTATATATATAGGAAATGGATTCACTGATACCAAGATCAGTATTATTTTGCTATAGTATTCGTTTGATGGATTACATACTTTATCTTTTGTTTCGTTCTTGATATTTCTTCTTCTTTGCGTTTCTTTTGTTATTTATTTAATATAATGATGTGTAAAAATGCATAGAAAACGATAGATGTGTAACAAATATAATAAATTGCACATAGTAAAAAACGTAAGGAATATTATTCAAATATGACAAATAGAGACTTCTAAGTGAAGGCTACGACCGTGTCGATGTGGAGAGAAAGAAACTGCCAAAGCGTTTTTTATTAATGACGCTAAAACCCGTCAATAGCTATTAAACGAAGAAAGAATGGATTTATATACTTATAGCTTTTTAGCCTCTTTACGCACATCCATTTTACGTATTTCATTTGATTTAATTTAATTTAATCATACTATATTATCGGTATCAAAAAATGTCGTTTGTTTAAAAATGAAACATCGCTCCTAAAGTTTTGTAGTTCGGATAGCCAAGCGAGCGTCCGTGTGCGAAACCGACCTACCTTGTACCTACAATTATTTATTTTGAGGTCGTACTATAATAGCGCGAGACGATGAGGCGTCGGGGGGCGGGGTGGGCTGTCGGTATTTGCGACTTCGCTCCCGGCCCGGACCGGCGACGGCAGTATGGAAATCTTACTCTGCCCCGAAAGAAACACGACACAAATACACGAAACGTCACTCGGGACACGAGAAATCACAAGACGTTTGCGTAAATACGGACGCGGTTAGGGACCGCCGAAATAAACATTTGTGGCCGTCGCCACACATTTGCAGAGGCGAGAGCACGTTAACGGGAATCCAAATGGCTAATAAAACCGGACCTCGTTCAGAACAATCAAACACTTATCGCGGGCGCCGCCGTATCACTGCGGAGGAGGTAGACCGTCGGCTTGAGCCGTTTTTCTAATATTATTCTATTTAGGAAGATTAAGGAATACTGTAGTATAAAAAATGTCATCAACCGTTAAGAAATAAAACCTTGAAAGGTAATTAAACCATGTGTTTTTTTTTTTTGAAAATTGTATATTCATGTTGTCCGTTCTGACCGTAGCTTCTTCCAAATCGTTTTGTACGCATACGTTATGTTTGCTGGTCTCACAGCAGCCATCGACACCTACAAGTGGAAAATATGTCCACCTTTGATGATAAGAAAATTCTCAAATCTGCCACTAGAACAACGGCCTCGGCCGACGGTCTAAGGCGACTTATCTTCTTTACACGTTCGTCCTCGAAGCAATCATTGTAGGCTCAAATCACAGGATACATCAGCCGCTCGATGGTGACCGACTTCTCATCATTTTAGTACAAACAGTAAAGTTATAACTTACCTACTGTGGCGGCTTGCATTCGTATTGAAGGCTCCACCGCTTGTGAATCATTAGTCGCTATTTTAGATACAGACGATCGAAAAAGTGAGGAAAATGTCAGACTCAGGGAGAATACAGACCGTACGTAATTATAAATAAAATAAAATATTTGTTTTAAACTAACATTTTATTAAATTACTCATGAAATATAATTTCAAAATCTTTATTTTCTATTAAAGTACGAATTGTTTAAGTGGGTCACACAAAGTTCTACGTCGAAGCCAATATTTCAAAATATTAACTGGTGTATGGCCATTACTGGCCTTCGTGGTATATTTTTTGGTCACATTTTAGTTGTCACAACACGGTATCTCTATGAACGTCCGTGGTCGCAATTCGCTTAACGAAATGACTCGCCTGTACGCCCAACTCGCGCCTCGGTCGGATGCCAGTACATATACAACATCACATACAAAGAAAAACTATACTTCAAATCGAGAAACAAACGTCGTTTCGTTTTTCTTTAGGTTTTAAAGCCGTCATCTGCGCCGCCATCGATCTATTTTAATACAAATATTTTCACTCCGTACAAAAATATACTAGCTGTGAATGTTTTAAAATCGCAAAGATGTTATAGCTCAATATCAGCGGTGGAAAGTTGAGTGGGAACAATAATAATAATACCCCACATCCCACATCCCACACAACACCATCTAGTCTCAAAGTAAGCAACTATTATGCTTGCATTATGGGGTACTAGACAACCGATCACCGACTGATATACATACTTAAACATTCTTTATAATATATATTTATATAAATATATACTTATAATACTTATTTATATAATACTTACCCAGTCCGCGACCGGAAACAACGATGTTTATATGTAGATGCACTTCGCATTTCCGTAATGAAGAATAGGTCACACTCACACATGAATTACATACATTATTACAAACTTACAAACGTTGATTCCACTTCAGCAACACAAGAGACGGCATTTTGTGTCAACTGGCTTATATTGTGTGGCCATATAACCGTAAATATCTACTTCCCTTCGAGTGATATCATTTGACAGGGATAAATCTTTGCAGTTTCGCGGTGTCGAGAACGCGCCACTCGAATCCGCCTCATAGTTAATCAAAACGGAAATACATCAAAATTTACTTTTCTCGTAAAAAAAATACTGAATAAATAGAGAGAAAAAAGAATATACTTTCGGGTAACGACAAATATGGCAATAAATGCAGACAATAATTACATACGAAAATAACCTATTTAAATCCACATAATCTTCTTGCGTCGAAATCGGATGGCCTGTGCCCTCACTCTTATATACCTGTATATTACCATGATCCAATTTTTTTTTTCAATTTTGTCTTATGCGTGTTATAATTTTATAAATTTTTGCAAGATCTGCAAAAAAAATTCTGTAAGTATTATTAGGAAAAAATATATGAAAACCGACTGCTACAGAGCCTATGAAGCGATCGCTTTTCAACCAAAAAAATCCCAATTTACATTTCCGCGAAGTAACCGCGACTTCATTCTTGTAATTTTCATAATTTGTGGAGTTTTTTATGTCTACACTGAAATCCTAAATATTCTTAAAATGAAAAGTATCCTTTAAAATTTTCTAAAAAGTCTTTCGGCGACTAGCCATAACAAACAAAAGACAGACAGACAAAAAATTCACAGATATCGCATTTGCCGCAAATATCGGGTACAGTGAAAATGCAACTATAGGGATTCTAGCAGGTGGTAATGCATTATTGATTTTTCTTCTTATCTACTCCCAGTTCTGAAAATCAAGTCTGAAGTAAAAATAGTCAGATTTGTTCACCCAAATTTTGGATATTTTTCCAACTTTCGTAAAACCTATTGGTCCGATTTCAACAAATCTTAAACTGTACGATTGGCCCTCGTCCATATACGCGCTTTTTGATACCAAATACATCTCGGCACCTAATAGCCAACTTTTGACGATTTCGAACTATCCCCTTCTTTCGTGAAAGGCGGCCTATAATTGCCTGTTTTGTGTTTGACACGTGTTTTAAAGTTTTTTAACACATTCAATGCTACTTTTGTTGTGAGATGCATCTCTGTAAGCAGTTTATGGTAGTTAATGTACTACTGTGGCCATACATTTTGAGTGTTTGTTTTATTTGTATTTAAGTATTATGTCTAAGTTGTGGCAATAATTATAACAAAATTACCTCTATTTATAAAAAAAATGCAATTTCACGGCGCCGTGTACTAGGCCACGGAGATATGGGCAGCCAAACACACGATGCCGTGTAATTGTTTTTTTTTCATTGTATGATATTATAATTATGCTTTTTGGCTTAATTATTTGATATAGAAAGATAATGGAAATCAAACAAATTAAATAATCACCATAAGTTTAATAGAAAATTAAAAATAAACCAGGGAAAGTAAATCGATGTGGCATCGGACATTAACATAGATACACGTCCAATTGCAGTTGGCAGTGTTTTTCGACGTATAGCTTCCAAAATAGCTTGCTCCAGTGTCACCAACTCTCTAAGCAACCTTTTTAAACCAACTCAAGTTGGATTTGCAGTTCGTAACGGTTGTGAAGCAGCCGTTCACGCTACACGTCATTTTGTTAATTCCAATAGCTCCACCTCCAAAGTAATACTGAAAATAGATTATAAAAACGCCTTCAACTGTATCGAAAGAGACATTTTGCTTTCTGAAATTAAATCCAATTGTCCAAGTATCTTTCCATATATGTGGCAAAGTTACTACTCCTCATCATCATTGATATTTGAAGATCAAATAATTAATTCTAGCGTAGGTTGTCAACAAGGTGATCCCATGGGTCCAGCCGCCTTCTCACTTACTATCAATCCATTAATTACTCAACTTTCATCGGAGCTTAATGTTTGGTACTTAGACGATGGCACTATTGGGGGTGAACCAGATTCTGTATTAGCTGATCTTTCTAAATTAATTTCTTTTTCAAAACACTTAGGCCTCGAAATTAACACCAACAAGTGTGAACTATATTTTCTTTCAGATACAGATAACAGCGTTTTCGAGTCCTTTAATAATTTAGCTCCTGGCATTCGTTTAATCTCCAATGAAAACTTCTCCTTGTTAGGCGCCCCAATTAAAGATGAAGGTATACCATCGACCTTAGAATCAAAGCTAGTTTTATTGAAGCACGCTTGTTCCAGACTTGAGAAGATAGATCCTCATGTTGCCCTTTTTTTATTAAAAAATTGTATTTCTTCTCCACGATTTGTTTACGCACTTCGCACTGCTCCAACCTGGGACTGTAATATTCTCCACGATATCGACAATGTTCTCAAGTCATCTCTTGAATCTATAATTAATATACAACTTGATTCTAACAAGTTCACACAGGCTTCCCTTCCAGTTCGTCTCGGTGGTCTGGGAGTGAGAAAAACTTTAGATTTAGCAATCCCTGCATATATTAGTTCCTTGAGTGTCACTAAACCTTTATGCAACGCTTTACTTTCAAGAACTTCTCTCTCTATTTCTCATTTTCATAGAGAACTAGAGGGTTTAACTCTCTGGAAATCCGCTTCTTCAGCTGATTATCCTCTTTCTCCATGTACTCAAAAGGCCTGGGACCTCCCTATAGTGAAAACTATCTTTAACACACTTCCAAGATCATCAATCACTGATGAAGCGCGTCTCCTGGCTTCATGTGAAAGTGAGTCCGGTGCCTGGCTGCGAGCTATTCCCTCTCCTAATTTAGGCTCGTTGCTTGACCCGGCCTCCTTACGCATCGCCGTCTCTTTGAGATTAGGTCTCAATATTTACCGATCTCACCGTTGTGCTTGTGGGGAAAATGCAGATACTTATGGTCTCCATGGGCTCTCCTGCATAAAAAATGCTGGTCGCTTTTCCAGACATTATCGTCTCAACAACATTGTAAAAGACGCTCTATCCTCTGCACAGATACCTTCCTGTCTTGAGCCTCAAGGTATCTTTCGGGGTGACGGCAAGAGACCCGATGGTGTCACGATGGTTCCATACAAAAGTGGTAAAGCTCTTGTTTGGGATGTAACTTGCGTAGATACATTGTGTCAAAGTTACATAAAAAATACATCTAAAAAAACTGGAGCAGCTGCTGAGACAGCAGCTCGCAGGAAAACAGCCAAGCACATGGAACTTTTAAATCGTTACCATTTCATCCCTTTTGCTGTCGAGACGATGGGTCCCTGGTCCAAGGATACCAAAGCATTTGTCCACGATTTGGGTGTCGCGCTGTGTCTGTTGACAGGGGATCCTTTGAGCAAGGAGTACTTTGTTCAGAGGATCAGTGTCGCAATACAGCGCGGCAACGCGGCAAGCATCCTTGGTACCCTGAACCCATCGTCTCTTTAAAATTTTGTCATTTATCATAATTTACTTAGTATTTTTTAATTTGTAAATACTTTTAGTTTTACTTTTTATATAACATAACAAAGTGTATTTTTTTTCTTGTGGGCAAATAAATTTTGTATAATAATAATCCAGCACTGGATATTAAAAAATGAGTATTTTACGCGTATGACCACGTGCGTCACATACCTTTATCGCAATGGCCGAAGCAGTACTTATACATTAAAAAAACACAGTCACAAACCAGGGCGCCGTGTGTCCAGCCCCCCGCTTCTTCACGGCGCCGTGTACTCGGCCTTAAACAATTCCACGGAGCCATGTAGTTGGCACTTAATGTGTTCACAAATAAAAATGTTTTTTTCGATCATTAAATTATAGGCCTCCTTTCACGAAATAAGAGGATAGTTCGAAATCATCAAAAGTTGGCTATTAGGTGCCAAGATGTATTTGGTATCAAAAAGCGGTCTGCATTCTCCCTGAGTCTGACATTTTCCTCACTTTTTCGATCGTCTGTATCTAAAATAGCGACTAATGATTCACAAGCGGTGGAGCCTTCAATACGAATGCAAGCCGCCACAGTAGGTAAGTTATAACTTTACTGTTTGTACTAAAATGATGAGAAGTCGGTCACCATCGAGCGGCTGATGTATCCTGTGATTTGAACCTACAATGATTGCTTCGAGGACGAAGGTGTAAAAAAGATAAGTCGCCTTAGACCGTCGGCCGAGGCCGTTTTCAGACAATGAACAAATTGATATTATTTCATACTTTTTAAAGGTTAGTTTTTTCTTGTGTTAGGGGTTTTTTAAATTTTAAATTTAATTTTTACTTCAAAATTTTTAAACTTAGTTATTTAGTTAAACTAATTCATACATGATCAGACAAAAAAATAATTTTCAAGTTTTTAGTTTTCATTTCGTTAATTAATATTCCTCATTCCCCGTTCAATATAATGTACATTATTTTACTAGTCGAACCCTTTCATTTGCTACCCATGTTGAGGGATTTATGAAAAAAATTTAATTCGCCATTTTATGGTGGCGGCCATCTTGGATTTGAAATTTGTCATAGTGTCATAGTATGCTACTAGTCAAGTCCTTTCATTTGATACTCATATTGATGGAGTACTGAAAAAATAAATAAATCGCCATTTTGTGGTGGCGGCCATCTTGCATTTGAAATTTGTCATAGTGTCATAGTATGCTACTAGTCAAGTCCTTTCATTTGATACTCATATTGATGGAGTACTGAAAAAATAAGTAAATCACCATTTTGTGGTGGCGGCCATCTTGGATTTGAAATTTGTCATAGTGTATACTATTTTACTAGTCAATCCCTTTCATTTCATACCCATATTGATGGAGTAGTGAAGAAATATGATATCCGCCATTTTGTGGTGGCAGCTATCTTGTACTGATTTTCATCAGACATAGCTAAGAACACTTTCGACTGATTCACCTTTTATATAAAAAAATCCGCATGCAAATCGGTTCATCCGTTTGGGAGCTACGATGCCATAGACAGAAATACAGATACACACACAGATCAAACTTATAACACCCCTCTTTTTGCGTTAGGGGTTAAAAAAGCAATAAGTCGAGAACGAGACGTGTAAAATTTATTCGAACTTTTTTTACTCTTTGGAACATAACTCGAAAACTAACAAAAGTTTTATAAGTTGTTTTATATTTTCAAAGATTTTTGAAGCTCAACAAAACGGTTTATAAATATAGTCTGATATAACGAAAATATTAACAAAAAAATTGAGATGTGACACTAGAAGGATAAAAAAATTTATAAACGAAACTTTGTTTAATTATGTCATTTTTGCTACACAAAAACATTATTCTGTTTTGAAATATAATACGAACATGCCCCTATAGCACAAATCACTTAGCAGTACCTGATACTAAATCCAATTTTACTTATTATTATCGGTTTTAATTTTCGCTTTATTTTTTAACAAAATAAACCCACAAAATTATATCGAAAAGTATTGAATCTTTTCAGGAGATCTTTGATTTCTTTTTATAATTAAGTATTGAAATTAAAAATGATTAAAAACTGGAAATATGATTGTTTTGGAACTTGATATACGTTTAAGCAGTATTGCTGAGAAATTCAACTGATTTTTTTCGAAGAGCTCGTCACATATGTATTTACCACTTATACCGTCATAAGTCGACAAACGACACTTCAATGGATAATATGATATAGAACCATCTTGCGCAATCTGACACTGTTTTTGTTTCGTCTGCGATTAAGTACTTTCCGTTAATATTATAACAAAACCAATGTCGTTTAAGGAGAAATATGTAAACCATGAACGTATTACGTGATACTCTTCAAGATAAAAGTTTGAAGTATTGTGAAATCAATGATACCTACAATAAAAAGAATTTTAAATTTTTTTGAGTTATGTCACTATTTGAACGGAGGTGCGATATATATCCGTGTCATATGGACGCCACCTAATAATATACCTAACCACACAAGACTGCTAGCCCCAAAACGCACTCTGGCAACACCTCAAATTGCTATTCAAATGCGTGAATCGGACAGTTGGTAAACTAAAAAATCTGCCAGAAGAATAAAAAAAACACCTGGTTAATGCTAATTCCTAGATTTGGTCTATCTATATGTCCAGTACGTCCATTTTTCTTCGTTTTTGTCGAGGCTTACCCTCATGTTACTTGTCAGAAAAAGGAACTTTTCCCAAGCCATGCTCAAACCAGCTAACTTATTTTTTTATGATTTATGTTTAACTGTTTAGGAAATATTAACGGAAAATTAACCAAATATAACATTTTTCTTCTTGAATTTCCACGCAATTGGCAATATTACTTTGTAATACTAACCGTTTATTTCGGTAAATGACATATCTTTGATAGTTTGGGACATAATTCCGGAAAACTTAAAAAAGTTGCGGTGACCAGTATCTCGCCTTTGATATACAGGTCTTGGATTCGATTCACCAAATGAATTTTTAATTTAAAATTTAAGTCAAATAAATATTCAGGTTATACCGAACCGGAGCGTGGTGATCCACTCTCCATAACTCGATACTGACAGATCCTGCAATCCCATGAAACTGAGATATACACACTTTTTAGGGTTCCGTAACCAAGTGCCAAAAAAAGAAACCCTTATAGTTTCGCCATGTCCGTCCGTCCGTCTGTCTGTCTGCCTGTCTGCGGTTTTTCTCGGAAACTATTGGCAATATATAGATGAAATTTGGAAGGTAGGTGTAATCTATGAACCGATACACAACGACGTAGTGAAATTAAGAAAAAACGATAGGTCTTCAAAAAATGTATCAAGGTTTCAAACAATTTTTTTTTATTTAAGTCAACAGTTGTTGAGATATGCACTCCTAAGGTATCCTCTCCCCCCCCCCTAAAAAGCTAAACCGTTGTTTTTGGATATGTGGAAAAAAATTATGACAGAAGTATATATAACAAAGTTAAAAGAAGAACTATCACAGCTAACTAGACTGTATTATTTAACGAGTGCTAGATTAACTTATAAAATGTAAAATTTGGTAAAAATTCCATACAAAATGACAAAAAGCGTTTAGCCAATAAGCAAAAACTAGATGCATTTTATCTTTGTGACGTTATCGTAAAAAATAATTTAAAAAAAAAGGATTTTATGATAAAAACTACATTGTATTACTGGGTGCTATAAATTTACGCTTTCCTTCGCAGAGCTTATTCTCTTCACAATGGATACTAAAAGTCAAATGTTCACTGTAATGAAATAAGTAATAAAAATTGTCTCTAGCTATCAGTGTACTAATGTTATTACTTTTCAGATTAGCCAGAGAGGATCGAGCGCCTTCTAAATAACTAACGCAATAAAAATGAAATATATTTATACAATAATTCTTAAATTACATAATAATAACGAATAATGGATAAGTTTAATTAACGTCGCGCTCGTTTTTTTATATTATATGGTGGTCCGGAATCCTTCGCAATCGACGTGGCACTGGTGCTATGTGTTGGCGACATCGATGATCGGTGGCGCCCAACCATGATGCTGCGGCCTGTAGACACGCTAGGTTAACTGTTCCAAATGAAAATAAAAGTTTTAACTGACAAGCAATTTGTTTCTTTCTTTGTCTAAGTACCCTATTAATTATTTCCTTTTATTTTATATAGTAATTATAGCTCTAAATGTAAATATGGCTTAATTTTACTTGTATGCATTCGAACACAGTAGGGTGATAGAAAGAGACAGATTCGGTTTATGATTCTATCGCCGTCGATAGTAATATGTAATGCAGTTTAAATCTAATGGATTAGTCTAAGCGAAAAGTGAGTTTAGACTCAGGCTTAGATGGCTCTGGTTTTTAGTAATGATGTACTCATTTTAGAATCGCAAAAATAGGTGCTTAAATTATAATATTAAAGGTTCTTTCTAGATCACAAACTTACGAAAAGGAGATATTTAAATTGCACATGGTATTGCATTGCATTGCACTACATTGTATTTTATTGCATTGTATTGCATCGCATTGTATTTGTATTTTTGTTGTGTCGTATTCCATTGCATTGCATTCAATTACATTGCATTACATAATTGTATTGGTATTGTGTTGTGTAGTATTAGTTTGCTTAGCATGCATTATATGACATTACATTGCATTGGATTATATTACATTGTATTGCTTTGGGTTGCGTATCGTTGCATTGTGTTGTATTCTATTTCATACCGTCCTGTACTGTAGCGTTTCGTTGCATTGCGTTGCATTGCATTGATTTGTATTATACATTCAACTGTAAATATTTTCAATTTATTTCATACTGTCACATTTTCAATATTTGGTTTAGTACCTAGTGTATATATCATAGTTTATCGAGCTAAAATACATATATATCAACATAGCAACACATTAGCATAGTTTAACGTGAAATTTGGTTTTTTATTTCTAAAGGCCGTTATCTTTTCACCTGCTACAAATGTAGAACGTAGCGCAACCGTAATTCGAAATAATAATTTTAGCTCTTTATTACACTGACTGACCGATAGGCCGAGTGGTTAGATGCCCTAACTGCAGAACCAAAGGTCGTGGGTCCGATTCTTGCCCGAAACAAATATTTGTGTACATGAACATGTCTATTTGTTCGTTGTCAAGGTGTAAAATATCTATATATCTATGTGTTTATTATTAAAAAGTTCAGGTATGTATATCAATTGTCTAGTACTCACAATACACGCTATGCTTGGTTTGGCGCTAGATGACGCTGTGTGGAATGTCCTAGGTGTTTATTATACGTAGGTAGTTTTTTTTCAGTATTGTCAAACCACTCACACTATCGGTGAACCCATTGACCATCCGGAAGGTGACCGTGGACGTGATCGTGGCGTGACCTCGATAGCCGATAGCCGCCCACGCGACTCGTTCAAGTGTGAGGTCATCACTGTTATGAAAGAAGTTTATCTATGCTATTAAAAAACTGTGACGGCGGCGTGATGTCCGTCTTCAGAAAATTGTTAACAACTCATTGGACTACCTCGAACCAAAAATTAACAATTTTAATATCCTTGTATGTTTACTTGTTTGTTGTTTTCTGAATGTTATAAAAAAATATAAAATATATCTGAAACTGTTCCCTGGATTCATTATGATGTTTGAAGATCTATTTTTATATATTATAAGATGTTCTAACGCACGATTGAAAAGTTGAAGGGGAAGACATTTTTAAAGAAATCGGAAACGTTCATTTTGAGAACTATTCACCTGAATAAAAAAAATCGTTAAGAATATTCCATTTCCAAAGATTTATACGACGATCTTATACGATATTCATTCACACGAATTTCATCCGAATCATAGGAAAGATTGAAAACCTGTGAAATAAGGACAAACGGACATCTAAAGGTTTTATTTTTGTCACTTAACTCAACTCATTCACGCAACTCTTTACAGACCCATTTTTTAATGTAACTAAATGAATGTTAATACTTAATTTTGAATGCTTAAGAAATAATATTACTTAAAAAATAAACACCTAGAATATCATTTTTTTAGGATTCCATAGTAAAATGGAAAAATTTAACCCACATCATTCAGAAGGTCACAGGCTCATATCTCCTCCATATTTCCATTACTTCTCTTATTTAAAAGACACATGCCATATTCCACGTGAGGTATCATTAGGCAGATCCTTGAAAATAATGAGATTAAGTATAATATTGATTGTTTCTATTTAGATGTATATTTCGCCAAATATTAACACCTCTAAAGTTGTTAACAATTGTAATACCTGGGACTTTCTACCCAACGCCATCTAGCCCCAAACTAATCAAGTATTATGCTTGTATTGTAATATATTATGTACTTATAGACACCGAACTAACAGACTTGAATTCAAATTCAAATTCAAAAAGTTTTTATTCAATATAAGATGTTTGCACACACTTATTGAAAGTCGTAAAAATTGATTAGGTACCGGTTCAAAAACTAGGAGGAGAAGAACCGGCAAGAAACTCCTCTCTGTTTATTTTATTTAAATATATTATATGTCTTTCTTAATTGTTTTTTTTTTTAATTTAAAGTCTTACAACTATTACAATGATGTCCATGCGCACTTATCATTTAAATACTCGGTAATACAATAGTAAGCTTTTTTCATGAGTTGGACTTAAACTCGTTTTATAAATTGATTGATTGAATTCAAGTCTAACATTTCTTTTGGAATTTTATTATAAAAACGGATACAATTTCCCATGAAAGAATTATTAACCTTTGAGAGCCTGAACCTGGGAATTGATAACAAATGCTTATGTCTTGTATTTAAGTTGTGGCCATCACCCACCCTAGAGAAAGCATTTATGTTTTTATGTACATAAATTATATTTTCATAAATATACTGACAAGGGATGTCAAAATATTACCTTCTCTAAAATAAGTCTTTACACTATCTCTAGATTGTTGTTCTTGTTCCTACACACAAATATTTATCCTGGGCGGGAATCGAAACCGCGACCTTTGGCTCCGCAGTTAGAGTCTCTAACCACTCGGCCACTCGGTCAGTCGATAATGTATTCAATGTGTCATAATTTATTATAACAAATGTATCGTGGGATCGAAGAATCTGAAAAAAGTCAAGAAAATGACGCCTAACAAACGCTTTTAAAGAATATTGTTTCGAACAAGGTGCGTTGATAAGTTTTTGAGATTGTTGAGGCGTGTCCAACAAGCACTTGGCGGGTTTTTCTTTAAGACTGTGGAAATGGAGAATAGAAAACTTGAAGCTGAACGCCCGATCGGATTGTCTTACCCTACGAATATCATGTTTACGCTTCGAATTCAAAGGTTGTCAATCGTTTGTTTTTTTTCGATATTACACATATTAAATAATAGTAGTAGGTAGTTGAGTCTCTCCCTCTAATTTTAGCGAGACCCGCGCCTTAAACCAATAAAGCGTCCGCTATCATGTTTAATATGCTATAGCGCGCCACTGTAATTGGTTTAAACAAAAACAAAATACTATAGGGAGTTCGGCTGCGTGATGTTCAAGTCAAGCGGCCTCTAGTTAATAGTAGTACAATGTCAGTTGTCATGATTCATGATATAGCCATACGGTACTATTCTTCCGTACGTCAGTCCGTTATCTGTGTTATTCCGCTGCTCTGCAATTCGTTTGGCGTTAGTGCCGATTATCTCGACGGCTCCGACACTTGACCCCCCGCGGCTCGCACTTCGGCGAATTACTGAAATCGACAATTAATCATAGGCAAACACGCCTCGTTAGAAACGTTTAATATTTTTATTAGTCGATTATTTTCAAAGGCACGAGTTCGCGATGTGAATTTATTCGTTCGGCCGCGATAGCACGTCGAGATCGGCGCAAGTGCAGGTGTACACTCGTAACTGACTACAAACGTTCTTGGACTGCTATATAAAATGTTAGACGCATAAAAAATAGCAATATTTATTTGTTTTTCGACAAACACTGATATTTTTATGAACGTGTAAACGAATAAATTAGTTAAGAATAAAGTTTTATAATATTTTAACACGTAAAGGCATTTTTAATTTCACCATAAGCATCCGACTCGACGAAAGTTAATGAAATCTCTCAGTTTTGAACGTATACATCGACGCTTTGTCAAACGAAAAACCGGCCAAGTACCACCGTACATTATAAAAAAACCAAGTTTCTTGTATGGGGACCCCTTTGATTTTTAACTGAATTTTGTTTTTATTATTTGTTAAATTCAAATTTCAAGTCTAAGCAATAATCTCACAACCACCGCGATCGCTAAAAACGTCGAAATGGACGTTTTTTAAAAAAACATCCTAGAAAAGTGTATGTGCTTGTGACCATACGATAAACTATACTAATGTGTATGTATATTACACATACGCATTGTCTACATTTTAAATATTACACTTATTGCATATAAACATACAAAAATCACGTCTTCAACCAATTGGAGCTGAGATCGCTTTCGTTCCTTGTTCAGGAAAAGTTCACTTAAAAAGTTTTTACTTTAAAAGTATCTCGATGACGGTCTCGATTTCTCCTCAGAGTGGAGAGCGATGGGATGATGGTTCCTGAGGAATGAGCATAAAGTATTTCAATTTGAAACTTAATGGCGATCGATGAAAACTTCCGCCAATAAAGGTATAACCGCATAACGTTTGCCTTTCCTACTGTAGCTGCGCAATGCGAGAGAGGGAATTCTATGTTATTTTTTGGTCCAGTAGACAATAGGTGAAGCATGGATTCACCCCACCCCTGCCCTGAATTAGTATTAATACCTCGATGACCACGAATTCTCATTTCGTGCCCTAGAGTATGCGGTCGCGCGGGGAAAATAAATTATTTTGCATCATTAGTTACTTCAGCCTTGATATCTTTTAACATTTCGACCGAGATGAGGGGTGCTCCTCCCGGTAGCGACGGGGGAGGGAGAAGGGGGCATACCTCCCGGAGCGTTCATTGAGAGCGGTGTGTGACCGCGACAGTGTCGACCCCGGGGCGCGGACCGGCCCATATTACTCGTGTTATCGCGTTAGAAACGCAATTTGGAGCCTTTTGCCCACTTTATGCTTCGCTCGTGTGGATCGGACCGCCTCACGGAAACGATACGTCAAATGCTGTTAAATATTTTCATACTATCAACATGAATATTGTTAAAGCGGACCTTCACACTCGCTGAAACTGTAATTTACCAAGCATCGACATACTAGTAACTTTGACTGACCGATCGACCGAGTGGTTAGAGACTCTAACTGCAGAACCAAAAGTCGTTGGTTCGATTTTCGCTCGGGAACAAATATTTGTGTGCATGAACATGTCTATTTATTCCGTGTTTGGGTGTACAAAGTATCTATGTTTGTATATATGTAATATAAAGAATATTTAAATATGTGTATCAGTTGTCTAGCACCGTTAATACAAGCATAATAATATTATTTGGAACATTCCATACAGCGTCATTCGACGTCATTCCATAGTCGCAAAGTAAACAAGTATTATACTTGTATTATGCTTGTATTATGGGGTACGTGACAACTGATATACATAGGTACTTGAATATTCTTTATAATCGATATAGTACACATATATAGATACTTATTACATCCAAACACGGAATAAATAGACATGTTCATGCACACAAATATTTGTCCCGACGGGATTCGAACTCGTCATCTTCAACTTCACAGTAAGGGTTTCTAAACTCAGCTAATCGAGTGGTCGAAATAATAAAAAATGGTTTTCAATGGAGTTTAAAAAACAACAATTTCCACAAACTTATTTAACAAAATAAATTTGGAAAAATATAAATAAAAACAATACAAAATTATATATAGTCGCTTACTACTTTGGGATTACACGACGCTGTGTGGGAAGTTCCAGATATTATTATTATTATTATAGTAAAGTAGTTCTGTAAACAGAGTCGATCCGATGTGACACAACTGTGTTGTTGGCGGGCTTCAGGACGAATATTTATAATAAAAAACAACCATTAGGCTTTTATTAAAATATTAAGTATTACATGTCTTGTGTGACGTTCAAGTTATATCGAAGTGATGTACACACACTTCATATTGTCGTAAAGGGGCGCTGGTGCCGCAACATTATAACGATTGCAGCGCTATTTATAGTAATACATGTAACATGTGTATCATAGTTCACGAAGTAAACAGTAAATACGAACCCTCTATAGGAATTAGCGCTGACTGTATTGAGATAGTATAGCTTTTAGATGGACATGTTATACGCTCTCTCGTCGTGGCAAGCTCAAAGTGAGGCTTCAACTTAAACCTGAGCATTGCTCAGCCCTAAGCAGTCGATCTGTCACGTAGCTTCTGTGTTTTTCCTGCTTCAGTTTTCAAAATGGCTTCTTGTGTAATAATACTACTATTAAAAATACCAAAAAAATAACATTTAATTCCGAAGTATCATAAATATATAAAATGCTTGTCATTATGAAAATATATATTTTTTAAACAAATTTATTTTTTCCGTAGACATTAAACCCAATATATGTACACAATGATAGGAAATTTTGGGGTTTCGTCTGTATGAAGTAACCAGTCTACCTCAAACTAAATGTAATGTCATTAGAAAGTTCACGTATAAAATTAGATTTCCGTGGCCTGACGTAGAGGGAATGGCTTGGACTAAATTTTTTAAGATTTTGTTCTTATGTTTTTTTCCGAAAATAGAGACCAAGTTATACCCTCGCCATAAAAATAAAAAATTACATCTCTAATTTTCTTAGTTATGTTTTTCTAAAAATTTATTAACAAAATATTTTTGTGACGTCAACTAGACACATACTAATTGTACTATTTTATACTAAACAAAGGAATAATATTTTTATTTATTAACGAGGATTACAATTTCATTTGATATAGTGACCTAATCTTTTACCTCAATATTTTTTATTAATTTAAGCTTGATTTTTTACTGGTAAACGGGTAAACCAGCGCAATAAGCTCAACGGCCCAGATGACGTCACAGGGACAATCTCAAGGTCAGATCAAAATTCATAAATATCTAGGGCAGTCGTAAATAGAAAAAAAAATGATAATACTTTGAGAGGTTATTCCAGAACCTTATTCCTTTTAGTTTTAATGACCATCAGCGCATCTTTAAAACTTTGGTTCAAGCCCATTAAGAAATACATAATGTAGGTGGTAGGTATACGAATAGAGGGAAGCGATAACTGTCTGAACTTTTACATTAATGTCCGTCTATCTGTATGACAGCCATTATAAGCATTTCTAGACTATCAGATTAGTGTCATAAAGCTAAACATGATTATACATATCTATGTAGCTGCTACATACGTGTATATTAAATTCTTAAATAATAAGTTTTCTACAATGTTTCCCTTAAATGCAAAGTGAGTGTGAAAATGTATTTTTATTGAGCTCCTCGAGTGGGATATCGTTGCATAACTATTTTAAAATCATAATAAGGTTCTTTGATGGTTTTTAAAATAGGTAAGGTCCCGTTTACGAAGTTTTCGGGCTATACCTTTAATATGTGAGTGGAATGCCGTCGCTATCTCATGAACTTTTGTTTCGAAATTTTTTTAAAATATCCATAATAATAGAATGCAGTAAGATCGTCACAACTATCCAAGATCAAGTATTTCCAAATCATAGTCAAGTTAACACGTTTACTGCGGCAAGTAAAATCATAATTCTTCATCTGGTGCGGCGGCGGACCAAAATGCGCCCCCAATGATATTTCCGCCAGTGCGTGGCAGGTCTTTCTAGACCCACCGGCACTAGGACAGATTAAATTGCTATAACTTTGTGGAAACATGATGTATACATTTTTTTTTATATTGTTAGAATGACCTTGAACCCAACTTCCTTAGGTTTGATTCGCCCCGGGATCTGCCAAACGGGAAATGAGAAATAAAGCAGGAAAAGCGGCAGGCCGATATCGACCTGAATCGCACTAGAAAGTATTTTCAGTAGTGATGGGATAGAGAAAAATGAGGGGATATCAAAAATAAAACAGAATTATCGTAAAAGAACTGAAAAATGTTTTTATTTACTTATGCCTGTCTTGGAAACATGTTACGCAAAGGTTTTGGTTGCAATTCCTGCAATATTTTTTTATTTTCTTAACTTTTTTTTTTGCTTGGGTATTATTCAAGGTTTTTCGCAGTCTGTCGTAGCAACCTGCACAATTTATTAAAATTTTTATTTTTCTTTTATTGCTTGCCATCGTTGATTATATCGAACGCTACGTCAGATCAGTTAGATAGCACAACGGCGGGGCGCGTACTCTGTGCGGTATCGGGTCGCCAGCTGCCTGTTGGGAGGGCGGGCCGAAATAGGCCCACTGCCGCACTCGCGGATGTTTTTTGTCAGTGCGTGGTAGGTCGATAAAAGCCTGCCGTTATGTTTTGATGGAGAACACCTACAATTTTGACCGCAAGATGAAATATATATTTGTCTCTGTCGAATTTTTACAAACACCTAAGATAATCGTTTCGCACACGCGAGAGGGGCATAGTTTTCTTCGTCCGCACCAGCTCAAGTACCGCGGCAGGCTGATATCGGCCTGTTACGCAGTGAGCGTGTTAATGCGTAGTTTAACACTGTACCAACTCTTGGGTTTGTTTTTCGTACTTTCCTATAATATTCTTTTCCCAGGTGAAATATTATTCATATTACTCTAAATTATATTAATAAATATTACTACACTTAAAAAAGTGGATAACAAAACTAATTGTGTTACCATGAAAATAGCAAAAGTTTGATAAATTTTAAACAAAGTTAGTTAAAATGCAAGCTACTAGTTGGTAAATTGGTAGTACAACTGAGTTTGATTACTTGTAGCAGTAGTTAGGTTGTCACTATTTTTAAGTAACTAGTAATAAATTTTTTTGTTACTTATAACCAAAAACTTTTTTCTATATAAGGTGAGTTGGCACCCTAAATTCGGTCCACGCAATTTTTTAATTAATGTTACAATAAAAATAATTATATTAGAATAATTTAAAAAAATCGAACTCAAAAACTTATTAAAAACAATTGAAGAGTTCATCTAAAAATCGAATTTTGTGTCCCATTAGAACAATTATAATTAATACCAAACTTGAATAATTTAATAATTAATACCAATACTTTGGTAACGAAATGTACCATAGAAGTTATACGTTTTGGAGCATTCAATTACTTTTGGTAGAAAAACGTGTATGGAAAATTTTGTTCTCGACAATTAAAAAAAATAATCAATAATTTGAATTAAAAATAGCTTGAATCCAATTCAGGGTGCCAACGCTCTCTAGTATATAAATAATATTCCGCATAGGAATAGAATGAGGGGCTTACAATAGAGGTCGGTCTTGTACTGTTATATTTTCAATATTAGATGATTATTCTGAAAGATATACGTATCTATGTATTTCAAGTTCTTCAGTTTATTAAACAATAGGAGCGAAACTATATTTAAATGCAAATTGACGTATTAAGCCATCTCACTGTTACACGCTGGAGTGCATTTCGTATTCGGTTCAGATCTCATTATCTTGAAACCGAGTCTCATCTCGTGCGTGTGTGCGTTTGTTGTATGTGTTTATGTGCCTGTATATACTTTACGTGTGGGAGATAATTTCTTATCAAGATATCTACATATAACCGCTCTATCGCAAATGCGTAGTAGGCAAAAATTAGTTTAGACACAAACCACAGATCTTCGATTATAATAAATATCTTTAAAATATATACACGAATTGCACATCCTAGTGTGCTGGATGAATATATTCTATTTAAGTTTTCGTAGTAGTACATCAACACAAAAGTACATCTTTTGAAATAACTTTTCTGTAATTTGTGACAGCATTTGAAATTATGCTACTAAGTTATTAGTGTAAGTCGAAGTTATGTTGCTAAGAGGCATATTATTTAATATTTTTATTTCAGTTATAATTCGTAAAACAACTAAAACTCAAAAAGTTGGATATATCTCGGTGACTTTAAATACACTCCGATAATTTGTTGAGATCATTATTTCGTGATTTAAACAATATTTTAAATTTTAGAAATTCAAAATATCCGTTTTTTTACCACCGTTGTTTCCATTGCGAATCGCACGGCTTTTCGTTTTTACGTGACGTCACTTCCGTCGTTTTCACTAAAAAAAAAATAAAGTCTCCACGAACTTTTCAACGTCAAAGTTCGAATTATGGCTAATCATGTTTTCGTAACATAGGTGAGTTTCAAAGACTATATATAAAATTTTTGTTAATATACAAAAATGCTGTATGCCCTGATTTTTCGTAAAAATAATATTCAACTTTATTTTTGAATCCATTAGGTATGTTCCGTCCTGAATTATTCATTTCTTATAAGCATCTGTAGTACCTACCGGCACTTGTGCCTTCGACACAAATTGATTTCAATGGCGTTCCTCATATAGACGAATATTATTTGGTTTAGGACCCACTAGGGACCGAAACCAATTCTACCTATGACATTTTATGGACGGACGCGTCGTAGACATACTGAATGCTTTGTTTATATGTATCTCTTGATGGAGATCAGTATCAAAAAACGTGGATGAAAGTGTCACCTCACAGTTCGGTTATAGTTCATGTATACCTAGACGGTTAGTACATGGGTAGTATAGCGTTGCGGTAATATGTGACCTGTGTCTATTATACAGACCACGTACTCAAGGTACACACGCAAGCTTAAAGAAGTTGGCTCTTTTTTGTTGTTACTGTATCGCATGTATCTAGGTATATAAGCCAATTAAAAACGCTTCATTCATTCTAAAAGTAGCATAACGTTACTATAACTAATTAGCTTTTTACAAATATAAACACCTAATTAGCTGAGGCTTTTCAAAATGACAATTTAAAACAATAATAATAAGTTGTCTAATATTGGTAAAGACAAATCATCAATCAGTCAATTCAAATGCCATTTCCTTTATTCCAATAAATATTTTTTTTTGTTAACAGTTGATAATAAAAAATTTGCAGAAGTAAAGAAAGCGTTAACATCATTATGGAAATTTTAATATTTAGTTGAATACAAGCCAAGTAATAAATAAAACAATATAAATAAACGATTTTTATTTTTAATTACAATACGTCACGTTGCAACGCATAACAACAAAATTTTAACTCTTTGTAAACAAAAAAATGTGAATGTACAAAACAAAAACATTTACAATGGAGAAGTTCATGATGTTCAAAATATACAATTTAACTCGATAGAATCGAAAGATAAACCAAAACTAATAAAACAGTGAAAGTTTTTTTTTTAAATTCGTCAATAAATGACTGAGAAATAAATTATTGATATTTATTAATTTGACGACCGCTTAGCCTAGTTGGTAGTGACCCTGCCTACGAAACTGGAGGTCCCGGGTTCGAATCCTAGGTCGGGTCAGTATTTATATGATGAATATCGATACTGGTACCGGGTCTTGGTTGTTATATGTATGTGGTGTCTTCGCTTGGTACCCAAAACACAAGCTAATGCTTAGTTTGGGGCCACGACGTTGTAATGTGCACGTTATTATTATTATTGTTATTATGTATTTTCGTGCGGTTTGACTGGTGGCTTCTTACTGCCCATGACGTCACATTATCTACTCAATTGAGTGTCGCGTCGTCTCACTGCACCACAAATTATGCCTTGGATGCCTTGGACTAGTCTATAATATCTTTTGTTTCTTTATGTAATAGGTAATTAAGTTTTATTTGAATATAAAGGAACAAGTTTTTGTAAAAGACAAAGTGATAATTTGCCTAAAATTGATATTTTCACTGTGATGGACTTTTTCTTCAAATCCATTTTATATTAGTGCTGAAATAAAGGTTTAGGCTCCTAAGAAATAAAGTTGAAGGTCCTGGTGATATATCCCGGTAAACGTACGCTGACACCGATCGCTTGGTCTTCAGATTGACCTGTACAAAAATTACAGTTGGCATAAATGCTCTGACTTTAGATATTAAGTATTATTAGTATATTACTTAATATACTTAGTAAGCACATATGAAAAAAAAAAGAAACCCCTAACGGCACAAATTCAGTGGGTATAGATCCTTTCTTCAAAAGTCGTCGGTGATTTAGTTAGACAAAACAGTTATCCGTAAAATGTCTACTGCAAACCAAAGAATGTTTTCGAGGAGTCCCACCTGTTCTATTTAACATTTTTTCCATTGTTCTATGCTAACCGTGTTTACAGGAAACCTGGATATTATGAAATAGTCATCATTATCAGGAAGCATTTTTTAACACCGCAGTTTCTTGGAGGAAAATAAGGTTAAACTATTGTATGCAGTAGTTTTGTCATTCAAAGTTAAATTATTTACGACGTTCATAATCAGAGAACAGATAGAACGTCAGACTTTAAATCATAAATAAATAACGATTAAAATTAAATAGAGCATCAGATTTTAAATCATAAATAAATAACGATTAAAATTAATTGTGTATATATCTTATATTTTCATTTGAAAAAGTCTTGTATTTACATATATACCCTATGTGTAGTATATATGTATAGATGTCATACTTTCTCTTACAATGTGCTGCCAGGCTAAATCAACCACACAATATGTTTAAAAACAGTTAACGACATCATTCCAGTGGAACAGATGCAATTAGGTAATATCAAATTTACAAAATATTTATATTTGTAAATATCGACATATCGATAGATTTTGTGCAATCCCTATGCTAAATTGTTTGATAGTAATTTTACACAATATTTTTGTATCTTACACATAATTGTTTAAAATAACAAATTATTTACAAAATAGAGTATTTACCGTATACTATTGATGTATAACCAAGTAAATTTAGGATTGCTTTTTATAAAAATAAGCATTAAGATAACAGTATATTATTGGCAGTACTTACATGTGAAATCTCTCTTTATTTGGATTATTAACATATGTTACAGTGCAATTTAAAACTGAACACGACACCATTTTTATCACAAGAATTAATTTTTGTAGAATTCAAAACGATTATAACACAAAATAGAAAACAAAGCTGGACCTTATTTTGACAAGTGACTAATGAAGACTAAATGTGTTCAAAGAGGTTTTATCACAGATTTTCTTGCATTTCTTTCTCGCATGTAGGATTTCCGCAAAGAGCTGGATGTCATTCGCACACTGTGTTCCTCTCTTACGCTAGTATATATACCTTTATGGTTTTTTCTGTTTTGAGCGCGCGTAGTTCATATCTCTTTGGTGAATAGCTATTGCCGCTGTGACTGTCAAATGAGTGCCCTAACGCACGTGAGGCATAAAAGTAAAATAAGGATAGAACTAGGTACTGTTATTTTCCATCCTTTTTTCTCTATGCCCCACCGTCACTTAAAGGGCTTTTTAGAGCTTGCTTATTCTAGTTATACTACCTCTATGCAGTTCATACCACGTGCAAAACCACATGTCCAGCGTTTGGGTTATCCTTGGGTTATGTTGTTGATCTTGACATTTGACATTCAATTAACGCTATCTGGAACCGGACAAAAGAAAATCCCACACAGCGCCATCTAGCCTCAAACTAAGCAAAGCTTGTATTATGGGTACCAGAGAACTCATATACTTAAATATTCTTTGTAATATATACATTTATAGAAAATATTGATATTTTACACCCAGAGACGGAACAAATAAACATATTCATGCACACAAATATTTGTCCCTGGCGGGAATCGATCACGGGACCCTTGGCTCCGCAGTTAGGGTCTCTAACCACTCGGCTAATCGGTCAGTCGATATTTTATGTGTTTGGTAATGTATCTAAAATGTAATCTATAGTTTACAAGTGTGTAAAATGATTACTCTTCCCTCGGCCTCATCGTAGTCGAAATTCATCAAAACTTCATCAGCATAATTTCGAAGCAAATATGCAAAGTTGTTAATGAAACGTGTAACCGATCGTGTAACGCCTACTTGCTAGTAATGAAAATTGATTGTTATTAGTTTTAGATATCTCCTATTATGCCATTTTAATGATAATGACAAACACTGTACTAAGTTTGATGCTTAGCTTGACACAGTTTTATGGTCGATGTCCTTATTTTTGTTCGCAAAACTGTTGTGGTGTCCTTAGCGAAAAATTTATGTTTATATTACGCCAACTGCCACCCTCACTTACGCAGGCTCGGAAAGTTCTGGGAAAATTGTAAAAAATTCGGGAAAATATAGATATTTCTGGAAAAGGACAGTATGAAGCTATGGAAGTTCTCTAATACTGGAGAATCCCCGATAAAGTTCTATTAAAGTCATAATGAGTTTATGGAAATTCTCGAATTCACGACAAAACCATAAACAACCTTCTTCGGTGTCATTAGCTGTCTACCATTTGGTAAAAAAAAGAACCTTATAAATACGCCTTTTTAATTAGACTTTTAGAACTCTACCGTCTTTCTATTAATTCTTGTACAATTCTGTGGAGAAATTATGAAAAATAAATTATTTAGAAATGACTCACCATACGTTGACCTAAGGAATGAAAATAGTTATTCGTACAACGAGACAACAAAGTTCTTTTTTATCGTGAGTGCTGAATTTGAATCTCGAGCAAGCGAAGGATCCTTAGTTAAAATCGTGAAACTTGTCAGCGATTCAAAAGCGCAAGAAACAAAATACTTTGCTCTCATGTAACACATACAACTTTTCACCTCACCAGCAAGAAAATACAAGATGTCAGAAAAATTATTGTAACTAAATAAAAAAATATATTTATTTTATAGGTCTTTGTATTCTTAACAAGTCTTGAACCATTAATTAGTTCATAGGTTTTCAGATATTTTTCAGGCGGATTTTCCAGAAGAAACTTTAGTTCAGCATTAAAAACTTGTTTCTTTGACTAATCTGTGCTTTTTAACTCTAAAATAAATTACAACCTTTTTCACTAGATTTACTCGTTATTCGAAACTTTGCTTTACTTTTACAGTAAGAAACAAGGAATCTAATTGATTCAATACAAGGATTTATTAATTACATAAAAATTTAAAATAAATATTTAACTACTTAATTCAAATTTTCTACTTTATGTTTCACGTTATTTTAATGATTAAACTATATTGTTGAAGTTGATGTAGCCTATTTTGACTTTCGAAGGGCTTTTGACAGGGTGGACAATGTTATCCTTTTGAGGAAAATGGCTGATGCTGGTTTTACACCTAAGCTCCTAAAGCTATTTGCTAATTATTTCACGGATCGCATGCAGTACGTGCAGTATAACGCTTCTAAATCGGAACCGTACTATACTCGCTCTGGAATAAGTCAGGGTAGCAATTTGGGACCCTTGGAGTTTCTTATCGTTATTAATGATCTTCCTCGTGTTGTCCACAATGATTGTCTAGTCCTCTTATTCGCTGATGATGTTAAGCTCGTTTCCTCTGTAAGTGATCTGGACGACTCCATACGTTTCCAAGGGGCTATTGATTCTGTTTTGCAGTGGAGTCGAGAGAACAAACTCGACCTGAATGTAAACAAATCTGCTGTCATGACTTTCTCCAGAGCTCGTACACCGGTGCAGTATCCGTACCTGCTCGGAACTGGCGGATGCATAATGAATAGGCTGCAGGATACGGTTAAAGATTTAGGAGTACTTTTTACCAAAGATCTCACATTCAGAGAACACATAAAGTCTGTGTGTGCGAAAGCTCGACAGAGCTTGGGTTGGGTACTGCGACAGGGTCGCGACTTTAAAAACATTCAAACGCTCTCTGTGCTATACGTTGCCTATGTGAGAAGTAAGCTTGAATATAATGCTGCTTTATGGGATCCCCATGAGGCCAAATATATTATTATGGCGGAAAGGGTCCAAAAGATATTTATTAGATATGTTTTTAAGAGATGCTATGGGTACTATCCGTATCTCTATCCAACTCTATATTTGATAGGGATGCTCGGATTCAATACTCTAGAATTAAGGAGACGCGTTGCGCTAGCCATGTACATTTTGGCTATAGTAAGGGGAAAGCTCTCGGTGCCGTCGCTGCTGAGCTGTGTGTCGCTGGTCGTCCCGAAAAGGGGTAAGCGCGCTGGGCACTACGACGACGTGCTTGCTGCGCCCGGTTCGCGGACCAACCTGCAGCGGCAGGCGCCTATCGGTCGCGCGGTACGCATTATTAACGATATGTGCCGAGCTGACGCCCATCTTGATCTCTTCGCATCTCCGTTGTCGCGGGTAAGGTCAGGCATTGTGAGGTGTTTAGAGCGATCCACATAATTTACTGTATTGGTCTTACGGACTGTTTGTATTTTATGTATAGTAATAAGAATAAATAAATAAAAGAATAAATAAATAAATATTTTCAAATAGATAAGTTTTTAAAAACACAAATTTAAAAAAAAACTGTTTTTTTATTAATAACCAGCGACTTGCCTCGGCTTCGCACGGATAGCAGAGCATACGAGTATAAGCCGTAATGTTTTTCCTGTCATAGTGTCATATCAGCTTGTTGCATCGAACATGTGGTCCAGTCATGTCCAGTATGGCCGCCCGGCTGGTCGCGCGATATTTTTATTTCGCGATAGCTCCTAAGATATTAATTTAAATTGTATAGTGTAAAAGGCAATGATAATGTGCATAAAATGTTGAAGTTAAATATCGTATTTAATTTGATAAGGATTAATACTGTATCCGTATAAATTGGTTTCCAATTACCTCATCATTTGACACCATTTTTTCTAACATAAAAATAGGTATAGTAAGCTATCCATAAAAGATAGGCCATCGCGAACTTTTCTTTAGTCCTATATAAGATTGACAATTCCTCCATACATCATATTGTTATATCTCAAAAGGATTAGGCAGCGTTTTCGATGAAAGCTCCCAGCCGGCTTGATTTTTTTGCGACTTCTTCAACAATAATGTCATATTTCAACAAATTTGCACAAAACATTAGTAAATTATACACGTAAGACTTCCTCTTGAATCACTCTGTCCACTGGTGTCAACAATATGCCAATCCGTTCGGTAGTTTTTGAGTTTATCGCGTTCAGACAGACAGACAGACGCGGCGGGGGACTTCATTTTATAATATGTAGTGATACTGCTTTGTTTATTGTTTATGAAGTAAACGATAGTTTATAAAAGTTTCGATTATTAATTGAAATTGGAAATTCTAAACTATTTTTTATTGAGTGAAGGAAATACATTTAAGCTGACTTATTACAAGGAAAAATTTGGGCTTTTTTAGCTAGGGAAGTGAAAATAAATTTGTATTCTATACAATAAGTTCACATTAAAGTGAAAAAAATAATAATTTAATTTTAATTTCTGGTTCAATATTTTACACCACATATCCAAATTTCAAGTCTGCAACTGTCTACAACACATATTTCCGTGTATTGAACTGTTTATATATTTGTATTGTTTGTAAGTTTAATGAATATTTGTGACATACGATTGGACGATGACAGCAATAGGGCTCCATTTGCGCTTTGGGTACTGAACTCGAAAAAGTTTGTTCTGTTCAAAAGGAAAAAAGGATAAAAGATACCACCGTCCCTGAAAGGAGTATTCGTTGAGACATGAACGACAGTAGTTCAAGGATCTCCATCTGACTGTACAAATTTCATAAAATTTCTATACACGAAAAAGACTTTTTAGACTACAAGCGACTAGTAAACTTAGACATAGACAAATACTGTAACGTTGATGCGTAGAAGCATGTCGATGTTAGAAAGTACTAAAAAGATAACGCAGTTTTACATACATATCGGCCGAATACGGTAAAATTTGAGATCAAACCAATTTAAGTATCATTTTATTTTAGAGACGGCTCATACCAAAGAGTTTTCTAAGGCTCTAAAATCGATTTTTGAGGCGGCGCCGGTGCCGTGACTTATTCCCATTACAAATTACATTTAGAATTTAAAAATTGAATTTTCGATGATGGAAGTTTCGATGGTGGGGATTCGAGCGTCGTGGAAGCCGGGTGTCAGCGCCAGTGCCGGAGAACATTTTGATTGTTTAGGAGAATCAACGAACGAACATACCTGCGAATGAGATACGAGTGCATTAACAGTTTGTGATTTTGTTAGGAAATAATTAAAGTATAAGTACAACTTAAATCGGTGTTTTCGTTCATCCAAGTCTATCTGACTTCAAGACTGTAAGATTTGGTGTCAGAAGCAGAATATTGAAGATGCCGACCACACCTCAGGAATTATCTGAGTCGAAGAGGCGTCACACCAGGCAGGCGGTAGCGGATCAGCAGCGCGAGGCTATGGGCGAGACCACTGACTAAAATGGAAATGGGGCCGTTGCTGCTAATATCTTTGACACCAGTGACCTCATTCGACTTGTGGAAAAGCAGGCTCGTCGCCAGGAGGAACAGACACCCCGACTTAGGAAATTTGAGCGCAAACATAAGCGTGTACGGTGAAATAGTGTTAACTTTGATAATCTTATCTAAGAGATTATGGGGTGAGAAATAGTGTAGGAAATATTATTGCTACGTATTTAATAAAATTGTCGCCAAAAAAGGGTTCCCACTACAAAAACACAATAAATGAAAAAAAAATGATGCTTTTTTTATTTGGGTGATGGACGGAAAAATATTTGTGAGATATCTATAAATGGGTCTTTAAAAATGATCTAGAAGTTCACTCTTTCCCTCCTCCTTAATTAAATTTCTTACTACGGGATGGCAAATTCTAAAAAAATTAAGTTACCTAAACTGGTTTGAATAAAATATTTTGAGTTGTTTTTTAAATATTTGTTTTTAAATTTATCATTTGAATTTTACCATGAACGCTTATATTGACTACGGAACCCTTTTTGAATGTTTCCATGCCCTCATCGACACAAATCGAAGAATTCAGCATAACCTGACATGATCACGTCCACATGAGAGAACATGGAAGCGTTCCAGCCGATTATCCGTTCGCTGAACAAATAGCTGCAGACCTAAATCGGACATCGTCCATAAATCACAAAGGCACTTTCCCCCATTGAAGCATTATGTATACAAAACAGTATCTCAATGGGGTTCGAGTTAATACCGCGAGCAGAGATAGCACGTATCCGAAATATATTTAAATTATCCTAAAACAATTTAATTACTTATGTAACAGTTTTCTGAAAAATGAGTACCTATAATACAAGGATGTAATTTGATAAACTTTCGAGATAGTAACGCAGTTTATTAAAATCATATGTGCCTATTATTTCTTATTTCATACCAATGTCTGATTTCGTGAAAGAGTTTATTGTTTTACTTTAAAATCCCTTAAATTTAAGTTAATATTATAAATTCGAAAGTAACTGTTTCACGCCTAAACCGCTGAACCAGTTTTGATGTTGTCTCTCTGTTCGTTTGTCTGTTCGTCCGTCCGAGCTCATCTTCGCAACGCCTGAACTGATTTCAATGAAACTTTGCAGACAAAAAACGGAGGTTGTGCGGTAACATACTATTTTTATTAGTCTATTTGTTTGCTGTAGAGTGACTTAGGCTCCATTTTATACGGAAAAGGTACGGTTCCTGTAAGATAATTATTCTTCACGCTAAATTTAGTACTAAAGTGTTTAAGGCGTTGAATAAACTAAAATAAAAATCGGCCAAGTGCGAATCGTACTTGCACACGAAGGGTTCCGTACCACCACACAATATAAAAACGAGCGTAACGTTAATCGAACTTAACCATTAATCGTTATTATTATGTAATTTAAGAATTATTGTATAGATAAATTTTATTTCGATAGTTATTTAGAATGCGCTCGATCCTATCTGGCTAATCCGAAAAGTAATAACATGAGCGCACTGATAACTAGAGACAATTTTTATTACTTATTTTATAACAGTGAACCTTTGACTTTTAGTATCGATTGTGAAGAGAATAATCTCTGTAAAGGAATGCAAATAACACGCTATCCGTCATTTTCTATGGAATTTTTATAAAATTTTTACTTATAAAAGTACATTTCATAAGTTACTCTATTACCTACTCGTTAAATATATTTTATATATATAAAATATATATTATAAAATTAATTTAAAAAAAATATTTTCAAAATATATTATATTTTTTTAAAATTATATTTATATATACGCGACTAGGAAGACAAGTAATATCGAAATATTGTAATATTTTATAATCGATAATAATAAAACGTGAAAGTCTGAGAAGTGATTTTATTATTCTACGCTCCTGGTAGCAACTGATCCTATAATATATTGCTAATAGTTTACAAGAAAAACCCCAGACAGACAGACGGACGGACATGGCGACACTATAAGGGTCCCTTTTTTGTCATTTAGCTACGGAACCCTAAAAAAAGAAAACAACGTAAGTTTATCCTAGAACACTACAAGTTTCTTTGGGATAGCTAACGGATTTTGATGAAATTTGGTATAGTAAGTAAAGTATAGAGGTTTCTTAAGTAGTTAAGTTTCAAAATATTCTAGAAATTCTTAGTGTCAAGAGCGTCGCGTTTTTTTTAGCTGTGCCAATACAATTGTGTAGTCCACGAGAGCAAAACCGCAGACGGAAAGCTAGTATTATACAAACTTTTATCTTTATTTTTGTGCTATTGTGGTGAAGCCAAAATTTAAAAAAAAAATCGGTGGAGTGCGAATCCAAGGCCGTGGTAGCTTTGGAAGGTACTTTGTAGTTAGGTGCTGACATTAGGCGGTGATGATAATGTTTTTTCGTGAATATACGGTTAAACGAAAAATAATTAATAGACATGCTAGGTACATGCATGACTTGCCCGTGGTAACCAAGATTGTACTGTCCATTGGTACACGGAGAATTTTTTTGTCCGTGGTCCTACTATGTACAACTTGTGTACAACAGGATATTTTTATTTGCCCATGGTACTACCAAGTCTAGAGTTAGTTGAAAATTGTACCGGAACAGCAAAAGGTACGCCGCGCTCCTGGACACTGTAAGAGTTTATAGAACATTTTGAAACTTCACTATTTAAGAAATCTTTATACTTTACTTACTATATAAAATTTCACCAAAATCCGTTAGCTATCCCAAAGGAAGCATGGTTCTTTTATTTCCCACTCTGTCTATAATCCCACGCCCTAGACACTTCAGTACTTTTAGCGTGAAGAATATTTATCCCACAGAAACCGAGCTTTTTCCGTATAAAAGAAGGTCACTTTCCAGCAGACAAATAGACAAACAAAAAGCAGTATGTCATTCCTTACAACTTTCTTTTTCTATTTTATAAAATTTCATTGAAATCGGTTCAGCAGGTTTCGGAGATTAGCCCGGACGGACAAACAGACAGGCAAGAGACAAAAAGTAACTTATGTTCTTGTCTAAGGTCTAATCTATTTCTGTACTAAATTTCACCAAATCAGGTCAGTGGTTTAGGTGTGAAAGCGTAACATACAGACGGTGTTACTTTCGATTTGATAATATTAGTAAGGATATGTTAGGATATCCGCCGCAATAAAACATATTCGCGAAACCAGCTACTTGTGACATTTCAAAAGAAACGGACGGCGTCGGCGTAGAAATAGGGTCCCATTTTGGCACTTTTGGCTACGGAATCTTAAAAATTGATGCGTATCTCATGTATATATTTTGAACAAAGTCCGATCTCTAATTTCACTTTGAATATTCCAAGTTGGTTGAATTGTTGGTTATCGACTATGTTAAGTAACTCCCCTATTTTGTTCGAAGTAGCGTATCAAGTACAATAGTACATAATATCTCAATTTGATATGATTGTTTATTTCGCCTGACTCACCAAATGGAAAATTATAACAATAATACCTGGAACAATAAGTTAATTGACAGCGCAATTAAAATCATCAACAATTGACTAGGCGATTCCCACCCTACCCCAGTAATTATTCGTCACGCGACGTTTTTCTGTCAATTTACTTCGATTGAAAATTGAGAAAAACTTGTGGTCTTTCGCCTTGAATATATACGTGACGTTATCACGTATCCGTTTCAGGGTCCTTGGAAGAATTCAGCTTGACGCTATCTTAGTTCGCTCGGATTGATTGCAATTTATTCTCTGATTGCGTATGGGTGCCTGCATTGATCCTCCGCCGCCAATGAAAAAGACACCGTGTTAAGTAAATATAGTTTCTATTTAGTCTGTGTGATTTTTTATATACCTAATTTTACGTGTTTAATAGGTATCAGTTAATGTTCCCTAAATGTGTTGAACCAGTTTATAAGCATCGATTGTATAATGTTTGGATAGAGAATCGGCATTAAAAGTTAATAAAAATATCACCTAACCGTTCGGTTATAATTCACGCACACAGAGACGATTTGTATAACAATTTGTATAATTTGAATATTGCGTTTTTTTTCATAAACCATTGACACTATAATATGACTCGTACAAGTATGTATGTGTATTTTCAATTAGCTTCAAAATACTACAAACAGTTTTTTTTATAAATATTTTTCTCTATTAGAAAATATGAAATGTTGTCTATTATTAATTTATAGTATTGCAAACTAACCACCGATGCACCTCTAGAAAGTCTGAACCTGAAGACACTTGTACCATATACTTACACGGCCGCCATTGCAGTGCTTCATTTGTTGTTGAGTGACAGGGAGTCTAATCATATTAACAAATATATAAATATAGGACATTCACAGGACTTTTAACAGCTATAATATCCCATTACTGTTATCGCTGAAAAAAAAACTACTCATTCTGTCATGATTCGCTTTAGAAAAACTAAGCTATGTCAGTTAAGAAAATATGTCTTCATAGAGTACTCAATATGAATATGTTGAGCTAAAAATGTGTTGAGTGAAATGTCTTTTTTGTAAAAATATTTGTATGTAATACATAATATGTAATTTGCAGTAGAACTCTTCTCCATTTTCTAAAAATTGGTAATGTAACCACATTTTGTAACCACAGTAATGCAAGCACAGCCAACCAAACGAATCGGTAAAAATAAAACATTTAAAATTATTTCAGGCGTATTGTAGTAATAGTTGTGGTGTATGTGAAATGACTCATCACTCTGGTTTAAGATATGTACCTGGTGTTCAACTAAATGCAGTCCAAATTTATAGAGCGTGTAGAGATTATGAAACTAAACAAAAAGTTAGGAAGCGAGCAGACGGCGCAAACTGGCGGTCACCGAGAAAAACACGTTTGAAGTTTATTTTTTTCTTCTTTTTTTTTTAATTTTTGTTTAGTTCGGTAAACTTTCCACGTTCTATAAGTTTGTACTACGTTTAGCCAAAACCCGGTATATAAAGAAATCTGCAGCCCTGGTAGTGGACTAGAACGCGTTAGTCGAAGCTACTGCAGGGAAAGCCCACATTTAACAGTTAATTTTTAGTGATACTCATAACCGAAGTGTAATAAAGTTTTTAGAGTGGCAACTACGAGGTAGCCGCCGTCGGTTATTAGTTATGGAGGCCTAGAAGGAGGCTTATGTCGAGCAGTGGACGTCGGATGGCTGAGACTATGAAGCTAAATATCATTACCAACGACGGGACAGGACGAAAACGATATATGCATTTGTGTGTTTATTAGTGCATTTTCCTCAGAAACTGCAGGACGGATTTCGATGCGGTTTTTCATATTATATAGGTATCGCCTCAGAGCCATCATTAGATTACATTGGTAACACTTTAGAGCAGATTCTTAAATAAGTTTTGTAGGTTTGCCCATCAGATGGTGTTGTAGCTCATGTATTTTCTAAAACGGCTGGGACAATTTAGATTAGAAACTTTAATGTACGATATGATATAGCCTACCATAGGACGCTGTAGTAGACGTGTTTCTCTAAAACATCTGGGCTGGCTTGTGGTTTTTCGCACGACAAAGGTATATAAGTATCACCTCAGAGCAGATTCTTAGATATGTTTACGGTTCTTAGTAGCTAGGGGCGCTGCATTAGGTATACTGAACACTCAGAACACGTCTTTTTCGCTATCATCGTCAGGCCTAAATTGGATATTTTAAAGAACCTAAAACGAAAAGCTGTTAAGCAAGCAAAAAATATTAGAAATGAGGTCCTTTAAAAGGGTGAAATAAAAATAAATGTATTTTATATTTTTTTATCGGAAACCTTAACAACGAAAACTTAAATGCATTATTATTGCCTAATGAATGTTGAAGACGCTTTATACAGACTGAGTGTGGCAATCGAACTCACGCCGACCTTTGTTGACGAATCCCAACAAAACATCAATCATGGCAGTGAACGCTGCACCAGCTACTGTCCCTCTGACGGTCTACGTCCGGCACATCTCACATATCCGGCCAGCGTCGCTCTGGCGCCTCTCGCCTCCGGTAATCTTCAGGACGGCTTATCGTAAAAGCTTTGCCATGAATGACTGTGCGGGGTCGCGGAAGGCCCTTCCCCCGCGTCGTATCCCTCCGTCGTCGTCCGCCGCCAGTCGTCGCGATCGCTTTGCGAGTGTCGCTCGTCCTCGGGCGCCGCCGCCCCGCCGACGACCGCCGCCGTCGAACGCGACGTGCCTAACCACGACCGTCGATGCTACTTCAGTTCTCGTGACGTTCGAGCGCAATTTAGAAAGTTGAAAAAGTGCAAAAACGACAGTGCGCGCGTGCGGCGGCGGCCCGCCCAGGTACTGCACGACGTCCTCTGCAGGGCGGTTCCTTGTCATCTCACCACCTTCGTAGGAATATAAATAATCGGTCGAATGCGAGACGAACTTGTTGTAAAGTCGGTCTCCGAATACGTTTTAATTGAAGTTGCCAAATGGATCTCTTTAAACGGTCATCATCTGGGACCGACGCGACGACCGTTAAATAGACCCCAGTTCGAAACCGATTTCAACAAAAGTGAGGTCATGTTAACGTTTAATGGCGTTAATTATAACAGTAATCATGAAATTACACATAATCAATTATAAATAAAACATTACACGTTAATGTGGCTCTGCCTTAGGAAAACTGTCCGAAAATTGATCCCAGGAAATCGTTTGGTTTTTTTGCACGTTTTCCGCAATATTGTGACTTTACCACACATAGGTACTTAAACCAGCGACGGCGGCTTCTCTGACTGATGCCTTTGTTCTTTATGTGGAGTGATTCGGTTTGACATTTTGCATAATCTGCAGCTCTCTCACTGCTCCGTTAATTCTGAGTGTAATTTGTACTCGAACACGTTCGTCGTCGCGGTCGCCGCTCTGACGTCGCGCGCTATTTTCGTGTTGTTCGCGACAAGTTGACGGGCCATCTTTTTGTGACTGTCTGTTTATTAATATGTTTATCGTTGGACGCCGACGACGTCACGGAAGCGTCGACAATGTCACATACCGCAGTGAAGGGCGCCATGTTCCCGTGGCGCCGTAGGGCGGCTGCGGCGGACCTTTTAGTTGTCGCCATCTCCCAACACGACCGATGAACTCGACGAGCTGGCCATTTGCATTAGTTACGAGTTCACTGGCGCGGGGTTGAATGGGGCGGTGACCGAATGTATACACACATTGTAAATATACTCGCGTGTATACAATGTTATACACTGCAAAATACTATGCCAAGTATACGCCTATATAGTCCAGGAAACGGGCCAAGTACTACAATAGGCATTGTTCAAAATTTTGCAACATTGTCCAATGAATCTCGTATTTATAAAAATAGGTGTCCCTCCTTATTCAACAAAAAAAATTGACTATTTTCAAAGGCGTATTCACAAAAATATAAAAAAAACCGTGAAACATTAAATATAAATGGACTGCCATACAAACAAATGCAATACATATTATATAGACTGACCGATCGGTCAAGTGATTAGGGACCCTAACTGCAGAGCCAAGGGTCGCGGGTTCGATTTCCGTCAGGGACAATTATTTGTGTACATAAACATGTCTATTTGTTCCTTGTCGGGCTATAACATATCTATATATATTACAATATACATTTAAGTTTATATATCAGTTGTGCAACTCCCATAATACAAGCATAATACTTGCTTATTTACTTTGGGACTAGATGGGACGACCCTAAGAGGGACGTCCCAGGAATTATTATTACTATATAACGTCATAGCTGTAATTGGTAGCAGTGACGTAGTCAGAACAATCGATTATTCCTTGAAAATTGATTATTAATTGATTGAAAATCTTAAAAAATTATAAAATTACTGCAGATCGTTTATATTTTTTTAAGAGAGTATTGTTCAATGTCAACATTTTGGTCGGGCCCAGCCTCGCTTACGGTTAGTATCGCTAGGATCGACGAAGCAATGCCTCGTGGAATGTTGCCAGTTCCGTGTGATGATATTAATAAAAATGTGGTTTATTTCTTCACTTTAATTATTACTGAAATATAATAGTTACTTATCTAAACGTCATTATATATATGAATAAAGAATATTTATTTAATTTTTATGGTATTCCAGCATTTTTATATATCCGTCACCCAAAAACGTACATAAAAACATTACCCTTCGAAATCGAGTGAAAAGTTGTTAACCAAGCAATATATTTATTGTATTATTTTTATTTCAAATTGAGTCTTGTGTCTAAAATTACTAGACTGTAAATAGAACATATTCTTTCATTCTTATGGAGCGAAGTAACTAAATAGAGACAGATTGGTCACACCTCCATGCAGGTACAGTTTTAGCGGCTATTTTTACTAGCAACTGTGGATAATTTATAGACCGATTTGTTTCAGCTCCTTTAAATGTGCGCGTCTCCTTCAACAAATTATTTATCACACGTTAGAGTATAAGAAACTGATTTAGATATTACACTTTTTGAATTCAGGAAAAATTATCATTATTACCGCAAATATGACCAATCAAAGTTTGCGTTCTTACGACCCGCGTGTGACGTCACTCTGCGGGTTTTAAGATCAATTGACCTGCGCTAGCTTATGGTGCCGCGTGAGAATTTAATAATTTTACATATAAATGTTTGTACATTGTTTATACAAATTAGAACACAACAATTACAGTACGTGCATGCACCAATAGTGAAGGTTCAATCGCCATTTTTTTTCTAGGGATCAAGTATCCCTATCTTCAGGTATCAGGTATCTTCGGACGCACTTAATGAAAAAAAAGTTTAAATACAAATATTTTTCCTGAGACAATTATCGATACAGAGTGGGTACTGCGCATTAGAAAGATGCATAGCGGGTGTAACGGGGAGGGGTATCCCACCAGTGACCTCTGGCCGACGCAATTGCCAGTCGCTCGCGCATTGACACGATAATTCAGTAACTTTGTTGCGCTACATCCCAATACTTATGGTTTATTTATAAATTTTTTTAAAGTAATTTTTAGTACTTGTAATGGTTGTTATCTCAATACTTACATACACGTGTCAGTATGTAAGTGTTTTGGTGGTACACTGAGAAAAGTGTTCTTCAAAAAATATGATGGTTCACCATCAGTAGAGCGAATGATGATCGAGATCACCATAAATATGAGAAAGCCTAGGAAACCTAGAAAACCTAGGAAGAAAAACTACGCGTCATCATAATTACGTTACAGGAACCATTTCTGCTGACGCATATTTTATGCCGTCATCCAGCTCTTCAACACATACCCCACCTTGAGTTTCTGAACCTTAACCTTACTAAAAAACCTTACCTAGGGTCATAAACAAACATGTACTCTGTCGGCGTATTTATGTGAATAAATAAATAAAGCTTTCTCCAGAGCTTTATTAGACCGCGTACAAGTGATGTTATCTTGAAACTGGCTATTATTGAGGTCCTTTCACACATCCCTGTTTGTAGCATCGTAATCGGACGTACATTCACCAAATTTCAAATCGATACACACTTTTAAAGAAAAAGTTAATCCGCCATATTGGACTAGTCACAATATAAAAAACACGATCTTGTATTGTCATCAGAACCCAAGCTATGTGCAATATATGTTCTACAGGATATTATCTCTGGAAATACTTAATCCGGGAAGCCATGTTAGCCGCCTCAGTAAAGTAACAAAATCTTTTAAAGAGCAATGTATACGCTTTTAGAATAAGATCCCAGTTGACATTCAAGATTGACCCATTCACAAGTTAAGACTACAATAAAACAAAAGCTTTATGGAAAAACTTATTATAAAGTACTAGACTATTTAGATGATAAAAACCTATGTGTGTAAGCCGCTCGCCTATCACTTTGTTAATATTAATTATTAGGCACTTATTGTTAAAAAAATTGTTTACAATTTTGTTAAAAAGAGCGTCCCTCAGTTTCTTGCGTATTCTTCTGAAAGGAAACAGCATTTCTTTGAATGCGCCTTTGTGAGGACATTTTCCCACAAACTAATAAATTCACTTTTGTGGCATATTTCAAGATTAGGTTACATACTAATGAAATTTTTAAAAAATACATTGAACTTGTAAAAATCATGAAAGTAATTATCTATCGCATATAGGGCTCGGACCAAAATTATAAAGTTGCGTTTAAAGCTATTAAAAATGAAAAAAAATAAGATTCTATTACAACCTCTATAAATTATTTAATATTTTTCACGAATTTGAAACATATTTAAGAAAACTCATCTGTCGTTGAAATTATCCCCGTGACGTCATCTGAACAGTTGAACTTATTTCACTGCTTTATACATATATAATAACAAAAAGCAAAAAGTAAGTATAAAATATTTAAATCTGTCACTAAGTATATCAAATGTAACTGTAATGCTTTTGAATCGATCAAAATATTAAGATCTTATTTAGTCTTAGAAAAAGTAAACAATAAACATCAGTCCAGAAGCTCTCACAGGGATATTTCATTATTGAAATTATAGAAAAATCGATTATTAAAAAAATTTTAGACTTATGGTTTTGTAATTTCCATACAAAGTATAGATTGATGTACATTTTCAGGAAAACATTAAAATTAATTAGGTGAAAATGTTGTTCCAAACATAATTTATAAGTACGCAGGAGAATAATAATAACGTATACCTCACGACAATGTCTAAGCTCCAAACTAAGCATCAGCTTGTATTTTAGGTACCAAGCGAAGACACCACATTTATATGACAACCAAGACCCGATACCAGTATCAATATTCGTCATATAGATACTGACCCGACCTGGGATTCGAACCCGGGACCTCCAGCTTCGTAGGCAGGGTCGCTACCCACTAGGCTAAGCGGTCGGCGAATGAACGAATGACGAAGAATGAACGTTCATTCCCTTTATTGTATTAAATATATAATGCGATTTAAACCTACTTATGCTACGCATAGATATAGATTGTTGGGCATAGATCGGTTGTCACTTTAGAGTAAATTAATTTGACAACAGCGTTTGGTTTTAATCTGAGAATAATTACTAAAGTACTAGAAGGAATGGAAATTTTACATATGTTTAACTTGTTCTAACATGTAGAATAAAGCATTAGAAAAAAAAGCTGATACAAAATCATTGGTGCTTATGATCAGAACGTAACCCCCAAATTCATTTCAACTTATTTAAACGATGAAGGTAAATAATGCGTAGCCAACTACGTTATCAAGTTAAATATTTCTATTGATTGTAGTAATAAAATATATAGGTACGTTGATTTCTTTAAACTTGTACATTATTTTCGTTTCCAATAAGAATCATCGTACGGTGTATTAGTAATAAGTATTATAGGCATAAACAACGACAACACAAACACTGACTGATTATGACCCAGCACAAATATTCAAAAAATATATGACAGACCGAGTTTTGAAACCAGAACCTAAGTTAGAGTTACTAATAACTGAGCGATCAACATTTACGAAACAAACTAGTGATAAATAAATTATAAAAGAAACAATTTAGTTAGCCCAAAAATTGAGGCAATGTAAATAACAATTTTTAGGATTCCGTGCATCCGATTTGAAAAAACGGAACCCATAAAAGAAATATGGGTCTTCTGGTGTCTATACCTATCCGTCGATCACAGCCTATTTTCTTTGAATCCATTAGACCAGAAGAACTTGATTTTTGATACAAATGGAAAGTTTTTTGGCTCAATTAGGAAAGTATAAAATTAATAAACTATTCTAATATTGGGGATCAATTTTAGATATCAAATTAAAAAATATAAAAAAAACCTATGTAAGTGCATTCATCATGTGATATAATAAATGAAAATACTTGTTATGAAAAATGTATAGTTTTAATGATAACAGGAAAATCTAAACGATAAATCAATTCCCAAATTAGGAAAAAATCAATTTCATTATGTGAACACATCAAATGAAAAAATACGTTATGGTAAATATGAATATATACAACTTTTCAAACCATACAATGTACATTTCATAAATGTCAAAAAAATTACCAAAGTTGGTTTAAAAAATATTACTAGCTTCGTTTGTACTAGTATATGTGTTTTGTATATGTGGCTATTTACAACAAATTATTTTATAAATCACGTGTTATAGGTAAGTCCCAATTTTTTGAGCCTTCTGGATGGCTTGTTTCTTCGGTCTACTTCGCTCCTCGCATTGGCACAAACAAAATCTAAATTATCTATTAAATTGCGAATTTTATTGTCCATTTAAAATCAAACGACCATTTACTTGGCGTCTAGGTTACTCTTTTAACGGCTTTTGTCCATTCACTTCGTATCTCTGGATCCAAAGAAAAACTACAACAAAAATTTTGTAACCATTAATTATGATGTATGGAGCAGCTTAAAAGATACAACTTTGGCACAAACTTTTCACCGCCATAGTCGGAAACTGAAGTCATTGAAATAAATTGCATTTAATACAAAGTGAGAAATACCCACTCTTTTTTTCAAGCATGCAGAAACATAAACTGAAATAATTCGGGAGATAAATGTTAGAGTATATTTCGAAAAAAAATTTATATATAATTATTTTATAGTTTCTGATGCGGAACCGTGATTATACCAGTCAGACTTGCCTTTGACCGATTTTTTTTATGAGAAGATTATTACCCCGAATTGGTACATTAATAAGATATCGATATAAAATATCGATAAAAACAAACATATGGTGTCCTGTCAATCTCTATAACAAACATAAATATGAAATTAAATTATTTTTTACTTTTTTTATGCTGTTTTATCACAGTTTAGTAATTTTAATATTTTCAGTGTAAAGTAGGCTATTGTTTAAAAATACGTGATAATAAATATGTCATTTTTTAGTGCTTAAAAGGAAAGTAAAGGCATTTGGTAGGTACTTACCGATGGAACGAAATTCTTTCATTTTCATTTGATTTTGAGGAATTGTGACTGTGGCAATTTACTTCAACACAAGCCATTTTTGTGGCAAATTTATTTCACACCAATTGTCATTGAAAATGACTATCATATCCATTTCACGGGAGACGCATTTTTAGCCATAACTAGAGTCTAGCTAAGATTTTAAGGTCTTAAAAAATCAATAATTTAGTTGCGCATCGTATGACACCAAAATTTTGGAAATCAGTTTGGCAATTTTCGAAAAAAATTTAAAAATGTAAAAAAATCGGGATTTTTTCGGATTTTTTTTTACTAAATCCAAATTATTTCAAGAACGGGGACCGATATCGAAAATTAAAAAAAAATAGTATCTCGGCCATTAACGTAGCTACGGTTTGAGACCAAGTTTTTGGAAATCGGTTGGTAATTGTAAGAGAAATTATTTCCGAAAGATGAGATTTTTTGGTCGATCGTTGGTGTTTGTGGATATAAGTTACTATATTTCAGAGGGTATTCATCGGATCGCTTCAAAGTGTTATACCAAAGGTTAGAAGGCGTCGGTAGCTACAGTTTGAGACCAAAATTTTGGAAATCAATTGGAAATCGAACAAGAAATTTGACATCACATGTTAAATATTATGGACGTTCGGGAACTTGTTAACATTACGGTCATCGCCTTTCGGCCTGTATTCGTTCGAATGCTTCATTATCGAGTTCAAAACGTTTAAGGATATCAGAGGCTGCAGTTTAAATCGTGGCAATGAAATAAAATAATCTGTGAAAATCGGATTTGAGTAGGTTCATTTTCAATGAAACCGATGCTTACGGGGACTGCAAGATCTGTGGATTTTTATTTAATAATTTACTCCTATATTATCAATATTTTTAATAATTTCATGCAAACTCCTGTCTGACGTCCGTCCGACTAGTCAGACCAATGTCACTGAGATAGGGGTACAAGCAGGTCGAAGCAAACCACATATATATATACTTACATCTTTTCACTTACACTGAAATTCACCATGTAGAAAACATGTGAAAAATGAAACAAATATGTGTAAATACAAGCCTGCCTTCTGTACGTATCGTTTGCTTTTAATTTAATAGTCATAATCTACACCGTACCGTAGTCCACAGTGTCGAAGTAACATAACGCATTTTTGAGGGGTTGAAGACTGGCGCGCGGGAATTTGTCGGGGGTGATGAACGGTGCGCGGAGACCATGCGCACTGAAATTCGGATTTAAACTCGCCATCTTACACCAGCTAGCTAGAGTATGAGTGGCTAGACGTGAAACGCAGAAGAGGCCTTATAGTCAATCAGTATCTTTATGGTTGTCACGGTAGCTACACTATCAATTCACAAATCTTATGAACGCATAAAACAGAAATAAAAGTAACCACATAAAGTTCGAAATCGTAGGAGGCATATAATGTTGGATGGATGCATACTGTATCGTAACAATAGTACGCGTGGTCATGTTTTATCAGGATTTCAGGAGGATACTTGTTTCCGTTTGAAACTTTTCACAGAGTAGGTATGGATCAATTATCATATAAACAAAAATAAAATAAACTATACAAAAAGAAATGAAAACCGACTTCAAAAAAATTAACTAAAAAGTTAAAAATTAAATTTTCACTTTAAAGAAAGGAGCATCGATAGGCGGCATATAGTTAATGAAGTCGTTGCTAAAACAAACTCTTTGAATGGGTACTTACCAGGTAATAACAATTACAACAATGATATACCTAGTTACAACTATAATAATAAATATAGAACGCAATTAAAAGTGTCTGAGTGGGCACCGACTTTATTAACTATATGCCGTCTATTGATGCTCCTTTCTTCAAAGTGAAATCGTTTTTAACTTTTAGTTTATGTTTTTGAGGTCGGTTTTTTTTTGTAGTCTATTTTAATTTTAAATTTTTACGCAAATTTATACGCAACCGTAACTTCGCTACTCATATGAAACAACGCCGTTTAGAGAAAACTATTGACCGATCGGAGTGCATTATCCCTAGCTCCTAACCGTTAAGGTGTACTATAGCTTTCCTCGTCAGCCTCAAATGATGATTTCCAAACGCAAACATCTGAAGAACTAAATGAAGTCGGTTATAATGCAAATTTAAGACTTATATAGTTTCCTCATGGATGCCGTTGTCGGAACCGGACCAAACTGAAATGGCATCACACAGGAATCACCAGATTTCAAAAAAAAAAAAATCATCCAAATCGGTTCATAAATGACGAAGTTACCCGCGAACACACATAAAAAAAATTATATACGGTGGAATTGAGAACCTCCTATTTTTTTGAAGTCGTTTAAAAAGAAATCATGACTATCTAGTAGAGCTATGAGTAATAAGCGAACCAAGCGCAACTAACGTGATATTATATTTATTAATAATTGTTAAATTATTACAAAGATGCGATTTTTTTTTTAATTTCGCAAATTTAACTGACCGACTGACCGAGTGGTTAGCGACTCTAGCTGCAGAGCTGGGTCGCGAGTTCGTCTCCCGCCTGGTACTAATATTTACGTGTATGAACATATCTATTTGTTCCGTGTATAGGTGTAAAATATAATATTGGGAATATTGGGTCGGGGAAAAAGTTTCTTCGCATTTTACATGAAAAATCAAGACATTTTTTTTTCAAAGTTTATTTACATCTAATTACAATATATACGTGCCATTTTGTTCAATGACTGTCTGCCATTTTGTAAGTACTAACATGATCCCGTTGCTGTAGAAATTTTGGGATTTCTGATCAAAAAAACGCGACACTTAGTTTTGGCAATCCTCTCTTGATGTTACCCTTATACTATTTAAGAATTCTGAAGAGACCGAAACAGGTGGACATCTGAAGGTGCAAGTTCAGGGCTACGCGGCGGATGCATTAACACCTCCCAGCCAAACTCTCTTAATTTTTTCTGTATGACTAAAGATGTGTGAGGTCTAGCGTTATCGTGATGAAAGACCATACCCTTTCTATTGATTGATTCCGGCCGCTTTCTCTCAATTTCTTGCTTTAATCTCATCAATTGTTCGCAGTAGAGATCCGAATTGATGGTTCTGCCCGGCGGTAAAAGCTCATAACAAATAATACCCTTCCAATCTCGCCATATACACAGCATCACCTTATTGCGAGTCAGCCCGGGTTTCGCCACAGTCTGTGAAGCCTGACCGACCTTTTGAACACGACCCTTTTTGCACGTTTTCCACTTTTCATAACCAGTTATCAATCTCTTCAAAAACGGTTCGGTTTACGTCTTAATAAACAATCGCAAATGAGTATAAATATCAAGCTGTTTCGTATACTCAGCTTTCTTCAAATGGGTCAAAACTGTTTTGTAGTCAATTCCGATATACCTATCTTGCTCTACTTTTTTAAAAATAGCGTCCATTTTAGCCGTGACAGGGCGACCACAGTGAGGTGCATCTTTGACATAAAATTTCCCGGATCGAAAACGTTTATGCCAACTTTGTGCTAGTCTTACTAACACCGCATTAGAGCCATAAACGTCACAAATTTTTTCGACGCTTGCGTTGCATTTTTATAATAAAATTTTAAAATGTATCGGTGTTATTCATTAGATTCACTCATTTTGACAGAAAGGAAAACAAATTAAAACCGGCGGGAAACAATATTTTGCTAAATTGTTTCTTTTTTGAAATGTAACCTTTTTAATGGTATCAAAACCAGCCAGACACAACTAGTATAGCGAAAGAGATTTTCTTAAAAGTATATACAAACTATGCGAAAAGACTTTTTCCCCGACCTAATAACTATATATTATGAGGAATATTTAAGTATGTATATCAATTGTCTGTGCCTATAATCAAACTTTGCTTAATGTGGAACTAGATGGCGTTGTGTGGGATATCCCAGGAATCATTATTAATATTGTTATTATTATTATCAATTATGCTACCCCTGCCTGCGGCAGCATTATGCCTACCAACAAGTCAAGTTGTAGATTATAAATTTATTTTATATTGTTTTGGGGTCTCATTTCCGCGATGAAGTGCGTGCTGTGCCGCTTTATAACTAAATTCAGTTTTGTACTTTTTTCCAGCGATAATATGTATTCATATTATATTCGTTTCGTTCTTGACATTGACTCTGTAAGATCGTTCCGGGCCTATGTTCATAGCAATCTACGTTGCTCTCAGGTGCAGTGTGGCACGCTCTAATCACACCGCACAGTACCCTCGTAGCGTTCATAGCCACCGTAACTTCCGTGAACTCTTGCCCTCATAGTCCTTGTAGCACACAGTCACTCCGTAGCTCCCGTATCTGTCGTAACCTTCGTAGCAGCCGTAGTCTCTTGGCCCCACAATAGCCTTTGTAGCTCTCGTAGCAACCGTAGCCCTCTTCGTAGCTCTCGTAGCTTTCGTAGCCACCACAACTTCCGTAAGCTGTAGCCACCTTGACCCTCGTAGCGACACTAGCACCGTCACTCCAATATCCACCGTAGCCTTCATAGCTTTCGTAGCACAACTGTAGCCTCCTTAACCCCGTGGCTCTTGTAGTTTTCGTGACTACGGCAACTCCCGTACTGTAGCTACCGTATACCTCAAAGCCACAGTCCGTAGTCTCCATATTCATCGTAGCCTTCGTATTCCCTCAGGAACAATACTCTCTTGGCCCCCGTATCTGTCATAACCCTCGTAGCTACCATAGCCGTCTCGACGCCGCTTTCACCACAGCCTTTGTACATCTGGTGGCGACCGTAGCCCTTTTAGTTCTTTTGCACCATAGTCATGATTGTCGTTAATGTAATCGCAGTGGCCGTTTGTGTAACGAAAGGCGCTGCTTAGCTCCGATTGTTTTATAATAGTTGTACCATTCATAATGGACCATTGTTGTCATGGCGAGGACATCACACTCACGGCACTTCCAATGACATATTTGGTCGGACAATAGGTTTAAAAGTCTAATAAGAGTTTGGCAAAGGAGTTGTGTTTATTGCTGTATATTAATATTTAATGATTTGCATCTAAAAAGAATTCACCGATACACAAAGCCATAGACGTTAGGCAAACCGATAGATCGGCTGGAATGACGTAAGAGAGGCAAAAGTAAAAAGTAATAAAAATCTATTATTGTACGTACAAGAAGCGGTTCGAGTGCCGCCCGTCCGCTTGCAAAACTTAAAATTACGTCTTGTTTGTTTTTAATATTTTAAAAGTTTTTGTTTGCGATCTCTAAGATAAAACTACAAAGTTTTAATTTGAATCGATATTATTAATTAATACCCCCTTCTATGTGAAACGTTAAATCCGTCGATATCGTGCGCCCTGCCACCTGATATTAATTGAAAATCACTTTGATGATGCAAAGGACATTATTTGACAGTGTTTTTAACCCCCGACGCAAAAAAAAGGGGTGTTATAAGTTTGACGTGTGTGTGTAACTGTGTATCTGTGTATTTGTCCGTGGCATCGTAGCTCCCAAACGGATGAACCGATTTGGATGCGCATTTTTATTTGAAAGGGGAATTAGTTGGGAGTGTTCTTAGTTATGTTTGATGAAAATCAGTCTAAGATGGTCGCCGCCGGCGATATCATATTTTGGTACATAATGGCGGATATCATATTTTTTCACTACTCCATCAATATGGGTATCAAATGAAAGGGCTTGACTAGTAGAATACTATACACTATGACAAATTTCAAATCCAAGATGACCGTCACCACAAAATGGCTAATTACATATTTTATTTTACAAATCCTTCAATATGGGTAGCAAATGAAAGGGCTTGACTAGTAGAATAATGTACACTATATTAAAAGGGAATGAGGAATATTAACTAACGTAATGAAAACTAAAAACTTGAAAATTTTTTTTTTTTGCCTCATCATGTGTGAATCAGTTTTACTAATAAACTAAGTTTGAAAATTTTAATATAAAAATTTAATTACAAATTTAAAAAAACCCCGAATTTGTAATTTAATTTTTTCATAATTCTATCATTATCCGACCGACTGAGAAAAAGTCAGAAGCCATGACAAAGAAAATTGTCATGGCTTCTGACAAAATGCTGTTTTTGAAAAAACGAACACTTATTTAAAAATTGTCGTATGATATTAAATTCACTAAAGTTCAGTAAAGAAGCGCTTCATATTTCTCTAACTATAGAGCGTACTACGACCGTAATTTGCTAGCAAATAATATTCGATTCCTTACATATAAAATTTATTAACTTAACAGTACAGTATAAATATAAATAATATCATTTGATTTCAAGGAAGTATTACTTCACTTCACTTTACTTCATCAGCCCATTTTTACCCCACTGCAGGGGCTTAGGCCTCCCCCAGGGTGAGGAGGGGGACTTGGAGCTTAAATCCACCACGCTGCTCCACTGCGGGTTGGAGACTGTAACGACCGCCATCTATTGACAGCGTCCGGGACCGACTGCTTAACGTGCCCTCCGAAGCACGGAGTCAGTGATAGTTGTGTTCTTAAGTCAGAAAAACTCATCGGTACACGCCCGGACTCGAACCATGGCCCTATGGGGCCATATAAATTTGAGACAGGTTCGTTGCGCTTTGGGCTATCACGACACAAGGAAGTATTTAGCTTACGATACATACATATATGTAGTAAGTTAATAATATATGTTAAGCTAAAGGAAGTATTTAGCTTTAAAGTTTTATGACAACTGTCTTTGTTTCGCCATCTTGTTTTGTGGCATGTGAATGCATATTTCACCTATTGTTAAAAAAATAACTGTTTTATGTTGTTCAAAGCGCCGTTCATATCTCCATGATAGAGGTGGATTTCTTAGCATAGTGGTCTAGAATTGGGCTTCATATTCTAGCACAAGGACAGCTTATAGAGGTAACTTTTAATATTATGAACCTTGTTGCATTTGATAAAGAATTTATACACAGCTACTTGAACTTTGAGCTAATTCCATGAGCCGTAATAAAGTTCTCTTCGGATTCAGTGACGTTATTTTCAGCGATTCATAGCTAAATATTTCAAAGGAGGACTGAGCAGACTAAGGGAATGTCAAAACTATAAGATTTAGATACTTCCACGCTTCTTCCGTAATAGATTTATTCGCGGAAGTAAAACTAGGTCAGACAATATTGTGGGATAGAAGTTAGAATGAGTACAAATGACGGACGATACAGATAGAATGAGAAGATGAGGAGACGGGAAGAATCAAGAATAAATAAGGATTTTAAAACATTAAGACGTGATTAAAGTTAAAATACTAAATTGAAACGGAACGTAAAACGATGTAATCTTTTGTTTGTGAAATTTCTGTTCGGTGAAAAGCGTGAGTGTGAGTATAGACGAATACATTTTGAGATACATTTCGATCGTAATACCTAATTATCTGAGAGGTGTATCGAAATGTTTAGAAAGATAAAACATTGCTGTGTAAAAAAGGATGGGTTTTTGAGATCGGACTATATGGCCAAATTCTAAACTATGAGAAATAGTGATAAATTTTCAAAGGTGTCATGAGCTGGATTTTTTAGAAAATGAAAACTGAATATTCACATTTTTGAAAAAACTTGATTTGATATTCTATACATATATTAAAACATGAAGAGAAAACTTTATACCCCTTTTAAAGCACATTGCGTGTACGGAGGAGTTTGAGATTTGGCAAAGGTACAGTTTGTGTGGAAATGGCATGCCAAACGCTAAAATCGATATGAGTATAATAGTCTGTCGTTTGATGCAATTTCAATTGACTTACTCTCGCCTAATTTATTATTGGTGGTTTCAAAAAAGTAAGTACGGTCGAATTTCGACCACTGGGCGAACATTAGTTTACACGACAATGAACCGATGACTGACCGAACCGTCCCGAGACGAATACACGTATTTGTGTGCATGAACTTGTCTATTTATTCCGTGTTTAGGTGTAAAGTATCTATATGTAGACATTAATTATTAAAAAAATATCTAAATATCAGTTGTCTAATAGCTATAATATAGGCCCAGGCTGATTCGTGTCGATATGGCTGTGGTGTGATATATCTAAAGTATTATTATTATAATGAAATTTAAAAGACTTATTAAATAGCCACTGCGCATTGGAGCTCAAGCGGTCTGTACTAATTAATAAAATTTTATCTCTCTCCACATTTAAATACCTCTATGATTTCGACAGTGAAAAGGGAGTCGAGTGTACTCCACCCGGAATCGCAGGAGTGAGGTTCCGAAAATCAAAATGGAATACAAAAGATGTTTTGTTCGTGACAGGGTCGTGGAAGAAAATATTTTTTTCAACATCAGATGATCAGACGCGAGGCGCAACGTGTTCTGAAGCCTATCGACATCAAAATAACGATAAATTATTGTGTTCGAGAAACAATATCCAGTCAATGATTCGTAACTAACATAAATGCGAAAGTTTGTATAAACTGATATTTCTCCCGATATTCGTCAATGAATTAGTCTTATCTTTTATGTTGTAATGGAACAACGATAAGACGTTTTTTTATTTCATAGGGAATATAACTATACCTCTATGAAGGTAAAATAGGGGGTAAATTTTTATGTGAAGAAGTTTTGTTTTTTGAACATTTTGAAGTTGACTGCATGAAAATTGATACTTGGCTAAATTAAATTTGTTGTGATTCAAGGTTTTTGAGAATTTAGCCCTTCAGGAGGTGAAAAATAAGGGATGAAAGTTTGTACCGAAATTTAAAAATGTTTAAATACTGCTGAAGCGAATCACATGAACTGCGGACATACAGGTTTCATTTCTGACGTAAGCTCTACAGAGAGAAAGGATTTTTCGAACACTTTCTATACCTGCCATTTTCTTTTGACTTATATATTCCATTCAATGTTATATGGGTATCGAGACATGAATTGAATAATTTCAGCGAATTTCAAATGAATAAACTTCTACGATTATCTATGATTCTGGCAATTCTTAAACAGCGCGTTGCTTTCGATGCTGCCCCAAGTATTTGGCAGTGCGAGCTGCAGTGGCAGTGGCTGAACGCATTACTTTTTCTATTCACACAAAGAAGCTTTGATCATCATCCATTTCAGGTCTTGAATGACTAACGGTAAAACAAAACCTAATCTTTAAATTTCATCTGGTATTTATGTTATGTCGTTATAAATAATTATAATTATCATAATTAAACGATGTTAATTATTAGTGAGAGGTATTTCGATTTTATATATTTTTTGAGAAAAAAAATGATTCGATTCTTATTCGATTTCGAGTTTTAATTCGTGTACTGGGAATCAAGAGCCAAGAAATAATCGTCTTTTTTACTGCTGACGGAAATCTTGATATAGCTTTACCCCTTGAATCGTCCCAAAGGGAGCAAAAACAGACCGGTTTGATGAAAGGAGGGTTTTACAAATATGCCGTAATAAATTATTAGACGCGATACTACACCTGTAACGATACTTTAGAAAAAAATACCTAAGGCGACGGTCTATTAAGGTATTTCAGCGAACTTCGAAATCTGAGGCAAACGTCTACAAAGATATTAAATAAGCCAAGTCTTACATTTGGAATTGACCGGATTTGGGAAACATGTCTTCTTAAACTTAAAGCTGTGAACCCCGCCCTCTCATGAATAAATTTATTCTAAACTTATGGTGTATATTATCACTGTTTATCCTCACTTAACATTGAGATAGAATAACACATTCCGGCCCACAAAAGTGGCTACAAAAATAACATTTTCTTAGAGTGTTCTTTTACTTACTCGGACGTACCACAATCCGAATGTTTTCGATTAAACAATGCAAAAATAATACTTACGTCTATATAATGTACGTACTTAAACATTCTTTTGTAATGTGACTAATAAAAAATACACGTCAATTTTGTATTTTCGATAAGTGTAATGAAGCCTTATTTGTAGTTTGTATTATGTATGTATTATAAAAAACCATTGTAGAATAACTACAACTTTTTGTTTAAAATTATCAACAACGGCTGAGATATAAACCCCATTAATAACAAATGCGCATAAATAAAACCCGACTCGTACATTCTGCATTCATATAATATTTGGCTGCATAACAAGTGTGGTTCTATTCTAATACTGATGGAGTCGTAATTTTTAATACATTTATTTTATTATTTTTTGTTCAAGTTTTTTTTTCTTAATGCGTTTAAATATTGTTATGAATTATTTTCATTATTTGTTACAGATCTCAAAAAGAAGGATATTCACATTTTTTGTGTGCCTAAGGAGACTAACGGAAACCCTATTATCAAGAATCAGCTGTCCATCCGTCCGTCTGTCGCAAGGCTCTCTCCTCTGAACCGTAATAGGTAGACACTTGAAACTTTTACAGAGTGTGTATTACTATGGTCGCTATAACTACAAATAATAAAAATATACTGAAATTCAAAATTAAAGGGGTCCTCCATAGAAAAATCTTGTTTTTTTTTTTAATATTGTACGGTGGTACGGAACCCTTCGTAAGCGAATCCAACTCGCACTTTACTGGTTTTGATTAAATAGGCTATATCTCGAAATTGGTCCCATTCCAATTTAACGAAAATATTCCACCTCAAAAGGCAGAAAACAAAGGGATGAATTTCGTTTATTTGAATTTCACCCGCTTACGGCTAACCGATTTTAATAAAACTTGGCACATAGGTGTAGTTCCACAAGGAAAGAATGTAATAGTGAATTAGAGTTAATGTGATTATGGGATTGGCAGGCAGTCGAGGGGAACCCCTGAACGGTCCTGTTTGGGTTCATATTTATTTTTTTTATTTTTTATTTACTTATCAAATCAAAGTTCATTTTCATTTACATTCTTATTCAAAAATAACAACATTGAGAACCACAAAGGTTTGTAATAATGCTGTTCTCGTCATCGAGACACATTTCCTAAATAAAAGCATTTAATTACAGGTAGTTATAGGCGTCTTAACATTATTTGAAGAGTAGATACCTACATAATACGATCAACTGTTTTCTGCAACTATGATATGATTCGTTTTAACGAGGACTTCCATGTGAATTTTGAGTGATCGAAAAAGCTCGAATTGCGGAACCAGAAATGGGACGAGCTAAATAAGTAAAATGTATTCTGTACGTTTTCTCTTCTGCCTCTTTTCCACTGTATTCTTTATTCTGTACCTGTATTCTGTATTCTGCGGCCAACCGCCAATTATTGCATTTGATTCAAACAATCATCCCTTTCTTTACTAGTTTCCTCTAATAGGTGCTTTCTCATTTGAGTTGCGCATTTAGAAGGCCTGCACATACGAAATACAAATAAGTTACAATTACTTACCACTAAAAATTCAAAAATATTTATAACTAGCGACCGCCCGCAGCTTCGCTTGCGTAGACTACACATTCCTGTTTTAAGTAGTATTAACATTCGAAACGGTTTATACGTACTTTTTACTGAAACTAATATTCGGTACACCCATTCAAACTTTCAATCTTCATTCTCCCATTCCTTTAAGAAAACCGATACTCCCATATTTTTCATCTCACGTTTCCCACCCTTAAAATGTGCAAATCCAAAAACCCTGAAACACGTCATTATGTATTTATGTTAAAATTTTTATGTTTCTAACTTTAAAGAACAAAGATTCTCATGCAAAGCCCTTCCATCCCTTCCTCCTTAAATTTGAAATTTCCAAATATTCCTTTCTTAAAAAATTAATACATTATAAAATAAACCTCTGTTTAAAATTGCAGCTTCTTAGACTTAGTAAGTAGTTTCGGCTTATGTACGTTGCTAGATCAGTGAAGGCAAACGACAGACAGACACAAAAAGTAGTTGATGTCACTGTTGACAACCTTCTTTCATGTGCAAAGTTTCATTAGTATCTGTTCAGCCATTTTGGAAATTAGCTCGAATAGACACATAGATGTACAGATAGACAGACGGACAAAAAGTTGTGTATGTCACTTTTGACTACCTCCTTTTCATACCCGTGAAATTTCATTAAAATCGTTATAACCGTTTTGGAGATTAGCTCGAATGGACAGATGGACTTACATACAGACATACAAAAAGTAGTGTATGTCATTTTTGGCCACTTCTTTTCCATATCTGTAAAGTTTCATCAAAATCAGTTTAGCTGTTTTGGAGATTTGTTCGAATAGACAGACAGACAGATAGTATTATTTTATACATATAGCCTATAGCCTTTTTTAATAAATAGACTATCCAACACAAAAAGAATTTTTAAATTCGAACTAGTAGTTCCTGAGATTTGCGCGTTAAAACAAACAAACAAACTCTTCAGCTTTATAATATTAGTATAGATTTTACAAAAAAAATAAAGTCCACTTTAAAACTTTTCACGTAAATACAAATTTGAACTACAAATTAACAGTAATATTTTTCATTGCTTTAAACAAAAGAGCGTTAAAGCCAAAAAGCGTATAGTTTCTGAAATCGGTGCCAATTCGTACGTTTTAAATGATTATTTACCAGATTGAAATAAAAATAATATATTATAACACAATATACACGTAAATCAAATGAGTTGGCACTCATTTCATAAACTATATGCCACCCATTAATGCTCTTTTGTTGAAAGGAAATATAATTGTATGATATTTTTTTTAGTTTAAGTTTGTGTACACTATTTAGGCAAAGTTTTGTGATCGGTTTTATATTTTTTTGTTAAAATTCGGAAGGAGCCGCTGAAAAGTTACCTCGACCACCTCCCCTCTCCATTATCAGGTCAGCTGGTCTAACACGCAACTTTTTATCCGTAACCTTTCTATCGGCGTTGAGCTATAGCGGATTCGGCAACTTCTGTCAAATCGGTAACATGCACACTTTTATCCTTTCATGACAGCCAAAGGAAAGGTAGCAGATTGAAACAGCTGAAGCGGATAACGAAATGTGACAAGTTAAAAAAATGTTTGTATGGTTTTTCAGATTGACACATTTATTTACGACCTCAAATATCGTCAAATATCCGTTCGACCTCGGCGTATAAAAGTGGCGTGTTACCGATTTTCATTCTAAATTAGACCAAGAAAGCGTTGACAGTTAGCGGATTCGCGACTTCACCGCCATAGCTATCCGCGCCAGATATAGTGGTTTCGTGTTACGCATTTAGTGTTTCCGTGAAATAACAGCGCGGATAAGGTTCGGATAAAGACCTGCAGTTCCGTGTCCTATATGGATATTTTGTGTCTTCGGAACTACAAATGGGTGTAAAATTTGAACATTCGATGACAAGATTTGTTTGTAGATACCTAATGCATCTAGTAATTAATTAGATTGTGAAAAAATACGTTTACTGACTACAATTTCCAAAAATGTATAAATTCATGCATGGGTTCAATTATTCACTTTGATCAAAATAAACACGTATTCTATATAAATTGACCTATATTAAATTAGCCACTCTATCGATGTTTTATTCCGTTGTCACAGATGCTTCTTTTTTATAGCTTTTTGTGCTTTAATAATAAACGGTACATTTCTTGCATACCTAAGTTATATTTAAAATTGAGTCTTGTGAATAAAGCGATACGGTTGTAATTACTATAACGTTAATAAATATATTCTTTTGTAGCAGTGTAACTAAATAGAGATAGGATTCTATATACCTCCATATACACTCTAAAGGCAAATTTTACCAGCAACTGTATATCTTATTATTAATAATAATAATAATACATGGGATATCCCACACAGCGCCATCTAGTCCCAAAGTAAGCAAGTATTACGCTTGTATTATGGGGCACTAGACAACTGATATACATAGGTACTTTAAATGTTCTTTATAATATATACATATATAGATATTTTACACCCAGACACGGAACAAATAGACATGTTCATGCACACACATATTTATCACGGACGGGAATCGAACCCGTGACCTTTGGCTCCGCTTTTAAAAAGTTTGTAGAAGAGTCGCCCGACACTGCCGCGTGATAATCAGGTTGCGGCAGTCGCAAACGGACAGACAATAGCTAATTATGCCGTATAAGCGGTTGACACGATCGAGGTCAAGATGTGAAGCGTGCTGCTGACCCGTGGCTTGCGATATAAAAACTATTTTATCGAGATATCTTTCATAGATGTTGTACAGTGAAATTTTAGTAGCCATGCAGCGAAAAAGGTTCTAAATTAGTCGACCTTTTAAATAAAAATACCATGAAATACAATTACGCACAAAATATAGTCAAAATCTTACCAACACGTGTTATTGCTGTTTTATTTTTAATTATAATTTGAGCCTTTTTTTTCAACGCTAAAATATCATAATTCAATTGAATCATTATTTTATTTTTTAATTGCATTGATATATTGTTACACTAACGACCGCCCGCGTGGTTTCTGTATTTTCGAAAGCATACGCAGGAACTCTTAATATCTTTGGAATGAACAGATTTAATCGTTTGGCCCGAACAAACGGTCAGACAGAGAGACAAAAGGCGTCGAAGACCGCTAAAGAAGCTCACATCACAACAGAATATAGGTAAAGATGCTTAGGTATAAGTTTACTTAGCGGTCCCCGACGCCTATATGGATCGAAAATCATTTGGTAAATTATTCTTTAAAACTTTAAATGTTAGATTATTTTCTATCAGGCATTTTTTTAATTTTTCATTCAATTTTTAATATATTTATTTGGTCTGAATTCTGAGCACCGATTTATATATCGGGACTCATTCCACTTATTCATGGGAAATTGTTTCTATAAAACAGGGAAATAATCGAAAAAGAAGCAGATAACGTCGGGTACCCCGATAACAGGTGGAATCGGTTTTAATGAAAATCCCTGTAGATCCATTTTACCTCAATATCCCCCAATATCCGTCAATTCGCAATAGGGTCGTTGTCTGTCCCTTCTATATTGGTGAGTAAACGTATCCCTGATAAGTTACTTTTCTTTGAAATGAATTGTTCAGGTGCAAAAGGTCTTATGATTCACACAACGACATGTTCTGTCTTATTTTTGTTCGAACTCTAATTATCATGGAGGTAGCATAGCAATAAAGCCTCCGGAAGACATGGCGTAAAACTGCCATAGCTTTATGCGAATTACCATATTCTATCATTTGATATTATTTTTCAATGAAAATTTATAAATATTTATTAAAAAGTGATTCAGGCTCAAGATACAGTTTTTATTGTTTTTAAATTTCTTTTTGAACTTCCATGTACGTTCCTTACTGTTTGGGACGATATGAACTAGCTGTGCCCGCGACTCGGTGCGGTGGACGTATATTTGATTTATCTCAGCCGGTTATAAAACGCAAGGTGACTCTGACCCAGGCGGCGTCTACTACTCTTTAGTTTCTAACTATAGTTAAAAATTGAATATCTTTTGGTTCTGTTTTGCCCACTCAATCAAACAGACAAAAATTTTTAAAATGCGTTTTGCGTTTTATTACTTATTTCTCGCATGTTCTAATTATTTTCTGCTTTTATAACGTGTGTAGGTGTATAAATATTATGTCTTGAGAAGTGTATGCTTATTGGGAATTTAATTCGAAAATTAAAATAATACTGTCGTCATTAATTTAATTAATTAACTCATTAATTATATCAATATGACGACCGCTTAGCCTAGTGGGTAGCGACCCTGCCTACGAAGTTGGAGGTCCCGGGTTCGAATCCCAGGTCGGGTCAGTATTTATATGATGAATATTGATACTGGTAACCGGGTCTTGGTTGTTATATGTATGTGGCGTCTTCGCTTGGTACCCAAAACACAAGCTAATGCTTAGTTTGGGGCCTAGACGTTGTTGTCATGTATACGTCATACGTCATTAATTAACTTTCTTTCTGATAAGCGATCATATCAACCCATTATGCCCCACTGCAGGGGCTTAGACCTCCCCTCGGAATGAGGCTGCTTGGAGCTTAATCCACCACACAGCTCCAGTGTCATCTAATGATGGGACTGCCTCGGCTTAACATGCTCTTCGAGGCACGGACTCAGTGGATAATTTATATACTAATGTAAGAAAAACTCATCGGTACATGCGGGTTTCTGGAATTCGAAGCACGACCTTCTAAACGAGAAGCGGGCTATTCAAAAGCAGCGACATCTGCTTGGAGGTTTCACTTTTTGACTACATTCGCTCTTTTCTACATCAAACGGTCCATCCGTTAGAGCTAAGAAAAATAACAGAAAGCAGAACACAAACTTTGTAAATACAAACTTCAGAACGGTAGAAGATGTAACAACTTTTTGTACACTAAGAGAAATCCTTCGTACAGACGAACGTATATTTCAGAAATATACAGTCAACGTATACTTTAGACTTAAATACGTACAATATAAAATTAATACGGATACATCAAAAATACACCGACAGACTTATCCTGCAGCTGCATGGTGTAATATACTGTTCTACGCTAAATCAAGTAATACCACGGTTTAAGTATACAATATCCTTTTTTCATGTTGAAATTTTTCTCAGTGTACACATCTAGATAATACTTACGCTGATATGTGACTCGAATAAAATTAGAAGTTAGAAACCTGTACTAAGTATGGAATACCAAAAATTTATTGTTTTATTTTTTACCCTTCTGCGGAGGGTAATGTTTTTCAAGAGTACGTATCCTAGATATTTCTTTGGTAGGTACACCCTGGAGCCTAAACGGCTTTATGAATTTGACCATATGAGGTGTCATCAGATTCACCTTAATTGTTTGAATAACATAAGTATATCATATTTCAATATGAGGTGTACGAATCAGAGAGCGAGTATCAAATAAAACCTAGTATATAGCCTATTCTAAACAGATTCCAAATAAATACATATATATATTATAATACTTTTATGCTATCATTTGATGACCGGTTGGCGGAGTGATTAGAGATCCTAACTGCGGAGCCAAAGGTCACGGGTTCGATTCCCACATAAGTCAAATATTTGTGTGCGTGAACATATCTATTTATTTCGTGTCTGGGTATAATAAAATATTTATATATGTAAATATTATAAAGATTGTTTAAGTATTTATATTAATTGTCTGGTATCCATAGTACAATGTTTGCTTAGTTTGGAACTAGATGGCGCTGTGTGGAATGGCTAAGATATTATTATTATTTTGACGTAAACTAAAAAACGGTATGTTTAATACAAATATGTTATATCTTTGTTGAGTTGAAACGGACATTAAAGCAAATATGTGTGCCAATTAATGGAATTAAAAAGTTTAGAATAAACCAAATTATGTTAAAGAAACAAAAAATCCGACTGAAAAACAAGCTATAATTTATTATAATTTGGTCTTAACAACGTTTATTGCATTATGGTATATGGTTTGCAGTCGGATTTTTCGTTTGTTTTAAATAATTTTATTTGTGACTTGAGGCTAAATGCAATAAAGTTTAAGTAAATAAATGACAAATATTTTGCACAAGCTAAAGTTCAAATAACCAGCCCCATCTGTTCACTCTTACAGACATTAACGTGTAGTTTGAAACTTTTAATTGGAAAAAAATATTTACGGAAAATTCCCTGACCAATTATTTTTCGTCATTAGCAGTGAAAGTAATATTTATTGAAAATGATGAGAAATCGGGTAAGAGTACCGTATTATACTTTTGTTTTTGTTTTTAATATTAGAAACGGTGTTAGTAAGCGGTTCTAGGTTCGATCACAAATTTAGAGTGAACCGGTTTGTACCTCTTCTTAATGAGGAAGCTGAACCTGGACCCAGTAGCTTTTGTGCATTTTGTCCAAAAAGGATAAATAGACGCTCTAAAAAACATGTACTTTGTGCCACAAATCACTCTGCATTGAGCATGTGACATTTATGTGCAGTATGTGTTTTGACAGTCACATATCTACATATAACATTGAAGACTGATTTTTAGAAATTTAAGATTTTATTTTAGAATTTTTTTCTTACTTGTACCAAAAGTAAAGGCCAAAGTTTAGAAGATTTTTAATTTAATGATGCATTTTGTCACTTCATTTTAATTAAATACGTTTATTATGTAACCAAATGGCTTTCATTTACTAAAACATGTGTTTTTATTACAATATAATTTCACCCTTTTATTTAAAAAACGAATTGAATAGCGTGAGTATTTTGCTACCGCGCGCCAAACCGTTTAACCTTTTAAGCCGCGCCTTCTCACAGGTTAACATGTTTTTCCCTGCCACAAATTAACGTAACAAACAACTCAAATTTTTTTTAAATATAATATTTAAAAAAAAACTAAGTATAACACTAAACAATATATTTGTATTATGTATTCACCAAAAAAATACATATACAAGTACTACTTTATCTAGGTTAGATGCCTGTGCATTCATTTTTAAAATGAACAATAGGGTTTCTATTTTTCACATTCTTTAAACCGACACGGGCATGGCATCTCTAAGGCGATCGACGGACATAGTTCATAACATGCCCAATGGTGATATAAACCCACATAAACATTTTAAGTTAAAAGTAGAGTGGGCATACAGCTATATACGTCGATAGAAGAACCGACCAAGCATTTTTATCTCGTATGAGTAATACAAATCGATAACTTAATGTAATCAATCCATTAATTGATTAATGTGTACTTATAATATAAAATTATATTTACCAACGTAGACTTTCAACGAACGAACAAGCCCAATTACTTCTTTAACGTGAACGTGCCTTAAATAAAATGTAAATAAAAAATGTTGAGGATATCGAAGATATTTATGCTGCCAGCTTGATGTGGGTTACTAAGTATCAGCTTCTAAGCGCAAATAAAATATTTAAAAAATTAGTTCCAAAATAAAATAGATTTTTGTATAATTAACGCATTTTCACCGCTATTCAAGAGGTCAACGGGTGCGTTCCGCGATTAGTATATACAAGGCGTTGTTTAACAAATCACACATGTATATGATATTTTTGTTTTTTAATTTGTTTTATTTTAAGTTGATAATTATTCAAACTTATCTTCATCGCTTGTACAGCTCGCGCCAAACTTTTTGTTCATTCTGAAGTCGAAGCGGAAATAAAATGTTTGGCACTATATAAATACACGAAGATCTTGCACACATATACATACACCAAAATCTTGTCGGCCGCGGTCGTGAAATGGTATAAAAACAATTTTACTTACGTTTACAAAAAAAGTTTGATGGAATTTCTTTTCAAAGCGTCTAAGTCATTCACACATTTAGTGACACAATCTTTCCAATTTTCTTTCAAGGTTTTTCCTGCGGAAATTAATCATCTTGATTTTTCGTTTCGTCATATGTAACCAGTCTCAAAATTCTGAGAAACGAATGAGTATTCGTTCTTGGAATGAATTTTTTTCGTCTCATATACTCGCTTTTCTCAATTTTGGATTCATTAGATTGAAGTAGGTACATCGATAAAAGGTAATTATTTTTTGTAGCCAATCTAATCTATAGACCAGTGTCGATACCTTTAGAAACGAAAAAAAATTAAAGTAGGATGAAACCTATTGGAAAAGGAAGGGAATACCACTTAAATGAAAGGAAAAATAAATTACGGGCGATCTGAGGTTGGGAAGGGGTAGGGGGTGGGTTTTTAAGGGTAAAAATCGGTAAATCTCTCCGGCAAAACTACAAGTCCTATCGAAAAAAGTTAAATGGCAAAGTTGTAGATAATGAAAAGATCTACAACTTTTGTATCTACACTTTTTCTCCATAACCTCAAAATTCATGTGAAAAATCCAAAAAACCACTTTTTTGATTTTTTATTTTTATCTTTTACAAAAAAAATATTTTTTTCATGATATTTGGTGAAAAGTTACATCTTTATGTCCTAAACACACTGGAATTTTGAAGATTTAAAATATTAATTTTTTTCACCCTATTTTGACTCGATATCGAAAAAGCACCCTAATTTTCAATCGAAAATTCTCACGTCAAAATATCTGATTTTTCAAAAAAGTCGGTGGGCTTTTTGTTCGTTGAAATCTCTATTTTCAGATGGTGTAAAACAAATATACATTACTACGGTAAAATTTTTCAGAAAATGCAAACAAACGAAAAATACTAAAATTCGAATTTTTTTTTAATCTCTATGTACAATTTTGAGGTATTCATTAAAATTTTTACTTTAATTACTCGAAAAACGTTAGGTTCCATGTTAGATTAATAAACAAAAAAATTACAAACCAATTAAACATAAATATCGCAAAAAACATAGTTATTGTAAATATTAAAAATACGATTTAAAGGGGATTTTATTAAAAAAATGTGACTACTGCTTTTTTTTCAGTTATAAAAGTTGATTTATTAAATTTTCATTACATTTATGTATTAGAAAATCTCATTAGATAGAAATATACACGTCAACCGTACTATTGAGTAGATATTTTTTTTAATGATTACATTATACATTATATTATTTTTAAGAGCATTAATCTTTGTATTTATCAAAACATTGTATTCAATTCGAATCACTTATTCATCAGTTTCTGTCTTTTTGATGGTATTTTTTGATCGTTAGATTCGACAGGCCTTTCTGATTCTAGTAGATCTTCGACATCTTCAAGACCATCACCGTCTTCGTCTCCAACATTATTTTCGGTCTGCATTGGTTCTTCATCCCCAATTTCATCTGAATCATTAACTTCCTCGTAGATTTTTTTCTCCACATTGGCGCATTGTTCAGAACCATGAAAATTTGAGCATAAATTTGTGCATTTTAAACCATGTTTTCAGCAGCCACATTTAAAACTATTACATCCAGTTTCACAGCTGCAGCAAATAGTTTTCAGCAAATTTTCCGGAATTAATTCCATTTCTGTAAATTTGGGCATAATTCCATGTTGATGTTGCTTCCAGCCCCAATCTGTTGCTGTCAATTCATTACCCAGCCACGTTTGAAGCTGATAATATGCCCTGTAACAATGTTGTTCTGCTGCACCTTCTGTGGGTGGGAGATTTGCCAATATGAATGATGATACTGATTAAAATTCAGGTAGTATTTACCTTGCTATGTAGATTCCAGAACTTTTTTTTAAAGTAAATTATCACAATTCTTGTAAAGTAACTTAGCCTGCACGTGTATTTATATGAACGATGTTATTCACTGTACTGTTTCTTGAATACTGGCTAACGGTTTTTACAGCTGCTACGAAATAACAGGTAGTAAGGCCCAGACCCTCCAAGCCCCTTCCCCACTTCTCTATGAAATACCTTTTGATGGGCTACAATTTTCCGAAGGTCACTCAGGTATATAGGTATAATTTTAAAATAGCAATAAATAGGCATCTACGCATATAATTTAAAGAAAATTCGACAAATTTCTCAAAATTTTGTAGATGTCATATTAAATATTAACCTTATTAACTTATTTAGTTGTTAATTATAGTAGTACATTTAATCTTGCAATTTTTTGTTTATTAATCTAACATGGAACCTAACGTTTTTCGAGTAATTAAAGTAAAAATTTTAATGAATACCTCAAAATTGTACATAAAGATTAAAAAAAAAATCGAATTTTAGTATCTTCCGTTTTTTTGCATTTTCTGAAAAAATTTTCCATAGTAATGTATATTTTTTTTACACCATCTGAAAATAGAGATTTCAACGAACAAAAAGCCCACCGACTTTTTTGAAAAATCAGATATTTTGACGTGAGAATTTTCGATTGAAAATTAGGGTGCTTTTTCGATATCGAGTCAAAATAGGGTGAAAAAAATTAATATTTTAAATCTTCAAAATTCCCGTGTATTTGGGACATAAAGATGTAACTTTTCACCAAATATCATTAAAAAAAATTTATTTTTGTAAAAGATAAAAATAAAAAATCATATAAGTGGTTTTTTGGATTTTTCACATGAATTTTGAGGTTATGGAGAAAAAGTGTAGATACAAAAGTTGTAGATCTTTTTATTATCTACAACTTTGCCATTTAACTTTTTTCGATAGGACTTGTAGTTTTGCCGGAAATTGAGATTTACCGATTTTTACCCTTAAAAACCCACCCCCTACCCCTTCCCAACCTCAGATCGCCCGTAATTTATTTTTTCTTACATTTTAGTGGTATTCCCTTCCTTTCCCAATAGGTTTCATCCTACTTTAATTTTTTTTCGTTTTTTATCATTTTGGACGGTATCGACACTGGTCTACTAATGAACGCTATTTACTTATAGGTTATTCAAGATATAAAGTAACATTTCATTTAGCAGCAAAACGGTATTTCACTATCTTCTTCTATTTTCAATTCGCTTAATCTTTGCCTTGCCAAAAACAAAAGACCAGAACTAAAAAAAATACTGTACTCTTTCTACGCCTAAGATTTTTACCGGAGATGCTCATAATTTAATTTTCATCCACGCATTCTTCGTGCACCAGTACGCATTTAACAGTCACAAAAGCTCGAAGATACACTGATAAAGATCTACGGCAGAAAGCAACTGATTCTGCCAGATTCCACATGTGGTGAAACAATTTTGCTTCTTTTGAAATAAATTAGAAAAGTGATGAGGCAGACCAACAAACACGCGTCGAGTGTTGAGTTACATTATTTAAGCGTCACGATAACGAGGGAAGTTTGAATCGTGTCGTCACTTGTGATGAAACATGGATTCTGTACAAACAAAAATCGGAAACACTCATCACATTGGTTGAACCCAAAAGAAACAGCCAAATCCTGTCCCAAGCGAAAGTTGACAGAAAAAAGTACTGGTGATTGGTGAGTGACACCCATCGTACTCCCCGGACTTTGCTCCAACCAAATAAATTACATTTTTTTCCGAATTTCGGCAGAATTATTGCAAAGAAAATATTCAATTCCCATGAAGCAGTCAGATTATTGCTCCCACTATTTTTTCAACAAAGGGATCAATTAACAACCTTTAAAGTGGCGAAAGTGCTTAGATAACAATGGTACGAGTACATACTTTGATTGATTAAGTATGTAACTGAAATGTTTTTTTTTTAAACTTTTTCCACTTAAAACGCTAATTTCATTTGTAAGGACCTAAGTATTATGAATGCAGAATATACCTATTCTTTCTGTATCATTTACACCGCTTAACAGAGTTTGATGAAATTTTTTATGAAAAAAAAAATATGGTGATTATATGTGTGTTAATATAATTAGTGCCATAATGGTGTATCTAAGCAAGGAAAATACATTATAATAAATCTGTATATTTAAGCAAGGGGAAAACTACATCGGATTAAACGAGTACATCGAAAGCTGCTGAAATCTTGTTTTTCTTTTAAAATAAGCTGTGTTAAAGCGGATCAGTTCTATTCATTATTCGTGCTTAAAAATTTTTACCTTGGGTATAATTTTCTTAGGCAAATTTGAAAATGATGAGAGATTAGAAGTGTTTCAAAACAATTTCGGATTGCTTTATCAGGGACGCAGTAACAGTGAGGTACGCGACACGTCTTGTGTCTGCAATCATGCAGTTATGCAGAGAGTGTATAGGCACTAGGGTACAGAAAGAACCATTATCTCATTATCGATGAAGAATGATACCCACATAATCTGCTCTGGTTATGATTCCGCACGCGGACTGTTGGCTGTTCCCTGGTTGCTGTCCTGGTGAATTCTGATGAACCGGTCTGCAATTTCATTACAGACCCTGTGACATTAGATAGAAACAAAGTTCTCAAGGCTTGTGACATTAAAATAACTGAAAAGAGACGTTTCGTCACCCATTTACTATATTTCTTTTGATATCAGTTTGGTTGTATATCTAGGTCAGAACTTAAGTGTCACTCATCATTGTAATTCTTACGAGTGAATGGCTAATAAGACTGGACCTGATAATTTATCTTTATGTGAAATTTCAATTTCATCTTGTTCCTCAACATAAATTATAGCTTTTGTGTCGATCGTTGATTTTTTTTTATTTTGACACTTTAGGTTCCTTAAATCTAAAGTGATGTCGTTTCCAAAGATCTGATCGTTATGTAGTGGCGTCTCTAGTATCGGAGCAAAGTAGAGAGTGTACGTCTCTTCTTTTCTTTGATAAGAGTAATAATTGCTGTAGAACATCACTTCTTGTCGATTCTTCTTAGTAGAAGCTACATTCTGAAGCGATAGTAACTTAAAAAATAAAATAGAAAAGTAACTGTAATTGTAAATCTTGGCCACTCAAAAGTACTTACGAAAGTCTACTTCAATAAAAATATATTGATTTGAAGGCAGTGGCATCAAAACTGCGCAGCCGGCAAACTCACGCAAATTTTCAACTTGTGTGCTTTTGATGCACAATCATTTGGTATTTTTAATTTCGCACTGATATAGAAATTCACAAAGCCTACTGAAAACGACCACTCTCGTCGTAATCGGTAATCTTATATAAGAGCTATGCCCGAATGAATGCTGTTTGACTAAATTTTGTTCAAATTTATTTATACTAGTCTACGACAGCCATCGTCAGCGTAATGGTTTCTTTCCACTTCACAACAATACCACGACGCGACTACGCGACGTAAGAATCGATAGACATTTTACGTCAAAATAAAGATCTGCCCTTCTACCGAACGAAAGTTTCGGATGTTCCCCGTCTTAGAAAAACTAGCGTCATCTGTTAGAACTTTTATCTGTTATGTGCATGATTAGCAAAAACGTCTACATCATATCTACGTTGATGTTAATTTAATACAAAACTTCATACAACAACGTTATAGTTTCAAGATAACTATTTGGCAACTTCATAGTCACCAAAGTAGAAAACTGACTTGGCTCTTCTCGGGGTCTCAAAACTTTTTAGGGCGAAAGTGTTGCGACATTTGACATAACTTTTACAGGATAAAATTATTCTCTCATCAATTCCATAGTTTTCTATATAACGGTCAGACACACTTAGATACGCTCAAAATCGTCGGTTTGCGTCAAAAATTCGGTATGAGTTATTCAATCCCAGGAAGTTTTTAGGTTCTGCGATGATTAGTACCTATTTATAGACCCACCGACCCCGGTTGCGGCCGTCAAACGAAGGCACATTCTCGTATCGAACAACATGTCGACGAGACCCATAGATTTAGTATTATTGGTGGTACAATTAACTTTTGACTTTCCTCGGCAGGTATGGCGGTGCACGGAGTGCGCGGACGGAGTGTGGACGCGCGCCATGCGGCCGCGCCATGAACGCAACAGACTCTGGCGGCGAAGGCGTGGCGCCGCTCGAATGCAACGCAGACGTGGGTGTCTCCGAGGGCGAGAAGCTGTTCCGATTCGTGGTGCACGGCGTGCTGCTGAACGCAATCGGCGCGGCCGGTGTGCTGGGCAACGCATTCTCAGTGGTGGTGCTTACTCGGCCGCGCATGCGCTCCTCCATCAACTGCCTGCTCGTTGGGCTGGCGTCGTGCGACACCGTGCTCATCGTCACGTCGGTGCTCCTGTTCGGGCTAACGGCTATTTACCCGTACACCGGCGGATTGCGCACCTACTACTATTATGTGTGCCCCCTCCTGACGCCTGTCGCGTATCCACTGGCGCTCGTGGCGCAGACTATGTCCGTGTACCTAACACTGGTGGTCACCGTAGAGCGCTGGGTCGCCGTGTGCCGCCCATTTCGCGCGCGCGCACTCTGCACGGCGGCGCGCGCGCGTTGGTACGTGCTGGGAACAGCAGTGTTCGCATTGCTCTACAACGTCCCGAAATTCTTGGAAGTGGCGGTGGAGCGCGTGGAGGGCGTAGATGGCGACTACGTGTATTGCGTGACGCCGGCGCCCTTCCGCACCGACCTGTATGTGACCGTGTACATTCACTGGATGTACTTGGTAGTGATGTACGCGTTGCCGTTCATCGCGCTCGCGGTGCTCAACGCCTGCATAGTGCGTCAGGTGCGACTCGCATCTGCTGAGCGCGCGCGGTTGTCTCGCTCGCAGCGCCGCGAACTCAACCTAACAACGATGCTGCTGGCCGTGGTGCTCGTGTTCTTCGTGTGTAACCTGCTACCGCTCGTCACCAACACATGTGAATCGTTCTTTGGCGGGCAGCTGGAGCGCTTGGACCCACTCTTCAAGACGAGCAATCTACTCGTCATGATAAACAGCAGCGTCAACTTTCTCATTTACGTAATTTTCGGCGACAAGTTTAAGCGCGTTTTCCTTGAGATGTTTTGCGTGCGCCGCGGCCGCCACTCGCCCGACCACACGCGTGACGACTCGCTCGCATCGTGCGGCGCGGCCGGTGGTGAACGAATGTCACTGCGGCTGGTACGCGACACCACGCTGAGGGCGTCGGCGCAGTGGCGCACGCGACCACACTCGTTGACGACAGGCGCGCGCCGAGGCCAACCCGCACCCGCCATCTACTATCCGGCGCCAGCGGTCGCCGTGGTGCGGCCGTCGCCCAGCTCCCTCACATCGTTGTCGAGCACGTCGCTGCCAGCATCGGACGAGCGTCGCGCATCTCCCGCGGCACATTGGAACGGCCACGCGCCCGCCCCGCCAGGTGCGCCGGCCGTCATCGTGCGGACGACGCCACCGCCACCGCTTCCGTACGAACCGCCCGCACCGCTCGATTGACTGCCGCTCACCTTCGCTACGGATCTTTAATTTTTGTAAATAAGTGAACAATTCTTCCGATATTGTACATAAATTCCATTAGTGTAGTAGTTACTCGTTAATGTGATCAGAACACTCGAGGGATCATCACGAAGAATGTTAAAGAATAAAGCGTCAAAACAGCGTAAGCGTGTCATTACCCGACGGGTGTCGGTGCTTTCTACCTTCGCCACTGTTCGAGATGCAGTAGTATACGAACCGATTAAGCAATAAGCAATTCCCAATAGGTTTAGCGTGCAATGGCGAGACGAGGCATCTTATTTCATTCAACGAATTGGTTCGCTGCGACGTACACGTTTTTTCGCAACGAGTTCATACATTTCTCAAGGGGGCAATTACAAAATAACGGCATGTTTAGGTACATTTTTAGGACGTTTGTAAAGGTATATCGTTATAAACCTTATTCTGAAATAAAGAATAGTTCTTAATTTACAATCGTGTTAGAAAACATTTGCATATTTTTCACTCTTTCACAATGAAAAAACATTATTTTGAAACCCACTTATGCCGAAATCTCGGAAAATGAACATTTCCCGGTACATATTACACCATCATCACAAGTTTTTTTGAGATTAAAAAATCACTTAAGTATTGTTAATACTTCATTCCTTCTTTCTGTTAGAGGAAATTTTGATATTAAACGTAAAAGTGGCAGAAAAAAATTATCAATAATATGCAATTTCATCAAAATTTCGCTATACTAGTTTGTATGAGCTGACAGTTCATTGACAAGCGAAAACGATATCGTGTTTCAGTTCGCTGTGAGCAGCGCTAGCGAAAGGTCGGGTGTATCACTTTTTTTCTTTTCCATCCGAATATTGTACGTATGCTAAAGTTGAACCCAACCAATCTTGAGACTTAACTGCAAATAAATTTTTAATATTATTTTATGAATTAAATTACTTTTAATTATTTTTGTTACTAAGTAGTTATCTTGGCAATTAAACATAAAATAAAAATTTTACACTGTATATACAATAATACAATATATATATACATTAACGACTAATAAATTTTTAACAATAAAAATATTACATTAAAACATATGTAAAAAGTGGGGTGGGTCCTCGTGGAATGTTGCCCACTACGCAGGTGGCATTTTTGCGCTGAATGACAATGGAAATCCTTTGCGCAAGAAAACCGTCACCTGTCACCTTACTTAATCTCTGCTGGCTTCCGCGAAGAGCTCATGTGCTCTTGCCCCATGGCCCGAGAGCCCCGACACCAAATGCAACGAAGTCGTATGAAGAGTCGAGACAATTGTATTTACTTACTTTCTGACATTCACGAGCCTCCGCCGCCGCGCTGGCTTTCCTAGCGGTCGCTGAGAAATAGCTAGTGTGACGACATAGGTAACGTCCCACGCCAGCGCACGGCCCGTTCCCCAGGGTATTAATGACATACCATCAGGCCGTTTTCCATCGTCTCGAATGATACAAGGCTCGAGTGTCGCCGGGACATTAGCACTGATGAGAGCCCTTCTCAGTATGTCGTTAAGTGTGGCGTAGCGGGAGAGGCGGCCAGCGCCGAAAAAGCTGGAAAGTCCATGGTGGTCATGGCCGTCCAACAGCAACTCCGCAAGAAGTATAGCGATGATCTGTACAGATCTTAACCCCGAGTCGAAGGCCGACCGCTACGCGGAGAGTGTTAGGGTCGATGAAAGTGCCTGTTTTGGGCAACGGGTAGGCACGAAGCCAGAGACCAGACTCTGGCCGAGGCCTAGACACTGCCAGCAATCTGGCGCTGTCTACCAGTAGCTGCTTCTATTAATGAATTGAGGGAAGCCAAGGATGCGGTGCTATCCCAGGCCCTTTGAATGTTAGGCGTGGGCGGTAAATTTAGACTCGGTCCAGCTAGCCAGGTATTTGTAGATTCATCCAAATATGCTATATTGCAGTTTATTGCCACAAGGCCTTCAAGAATTTTACCTGCGAGGTCAGAAGTACTATGGATCGAAGATAGGAAAGCCGGTAAAGATACACTTAAAATTTTGTGGGAAAACAACGAAGTAGGTAGGTAAATTTAGGATAAAATATATTTTAAAAAAAAAACATCAAAAAAAATCGCTGCTCATTTTAATTTTAATATGCTTTTGTAAGTTATACCTGTATGTTTGTTTGAATGTAATGGAATCTTTAAATGGGATTACCACCCATTTCTACTGAAGATATTGGGCTGAAATTCAAAATACGTATGTAGCTTCGATGACAATACAGTAAAATAGATAAACATAACCTGATGCTGCAGCCAGGATTGTTTCCTCAGGAGATTACTCTTCAACTGTTAATAGCACGAATACAAACTTTGTATATAGGTTGGATTCTAATAGTTAACCATGACTATCACCATGAACTGATGATGCACCAGGATAGTTTGTTTACGAGGGAACTCATCGGTGGTTAGGTTCGCACCGACATGAAGCTTTGTATCGGTTTGTATCATTTCATCGTTTTATAGATAATTGTGAGTTCCACCTTTATGTTTGGCAATTTTGATGGAATGTTGTTTAAAAAATATTAAGACCAAAAAAAGAAAAAAAATATTATATTAAACAAAAAAAATAATAAATTACACTTTAATAGACAATCGAGCTATAAAGAAGAAAATAACTTTTAGCATAAGAATATACAACAATAAATAAATAAAGTGATCAATGAGAAAATTAATGATTTTGTGAAGAATCGCGGATTGCAATGAAATATTTAAAACAACTGATATCGGGCACCCCACGCTTTTTCACAATAACATTATTTTTCCTCATTAAACACTTTATTCTTATTCTAAAAGTTATTTCCTTCTTTATAGATCGATTTGGTATTAAAGAGCAAGTTTTTCAGTTTTTTTAAACTATAATGTTTTTAGAAGGCGGTCTGAATGATTGCTAAATTTGAAGGGCAAGTTAGTCAAAACAGGGGTGTTCGCGTAGTTCCTCTATTTATAAAAATAAATAATGGTGGGAGCCAAGGGCGCGAGCGGGTTGATTTTCGCGGTTTAAGCATGCGGTGCTAACAGAATGCTCGTTTGTGATTGGTGTAAAGTAAATAGACTTAGTACTGTAAAATACAACATTACGGTACAAGGGTAAATGTCATAAAGAGAGTATTAATAGCAACTGTATTGAAAAAATATTAATCGTTGTTGTAATAACGCATACAGACTTGTTTCTTTTTTGTAATATGGACCAAATAATAATAAAATTTTAATATATACGAAACAGACTTTACTATAGTAGTGTTAGGCCCAAAAAGAAAGAAGTTCAAAATAGCAGACACTTTTATCAGTTTTGACCGCAAATTTGCGAAGGGAGACCACGTGGACCCATAGATATCGATTTTGAAAGCAAGTAGTTCAAACACAAAAACAGATTCGACGGCAGTAATTTTTTTTAGTTCTGAACACAGATTCTTGATCGAAGACCATACGGACTCTTAGAAATTGATTTTGAAAGCAATCGGTCCAGAATCAAAAATAGTAGAATTTTACGAAATGGGAAATGAAAAGGTCACCTCATTCAATGGGAACTCGGCTTCACCATCGTCACGTATCACAAACAAAATGCACTCGTATTACAAAACTCCACATACGATAACTGTGGCACAGTATATTGTATTGTCTAATAATTTTTTTTTATGAAACTAAAACACATTTTAACCTACACCCATAACACACGCTTTGCTTAGTTTGAGACTAGATAGCGCTGTGTGAAGTCCCCCGATCCCTCCGACATCAATGGACAGAGTGATTCAAGAGGAAATTTGTTGAAATATGACGATTATTGTTGAAGAAGTCGGAAAAAAATCAAGCCGGTTGGAAGTTTTCATCGAAAATGCTGCCTAATCCTTTTGAGATATAACAAAATAATGAATGGAGGACTTGTGTCTCTTTTATAGGACTAAAGAAAAGTTGGCGATGGCATATATCTATCTTTTATGGATAGCTTACTATACCTATTTTTATGGTGTAATATGCTGAGGTAAATGGAAAGCAATTTATACGAATACGATATTAATCCTAATTAAATACGATATTTACTTTCATCATTTCATGCACATTATGATTGCCCTTTATGCTATACAATTTAAATCAATATCTTAGGAGCCATACCGAACGACGCGACACGCGTGGTTAGGCTGAAGTTTTCAATGTTGTATACAAAGAAATATTGTGGTTTGTTCTTATGTATTTATTCTTTACTTTTTCAAATATTTATAGAATTGAAAATAAAATACATTAAAAATAATCCAAGTAAGACGAACTTGCGTTACATTTAAATCTAATAAAATCCAGTCGACATGTTCGACACAACAAGCTGATACGAGACTACGACAGTAAAAACATTATGGCTCTGCTACTCATGCGAAACCGGGGCGGATCGCTAGTTGTTATCTAAAATAAAGCAACATTAAAAACCTGACATAAAAGAAAACTAATTCTTAAATGAATAAAAATAATAATAATGATCAAGACTAATTAGTTTTCGCAATAGCGCCAAGTATTTGTTGCCTGGTGCAGATGCGCGTGTAGTAGTAAGCAAGCTGTCAAGTAAAACCTATTTTCGAGCTGTCACTTTTTGTTATTGTGTCCTTAAGGCGTCGTAAATTCATTCATGTGTAATACGATTTGTTCGAAAAGTACCTGGGAAATATAATCATTAAAATTTAATCAATTAATCTGATAGTGTCGACACACTCTTCCATCATTCGCACTTCCCCTCCCCCTTCCTTAAAATGGCGTAATCTTACAGGCTTCGATTTTATCGTAGAACTAGCGACCCGCCCCGGCTTCGCACAGGTAGCCCAGCATATAAGCCGTAGTGTTTTTTCTGTCGTAGTGTCATATCAGCTTGTTGCGTCGAACATGTGAGTTAGATTTATCCATTCATCCTACTTGGAGTATTTTTAATGTATTTTATTTCCAATTCTGTAAATATTTGAAAAATAAATAATATATACATAAATACATACAAAAATATTTCTTTATACATAACATTAATAACTTCTGCCTAACCACACGTGTCGCATCGGTATGGGGACGACGACGACGCGATCTCGTCTACACTTTTCGTGATTACATGCCGAAAGCGTAACTAAACCATAATTAAACAACAATTCAAAAATGCTATCGTGCGTGTTAAAAACGTGTAAAAATGAATCAACTTCGAAGAAAAAAGGAAAAGGCGTAACTTATCATCGGCAAGTAAGCAAACCATGAACTAAAATCACTCAAAACAAATTTTCGTCTTTTGCCGCCATTTCTATATGAAAATTATAGATTATAAAGAGTGAACCGTACAGTTTGGATACGTATCTATAACATGTTGGGGAACTATATGACTTAGGTGTAACTGATTATTTTTTTGTTTCTTTATTACTCAACCTATGCCGCCTGTCTGTCGGTCTGTCACAGAGTATTTGTCAGTCAGAAACTTACTAAGCTAATTTTGTTTAAAGGTAAGTAAAGTTTATATCACATTGCAACGATGATTTTCATTGCAATTCGTTCATTTATTTACCGTTAAGGTAATAAAAGTTTCGTAATAAAGTGTCGGGTGTAGTTAGTGCAAGCGCATATTCTACTACTTATATTCAGTACCAACTACAGTTTAATGTATAATTGTTTTACTTACTGTGACGACCGCTTAACCTAGTGGGTAGCGACCCTGCCTGCGAAGCTGGAGGTCCCGGGTTCGAATCCCAGGTCGGGTCAGTATTTATATGATGAATATCGATACTGGTACCGAATCATGGTTGTTATATGTGTGTGGTGTCTTCGCTTGGTACCCAAAACACAAGGAAATGCTTAGTTTGGGGCCTAGACGTTGTTGTCATGTATACGTTATTATTATTATTATTACTTATATGGGGAAATATGTATATACAATATTAATTAAAATAGACATTGTAATTAAAACCATCAGTTTTGCCTCTTTCAATTTATTTTACTACGTTTCCTTACATTACTCAATTCAATAGGCAGAATATAAACAAAGTTTCGCATGTCGCCTCTGTGACGACGATATCGTATATCTATGACCATTCTATGACTCATTAGTACGGCTCATTTAGGCGCCTCAGTGCACCCCGCACTGCTCACTGTTGCACACGTATGTACTGTTCGCGCCGTCTGTTACGTAGTAATATTATTTCTATGCTGCTATGCGCCGCGCTCGGACTCTTGTCGCGCATCATCATATGAAACTATTTTTTCAAACATAAAAATAGATATAGTAAGCTATCCATAAAAGGTAGACATATGCCATCCCGGACTTTTTTGTAGTCCTATACAAAAAGAACAATTCCTCCAAACATTATTATGTTATATCTCAAAAGGATTAGGCAGCGTTTTCGATGAAAATTCCCAGCTGGCTTGATTTCTTTCCGACTTCTTTAACAATAATCGTCATATTTCAACAAATTTCCACAAAACATTAATAAATTATATACGTTAACCTTAATCTTGAATTAGTCTGTCCATTGGTGTCAATAATATGCCAATCCGTTTGGTAATTTCTGAGTTTATCGCGTTCAGACAGACGGACAGACAAGCAGACGCAGCGGGGGACTTATTTTATAATATGTCGTGATGTAAATATGTTGCGTTGATTAATTACATCAAAGCAGAAAAGAATAAAAGTCAGAAAAAAAACTGCCATAGCGAAATTGATATTTATTATTTTTTTAAAATACTTACTAGCCTTCTGCTGGGGCGGCACCGGCGCCGCTCGCGTGAACTAAGTACACATTTGTACCGAAACCCTTTTTCATTTTAATACGCTTTTATGAGCTCCACCTGTATATTTGTTTGTTTGTTTGATTGTTTGTTTGTTCGTATGTGTGTAATGGAATCTTTGAACGCGATTTTACTACTGAAGGTATGGGGCTGACACTTAGAATACATATATAACTTCAATGACAATACACTAAAATGATGCTGCTACCAAGATTGTCTCGTCATGAGGACACTTCGTATATAGATTGGATTCTAATAGTCAACCATGATATTCACTATGAACTGATGATGCACTTAGGATAGTTTGCTCAGGAGGGAACTCCTCAGTGATTAATAGCACGGACATGAAACTTTGTATATGAGTTCTTCGTTTTAGAGGTAGGCAATTGTGAGTTCCACCTGTATGTTTGTAAGTTTTAATGGAATGTAGTTAAAAAAATATTAATACTTAAATTTAAAAAATAAATTATAGTTTAGAAAAACTAAAAAAATACGCTTTGGCGGTAAATCGAACTAAAAAGAAGAAAATAACTTTTAGGATAAGAATAAAGTTTTTAACGAGAAAATTAATATTACTGTGAAAAAGCGTGGGGTACTCGATGTCAGTTGTTATAAATATTTCATTGCAACCCATGCTTTTTCACTATAACATTAGTTTGCTTGTTAATCACTTTATTTTTATACTAAAAGTTATTTTCTTCTTTTTAGTTCGATTTCCCATTATAGCGTATTCTTTCAAACTATAATTTTAACCCAAGTTGAAGAACTAACAAAACACTGTATTTCGTCCAAGCTCACACTTGAGCGCTCAGCTTGGTGGTTAGTACTAACTCTTCGCAAGACAGTTGTTGCAGTCGTGAGTTCGAAATCTGCATGAGTAAGTATTTATCTGGTTATTTTGCTTATGATATAGACTATGGTATTTTATTTTCATTGACCGATCGGCCGAACGGTTAGAGACTAACTGTGGAGCCAAGGGTCTCGGGTTCGAATCCCACCCGGAACAAATATTTGTGTGCATGGGTGTAGAATATCTATATATGTATATATTTAAAGAAAAAAGAATGTTTAAGTATGTATATCAGTTGTCTGGTACCCATAGTACAAGCTTTGCTTTGTTTTGGACTAGATGGTACTGTGTGGGATGTCCTAGGTATTATTATTATTATTTAATACTCAACTTTAAGTGAGTGAAGTCACAGACGTAATAAAAACTCTAGGTTCCCTGTCACTGAACAACCAATGTAGCACTACAATAGCGGCCGCGTAAATATGTGTGATTGGTAGTACATAGCGTACCAGTGGTCGGTAGACTTACTATTATAAATTGGCGTGTGCGTACATAGCCAGCTGACATACTCGGAGTACATCAGTAGTTAGTTCGTGATGTTACGTCCGGGTATTCTTAGGTTCATGAGCGAAGTGTTTATTTTATAATGAACAAATTTATCTAATAAATTAATACTGATTACTACAGGTTGAATAATAGTTGTATATTACTGCATGAGAGAACCAATTTGTTACCTTTATATAAAATAACAACTTATATTCCTTTCAATCTTCCGCAACTACAAATAAAATGTGGGGTCAATTTAAAGTCCGCATTTAATTACTTCTTCTAGCCTACTTTTCATATGACTTACCATATTTCGACAAGCTTCACTATCCCGCACTTGTTTCTAACTAGAGAAAACTAAGCGCTCTAAAAAAAATCTTGTCTTATTTCGCTGGAGTTCCAGTTGGGGAACATTTGACACCACAAATTCTAAACAGAGTTTAAATCGGGATTTCCAGACGACCAGTCGATGACCATTACGCGACTTCTCGTTTGAACGAGATATATGTGACCTTCAGGATATGCAACACGGACTGTACGCAACATGGGATCCTATCTTAAGATAGGCTTATAGCATATAGGGACGCCGTATTAGTAGTCACAACTTCATGAAAATTCCCAAATTTGTCTGTATAAATTACAGGGTATTGCCTGGACGATCACACTTTAGATAAGTATTACTTATTAGTATAGATCACGGTCCAATTTTGGATAAAGAGATAAGTAATCTCTTTATCCAAAAGAGAGAAGTAATCTCTTTATCCAAAATTGGACCGTGTTTGTTTGTATAAGCAAATATAGGCAATCAAACACCACTGTATCACGGTATTACAACTTCAAATAACTAAACTTCACTTTTGATTTATAAAGCTACCATTACTTCTAACTGGCATCACTTTAGATTTATGGTTATAGGGTACTAGAGGGCGCTGCATCACTTAGATGAGTTGCAATCAAACGGCTGAGCATATCATCATGCAGTATTTTGCATTGTGTAAGCATCACTTCAGAACAAGGTAGTAACAAAATATTGTTGTTGGCTATAGGTCCAAATATTTGGTACGCAGGAAAACACCGACTTAGTTCTACATAAACTTTATCTATACCACTACATATTATAAAATAAAATCCAGCGCCGCGTCTATCTGTCTGTCTGAACGCAATAAACTCAAAAACTACCGAACGGATTGGCATATGGTTGACACCGATGATGGATAGACTGATTCAAGAGGAAGGTTTACGTGTATAATTTATTAATGATTTGTGGAAATTTGTTGTAATATAACTATTATTATTCTTGAAGAAGTCGGGAAAAATTAAACCCGGTTGGGAGCTTTGATCGGAAACGCTGCATAATTAATCCTTTTGACATATAACAAAATGATGTACCTACGATAGAATTGTTTCTTTTTTATAGGACTACAAAAAAGTCAAATGGCTTATGTTTATGTTTTATGGATAGCAAAAAAATGGTGTCATATGATGAGGTAATTGGTAAGCAATTTATACGGATACAGTATTAATCCTCGCCGGGCAGCGGCTTGGTGCCCTCGCCAGCACGACTCGCGGCATGTAAAATAAGGCAGAAGTTATCAATATTGTATATAAAGAATTATTGTAGTTTGTTTTTATGTATTCATCCTTTACTTTTTCAAATATTTATAGAATTGGAAATTAAATATATTCAAAATACTCCAAGTAGGAAGAACTTACGTTACATTTACTAAATTAAAAATAAACTAAATCCAATCTACATGTTCAACGCAACAAACTGATAGGACACAACGACAGAAAAAACACTACGGCTTATATGCTCTGCTACCTGTGCGAAGCCTGGGCGGGTCGCTAGCCAATATATTAATAAAATTGAAGTGTCTGTCTGTCTGTCTGTCTGTTCCGGCTAATCTCCGAAACGGCTGAACCGATTTCAATGAAACTTTGCAGATGTGCAGAGGGCATTACCGCGGGTGACATAGGCTACTTTTTGTCTGTCTATCTGTCCGTCTGTCTGTCTGTTTGAGTTGATCTCCGAAACGGCTGAACCGGTTTTTATGAAACTTGGCAGACGTGCAGAGGGAATTATAATATCAGGGGCGACATAGGCTGCTTTTTATCTGTCTGTCTGTCTGTCTGTTCCGGCTAAACTCCAAAACGACTAAAGCGATTTCAATGAAACTTTGCAGACGTACAGAAGGCATTACCAGGAATGACATAGGTTATTGTCATGGTATTCAAACTTGATGTTTTGGAGAGATCTATGTGACCACGTGACCACATTCTTAAATGCTTATATTTTCGAAACCATCGATCGCAGACCTATCGTGTTTGTACTCAAACTGGATATTTTGACAAGATCTATGTGACTTCGTGACCAAATTTTTAAATGCTTATATTTTTAAAACCATCAATCGCAGTATCGTGTTGGTACTCAAACTTAATGTTTTGACGAGGTCTATGTGACCACGTGATTACATTTTTAAATGCTTATATTTTCGAAACTATCAATCGCAGACTTATCGTGTCTGTACTCAAACTTGATGGTTGTCTGTCTTTTTGTTCCGGCTCATCTCCAAAATAACTAAACCATTTCTATGAATGGTCGCAGACATAAAAAGGAGGTTATCAGGAATGACATAAGATGGTTTTTGTCTGTGTGTTTGTGTGTCTGTTTGTTAGGGCTTATCGTCAAAACGGCTTATCAGATTTTACTGAAATTTTGCAAACATAGTGTGTTGTCAGAAGTGAAAAGCATTTTTTAATATACATATTAAAAAGTGTTGTGTCTGTTAGTATGTCTGTCTGTTCCGATTAATCTCTAAACGGCTGACTGTTTTTGGGACCCACTTTTGGGATAGCTATTCTTCATGCTAAAATAGCTATATGGATTTTTATGAAGTAATAGAGATTTCTTAGGTAGTTAAGTTTCAGAATGTTCCAGAAAGTGCTACAATGTTTTGGCGCGTCACGTTCCTGTAACTGTCCCAGTACAACTGTGGTCAACGCGAGCAAAGCCCGCGGGCGGGAAGCTAGTATATAATAAAATCGTAGTGTCTTTCTGTCGGTCTGTTCCGGCTAATCTCCAAAACGGCCGGACCGATTTCAATGAAACTTTGCACACATACAGAGGGGATTATCGCGAGTGGCATAAGCTACTTTTTGTTTGTCTGTCTGTCCGTCTGTTTATCTGTTCGAGCTAATCTCCAAAACGGCTGAACCGATTTTAATAAAACTTCACAGATACAATAAAGAAGTGATCAGAAGTGACATACAATCCTTTTTGGTTTGTCTATCTGCCCGTCTGTCAGACTGTTCGAATTTATCTCCGAAACCGCTACACTAATTTAATAAAACTTATCAGATATGAAAGACATAAAAGTAACTGTTCCTTTGAAAAAAAAAACTTCCTAGTGGTGTATTTCGGCACCTTCGAACCGGTCGCTTTAATTTAAACATTAAATTAAACGAGTGGAGTCCTGGAAGGATTACACCGCATTTTAAATGGTTGAGCACAGCCCTCCTAAAGCCAATTTTATTCTGCGATTATGTATAAAAGTCACGCAGCTAATTGGTCTGAGCGTAGAATGTGTTATTCAACCTCTGTATATTTTTACTTTCATTTCAATTGGACTGTATTGACAAAAATACGTTAAAAAAAACCAGCCAAGTGCGTTTAGGACCATGCACAGTGAAAGGTTCCGTAGTCGGGATAAATCTTCATAATTAAAATTGAAATAGAAACGGACTTTATAAACTTAACTTAAAAATAACATTTTTACTTTAAAAAAATACAATTAATGGACGGCATATACACTGTGGTCGGCTGCACGTAGTCCAAACTTATAGAGCGTGTAGAGCTTACGAAACTTAACAAAAAGTATCAAGTGACCAGATGGCGCAAACTAACGGTTACAAAGAAAAACATGTTTAAATTTTTAGATTTTTAGGTTAGTTAGGTAAGCTATACACGCTCTATAAGTTTGTATTACGTTCAGCCAAGCACACCATATAGTTTACCTCAGTACTTTGGAATCTTACTATCTCGATAGAATCCAAATTCTATGATAACTCAGTATCTATTTGTTGTAGTGATAAATTTTAAATAAGCACCATTTATCTCGTTCATAATAAGTGTAATGGCCCGAAATTTTTACAGAAATCAATTGTATCTAAAAGTTATTGGTCTCTGAAACTTGTCGATTTTATGCGTATTTCAAGCAACTTCAGGCGTGAAAATCTTATTGAAAGCTTCAATAATTTTATAATTTCGGACCATTCCCCAGATAATTCAACGTATTCAATACAAATTTATTTCAAGTTGTCTTTCTTAACCCTCTTTTCACAATCTTGGAACTCGTGAAAGCCGTTTCGTTTTATTTGGCGATAGAAATTTCCAGTCTCGTTATGTCCATCGCAACTTACCTATATATCAAACTATGACGATAGTTGAAACGGCACGCGTTCACGCGTTTACGCATTTGAGTTCTGTGCTTTGCAGTGAGGCCCCATATGAGCTTAATTATTAAGACTAAAATGGTTTCTTTTTCAGCTTCATTTTTTGAGTCGCATTCTTATCTGTTTAATTTTTTGTTAAAGTAATGCGTTATGTTTCAAGTTTTTAAATAAAAGCGTCTTAGAATGACTTGACCACACGCTTAGGTACAATGAAATTAAAGTTTCTAAGTGGAGGAAATCTTTAACTCCTGACGTCGAAAACGAAGGGTGTTATAAGTTTGAAGTATATGTCTGCGTATGTGTTTTAATTATTTTGGTTGATTGATTGAGAGCAGCTTCAATAATCTAGGAACTTGTATATGGGTGTAATCGCTATTGCTCTGAGTATTATTTCTATCTGTTTGTCTGTTTGCCTGTCTGCTGCATCGTAGCATACCAAATGGATGAACAGATTTTAATACGTTTTTTCGTTTAAGGGTTTAATTTGGATAATTCTTAATTTTTGTTAAAGGAAAAGTTATATTCATCTATACTAATATTATAAAGCTGAAGAGTTTGTTTGTTTGTTTGTTTGAACGCGCAAATCTTAGGAACTACCGGTTCGAATTAAAAAATTCTTTTTGTGTTGGATAGTCTATTTATTGAGGAAGGCTATAGGCTATATGTATAAAATAATACTATCTGTCTGTCTGTCTATTCGAGCAAATCTCCAAAACGGCTATACTGATTTTGATGAAACTTCACAGATATGGAAAGAAAGTAGTCAAAAGTGACATACACTACTTTTTGTATGTCCGTATGTACGTCCATCTGTCTATTCGAGCTAATCTCCAAAACGGCTTAACTGATTTAAATGAAATTTCACGGGTATAAAAAGGAGGTGTTTAAAAGTGACATACGTTACTTTTTGTTCTTCTGTCTGTACGTCTATGTGTCTATTGGAACTAATCTCCAAAACGGCTGAACAGATTTTTATGAAACTTTGCAGACGTGAAAGAAGGTTGTCAAGAGTGACACAAGCTACTTTTTGTGGCTGTCTGTCGTTTGTCCTCACTGATCTATCGGCGTAGATAAAGCCGAAACTACTAAGTCTAGGAAGCCAAAATTTGATACAGTGGTTTATTTTATAAAGTGAGTATTAATTTTTAAGAAAGGAATATTTGGAAATTTCAAATTTAAGGAGGGAGGAATGGAAGGGCTTTGTATGAGTCTTTGTTCTTTAAAGTTAGAAAGATGAAAATTTTAACATAAATAAATAATGACGTGTTTCAGGGTTTTTGGATTTCCACATTTTAAGGGTGGGAAACGGGAGGTGAAAAGTATGGGAGTATCGGTTTTCTTAAAGGAGTGGGGAGAGTGAAGATTGAAAGTTCGAATAGGTGTACCCAATATTAGTTTCAGCAAAAAGTACGTATAAACTATTTCGAATGTTAATACTACCTAAAACAGGAATGTGTAGTCTACGCAAGCAAAGCTGCGGGCGGTCGCTAGTGTTAAAAAAGATTGAAATAAGAATGAAATGTAAAATTCAAGAATCTTCCCAGAATCTGATATGATACACGATTTATTCGTCAATTTTAGTATTAAAATTTATCAGAAACCAATTTAGCTACGACGAGTTTAGACAATGCGATATTTATCTATACTTAATATTATAAAGCTGAAGAGTTTGTTTGTTTGTTTGTTTGTTTGTTTGTTTGTTTGAACGCGCAAATCTCAGGAACTACTGGTTCGAATTGAAAAATTCTTTTTATGTTGGATAGTCTATTTATTGAGGAAGGCTATAGGCTATATGTATAAAATAATACTATCTGTCTGTCTGTCTATCCGAGCAAATCTCCAAAACGGCTAAACTGATTTTGATGAAACTGCACAGATGTGGAAAGAAAGTGGTCAGAAATGACATACACTACTTTTTGTATGTCTGTATGTACGTCCATTTGTCTATTCGAGCTAATCTCCAAAACGACTGAACAGATTTTAATGAAAATTTGCAGACGTGAAAGAAGGTTGTCAAGAGTGACATCAGTTACTTTTTGTGGCTGTCTGTCGTTTGTCCTCACTGATCTATCAGCGTAGATAAAGCCGAAACTACTAAGTCTAGGAAGCCGAAACAGTGGTTTATTTTATAACGTGAGTATTAATTTTTTAGAAAGGAATATTTGGAAATTTTAAAATCAAGGAGGGAGGGATGGAGGGGCTTCGTATGATAGTCTTTGTTCTTTAAAGTTAGAAACTTAAAAATTTTAACATAAATAATGACGTGTTTCAGGGTTTTTGGATATTAAAGGTGGGAAACGGGAGGTGAAAATTATGGGAGTATCGATTTTCTTAAAGGAGTGGGGAGAATGAAGATTGAAAGTTTGAATGGGTGTACCCAATATTAGTTTCAGCAAAAAGTACCTACCTATAAACCATTTCGAATGTTAATACTACGTAAAACAGGAATGTGTAGTCTACGCAAGCGAAGCTGCGGGCGGTCGCTATATTTTATAGTCGAATGGTTTACGGCCAATAATTTATTATTTAATTTAAAAAAAAAACAATATATAGAATCTTTAGTACTGAACGTCAAACAAAGACCAATAAATATTGTTATTCAAAACGAGAAATTCATCATCATTTTCCTCCCTCCCTCATCAGATCCTCATATTTATTAACTCGCCAAAAAGACTCAGTTCTGCAGCTTACGCTATAAAAATTCGCATCCTTTCAGACAGAGACTGCGAGATTAGTGTATTTTAGCGGGTAACATAGTTTGATGACTTACGCCATTATGTTGTAGGGACACGCTGCGAATGTAGATATGATCTTCGTACTGGCAAAGCGAGGTGTCTGTGCAACTTATAAACTAGAATTTAAAGCATCATTTAGAGACAAGTTTAAGGAAATTTATATAATGGTATTGTTGTTTCTATATTTATTTGAAAACATAATGTAGGTATGTACAAAAAAAATTATGTCGGCATAATATCAAAACAAAAAACAAAGAGAAACTTGCTGATCATGAATATCACAAATTTTTTAAAAAGCATTTTATGCGCTTTTGCAACAAGGACTGAAATGACGTTTAAGATTTACCCTTTTAAATTACAATAAAACAACGCTTTATATAAAAGCTTAATATAAAGTATCGGACTACTTAAATGATACAAATCCATGGATGTACGCCGCTCGTTTTTTTTTGGAGCTCCATTGTGGGGCGTTCTCTCACAAAGTAATAAATTCCTGTTTGTGACGTACAATCATTTGAAAATTATATTACATAACAACGAAATAAAGATATTTGACAACTGTCTATTAGAATAATAATTACTAGCTTATAATAGATACGTTATCACCGCATAGTTACACTTTGTACGCAAACTTTTAAGGTTTGAATCGAGGTAACAGCAGATATTTTTTCTCGGTTTTGTTAAATTTTGTTTTAATATACATTCTTATTTATTAAAAAATTTCATAAACTTCTCTATTTTTTTTCTTCCTTGTCGCCACAGTGCCCGGATGCCGTATTTATATATTTATAAGATATTATTGCGTTACCATACCGCCATCTTGTTTGCCATCACTGGCGGCTTTGCGGGTGAAGCAGTTATGTTTTACAATAATTATCATTTTCATCTATTCAATCTCTATCCACGTAATGGCAATTTTGTGTCTAGTAAACGGTCCGCAGCGCGAAGAAGTACGTTCATGGGTAGCAATGAATTAGCTTCACTGGCGTTGCATGCATGCATTGAGTAGTATCACAGAATCACAGAAGAGAGCCATATAATTACTAAACCATGCCACAATGGCAATAGGCTACGCTCTCATTTGTCAATGCTGCGGAAAACGACCTCCTAGCCTCGGTGTGCTGGCCACGTGAACGTTGTGAATAGAGAATGGGGTGGCTAACGGTTTTTTTTGGCCCTCTTACTCGCACGCAACTTGTGCCGCATATTTTCGAAATATATTATTTGCTTTGTTTTGTTCGGTTATGTTTCAGTAACGACCAAATTTAACTGTCGAAAGAAATTACGACTCCGATCAAGCAATGATTCTCACGCAACGCTTCAACTGAGGAACTTATTGTTTATTATTTTTTCAACCAATTACCTACATTTATTAGGTAGAAAGTCAATAAATTATATTAAAAGTGTCATACCTAAAATGTAAAAACTTAGAATATGCACCTTCCATGTATATTATTATTTTTTATTTAACAAAAAATTAACCAAAAAATTATTACCTTCACTTGTCAAGCTTGAAGCGTGTAGATACGGGGTTCTTGAGGTGGCTGGGGAGGCGTACAACTTTCCCGGATAATTCAATTCTAATGAATAAACCCAACAAATACTCAGAGGCAGAACACATACTACCCGTAAAAAGGAAGAAGCCAGTTAGCGAGTGATGATGAGAAACTATCTTAAACAGGAGAGGCAATAGGATGTCAATATAAAAACTGACCTATTAAGGTATTTACCTTTTTACGACATATAATATCGTAAAAACGTACTCTTTAGGGACCTAAAATTGTTACAAAACTATAAATAATAAAGAAAATGTCTATTCTATTGTCATTACGAAATATCTTTCAATCTCGCCACTGGTGTAAACCTTTTTCTCAAACTATCTCGAACTTTAACACAACGTTACAAGATTACCACTTTTACTCAATCTACGGTCCACTACGCAGAAATCGTGTTTATTGGTAAATACACAAAGAAACAGTGAATTGTTTGCTTAGGAAACTCATTTCAAAGTTCAACTGGAGAATAACTTTTCCTAAATGCAAATTCGATGCCATAGAACCTATTAAGTAATAAACTTGAATTAAATATAATGTTATCAAAGTAAATATAAATCTGTGGTTGTAAATCGTGTACGTAAGGCCACTTGTTGTTTTCATGTAGCACTGTAAAGTCAAATCAAAAGTATGACGCATTTGTAAAACCCATGTAAAAACCTTACCTAAAAAACAAATGAAATTTCTTAATAAAACAAAGGAATCAAGAGAATATAAAAATAGATTTCATACAATAATATTTACATGCAAAATTATATTCAGTTGAATAATATAAAAATTATAAGCTATTAACATTTTATCTCTGTTTCTTCCTTGCCAAAGGAAATTTAAAATGGATTTTATATGGCCTGACGTCACAGGCAATGTACACCGTACAGTATTGCCTTCTATGTTTAACAGGACATTTTAAACACTCATATCTTTGTTATTAATGATTTTTTTTATCATTTCACTGTAATGATATATTTAGAAAACTCTTTCATATAATGTAATTTAAAAAAAAGCCAATTAGGCTATTTAGGTATTTAAGGATTACGTATGCGTTGTCATACCTATGCACTTATAGATTATAATAATTACGACCCAATATTAAAAAGTTTAATGATTGGATTGGTCCAGGGATTGAAAATGGCAAATATTGTATATTATAGAACTGAAGGTCGCGGATTTTTTGTGAGACAAATATGACAATTTTACAATATTTTACATCTATCGATTACCGATCACGATTACCGCATCGAAGCCCACTGATAATAATTTGAAAACGTACCCCATATATTTTTACATTTCCTGTCCATGTCACGCGTGTTTACGACCTCACTAAATATCTATTTGTAAAATGGTTTGTATTTAGTTTTATATTCTTTCTTTATGTTTCTATGTCACGAATTTGTTATTGATTACAAGCCTTTGGTATGGTTCCATGTTTTCGCCATTTTTCTAATACGTTTGGAGCCGAAGATTGATGAGTCATCTCGTTCTCACTTTAATACCATAACAATGGTTTACAACGCGATAGAGTATAGACCGGCGCGTCATGGTGATTTACGCGCGCGTTTTCGTTTATGTTCTTGATTATAAGCTACGAGTTGAAAGGATTGTTGCGGCGCGCGCGCCATCTTCTGTTAATGTTGGGTTCGTCGCATCGATTGGCTTCGGCGGCGCTCGGCCGCGACGGTGGCGACACAATTCATTACAAAAAGCAAGACGCAACGGTTCGCATCAAAGGCGTGACACCTCTTTTTTTGTACAATTTTTATTATCTTAATATCAGTAAACCCATTCATTATCATCAAAGGGTTTTTCATTTACCAAAAATACAGTCCACAAGTATCGATTCAGAAGCAGAACAAACAACATGGTCCTTCAAACCTCAATTTCAAGATTGGCGACGGCGGCGTGATCGTTTCAATCCGCCCCGCCATTGTGAAATCAGCGAAAATATACCTATGCAAGAAAAAGAAAAAGGATTTTAAGGATATGATCTGAGTGAGTCCGTTCCAATAAACAACTCCTTAATTTATCCAGAAATAGCCTTTAACTATCAGATCTGGCATCTCTTTATAATTTAGGATATTTCTCATAATTTTTTATTTTCACAAACCTACCCACGATAACTTTCACTTTAATTTTATTTATTCCTATTCATACCTAAGCCCAAAGTTTTCTATTGTTTTATAAAAATATAATCATCAAGTTTCAGTCAAGTGTGTATGTAATAATATATAGTATTAATATGAGTGCAGAAAAGATTAACACGTTGGTAAAAACACGCAGTACCCTAAAAGCTAAACTCACAAACTTCAAAAAATATTTAGATTCAATTCCACCTTTGCAGCAAATAACTGACCAACAACATAACGAATTAAAGTGCCGGTTGAATAAATTAGAAACGGTAATCGATGAATTTGATACATTACAGACGGAAATTGAAGTGTTGTCTGAGGAAACAGATGATTTATACAACGAACGGGAGGCGTTCGAGTGCAGATTCTACGAGCTGGTGGGGCGCGCGCAAACATTGCTGGACTCGGAGCGCCACGAGAGCGGCTCCAATTCCGGGTCCTCAGTGTCCTTTCGCGTCGAGCCCGAAACGCACGGCTTCGTACGGCTACCAAAGATCAACTTGCCCAACTTCAGCGGCGACTTTCAGCACTGGCTTGAATTTCGAGATACGTACCGGTCTCTTATTCATAATAATAAAACTATCAACGACATAAACAAATTTCATTATCTTCGTGCAGCACTCAAAGGCAGTGCCGCGTTAATTATTCAAAGTTTAGAATTCACATCGTCTAATTATAATATCGCATGGCAATTATTATCAAGTAGGTTTGATAATGAACGTTTGTTAGTAAATAATCATATAAATGCTTTATTCAAATTAGATCAGATACAAACAGAATCATATCAGTCTTTGAGAAAAATGATTGATGTTACTAATAAAAACTTATATGCGCTTGCCAGTCTCGGTCAGCCAACAGATCATTGGGACACTCTAATTGTATATATTATGGCTAAAAAACTGGACAGCTCAACTCACCGTAAGTGGGAAGAACACCGTAATACTATCACGGGCACACCAACTCTTAAACAATTTTTAGAATTTATAATTAATCGCTCTGATTTATTGGAAACATTAATGCACGAGCAGTCTCATAACAATAGCAATAATAATACAACATTTAAAAACACACAGTACACAGATTCATATAAAAACAAAGCTCTTTTATCTTCTACCACAAAAAAAGCAGATTATCAATCCCCTAGCCATAACAATACAGTGTCTTGCCCCATGTGTAATAAAAGTCATTTTTTATTTAGTTGCCAAGATTTCAGAAATTTAGACGTGGAAACACGTTTACAAAAAATGACCAACTTCAAGGTCTGTAAAAATTGTTTGCGGCCAGGTCATTCAGAAAAATATTGTAAATTGTCACATTGCAAGTATTGCAAAAACAAACATAACACACTGCTACATACAGAAAATCACACGCAACAACAAAATCCTGTAGTTCTCTCATCTAACTCAGAAACTAACACGTCTCGCATACTGTTATCCACAGCGCTGGTGAAGGTTGTGGACGCCGACGGGTGCCTGCACGACACACGAGTTCTGCTTGATAATGGCAGTACCTCCAATTTTACCACCACTCGCCTCTGCGAGAGATTGGGTCTGGTAAGACGTGTCACGAGCTCCACTATCACAGGTATCAATAATCAGCAATCTATTAGTGCAGAGTCTTGTGACCTTACTATTCAGTCCGTCTCGGGAGATTATAAAGTGGATTTGAAATGTTTTGTATTGGCTCAAATTACTAAACCGATTCCTTCTTCATTTATGGACATCAGTAAAATACCTCTTCCACCGGGTATTGAATTAGCCGATCCTTCATTTAATTCCCCGTCCGAAATAGATATATTAGTCGGGGCAGAAATATTTTGGGACGTCTTATGTTCCAATTCCATCAACCTTGGCAAGCGTTGTCCTAAATTGCAACAAACAAAATTGGGTTGGTTGGTTACAGGTACACTTTATAATAGTTCAGAAAATAGACGTACAAATCAGAAAGATATTGCTACTTGTTATTTCACTCAAAATGATGAGTCACACCTAACCCGCTTCTGGGAACTAGATTCAATAGACCCAAAACATTCGTTATCTTCGGAAGAGCGTAATTGCGAAAAGAGCTTTAAAAAGAATACTAGGCGTGACAACGAAGGTCGATTTATTGTCACAATACCATTAAAAAGTTCACCTGATACTCTTGGAGACTCTTACGTGATAGCGAAGCAGCGGTTTCTTTCCCTCGAGCGGAGGCTAGAAAAAGATCCATTACAAAAAAAACGATATGAATTTATGTCAGAATATCTTAAATTAGGGCATATGAGTGAAAATTCGAGTTATTTACATCATACATATAATAATTATCTGCCCCATCATGGAGTAATCAAAGAATCGAGCTCTAGTACTAAGTTGCGAGTAGTTTTTGACGCTTCAGCAAAAACGACTTCGGGTATATCCTTCAATGAGATTCAAATGGTAGGCCCTGTAGTCCAAAAAGATCTTTTTTCGATTTTATTAAGATTCAGACAACACAAATACGTCGTTACAAGCGATATCGAAAAAATGTATAGATGCATTTCAATAGATCCATCTCAACGCTCTTTGCAACAGATTTTATTCAGATTTAGCCACTCAGACCCATTAAAAAGTTATTGTCTCAACACAGTAACTTACGGCACGGCATCAGCGCCGTACTTGGCTACGAAGTGCTTAGTATCACTAGCAGAGCAATGTTCAGATCCTAATGTTAAAAATGCTATAACCAGAGACTTCTATGTCGATGATTTTCTTAGTGGCGGGAGCTCCATAAAATCATTAATAAAGCTCTGCGAAAACGTTATTAAAACCTTAGAATCTGCTAAATTCAATCTACGAAAATGGCAGTCCAATAACATTCAAATTTTAAATTCTATCACGTCAAATAATAATAAGGGTAACACAGAAAAACCTTTAGATTTAAACGAGAGTCTACCGAGTAAGGTTTTTGGCCTAAACTGGGAGTCTACATCAGATAATTTATTATTTTCCATTAACTTAGATTCAAAAAAAGAAAAGATTACAAAACGCATAATTTTATCTCTCATAAGTCAAGTTTTTGATCCCTTAGGCCTCTTAAGGCCATGCACAGTTGAAGCAAAAATATTAATGCAGCAGCTGTGGTTAAATAAATATGACTGGGACGACGAAGTCTCTTCAGAATTAAAACAAAATTTTTTAGATTTAGTTCAATCTTTCCCTTCTTTAAATTCTTTACGCATACCGCGGTGGATATCTTGTGACAATGCAACAAACTTTCAAATTCACACATTTTCAGACGCCTCTGAACGCGCATACGGAGCATGTGTGTTCATCAGAACTGTTGGGAAAGACGGTGAAGTATGCGTACGTCTTCTTGCCTCAAAAAATAAAGTTGCACCCTTAAAACCAACAACCATACCTCGGTTAGAACTGTGTGGGGCATTATTAGGCACAAGACTCTATACTAAAATTAAAAATTCACTTACGATCAAACCTGATGATAGTTATTTTTGGACAGACTCTATGATTTTATTGGGGTGGATCAAAAAACCCCTAAATACCCTGAAAACATTTGTTCGAAATAGAATAGGTGAAATATTGCATAATACATCTGGTGATCAATGGAGCTACGTGCCGTAGAAGCAGAACCCTTCAGATCTGGTTTCTCGCGGGGTTAAGGCCGATTGCATCAGCGCATCCATGTTGTGGTGGTCCGGCCCCTGTTTTCTTCACGAGTCAGAAATACACTTTCCTAAAATTCCCAATATTCACTCTGCTCTACCAGATATCATTTCACTACACACACACTCACAAACACCAAACTCACATAATAAAAATACAAATTTCATTTCAAATTTAATCAAAACTAAATCAGACTACACCAAAATAATAAGAATAGTAGCCGTTATAGCACATTTTTGTCATAATCTTAGAAAATCAAATAATAAATTAAAAGGTCCACTGGCGGCCTCAGAGCTGCAACATTCTGAATATATTGTAATACGCATAGCTCAACAAGAAATGTTTCCTAAAGAATATAATTTAATTATCACAAAAAAAATTCTTCCAAAAAACAACAAACTTCGATCATTATCACCTTTTATGGATACAAATAGTAACAATATCATACGGGTGGGTGGTCGCCTTTACAACTCACATTACAGTTATGACATAAAGCACCCTATTCTGTTGTGTAGCAAACATTCTCTAACTCAATTAATATTTGCTAAAAAACACAAGGAACTATTGCATGCAGGTCCCCAGCTGCTCCTCGCACATATCAGGCTGAAGTACTGGCCGCTTAGAGGGCGTGACCTTGCGAGACGTACTGTACATAAATGTGTACATTGTTTTAGGTTCAAATCTAAAATAGTTCAACCAGTAATGGGGCACTTGCCTAGTGACAGAACATGTCTTGAATTTCCATTTCTTAACACCGGTATTGACTATGCCGGGCCGGTGCTGATTGTCGATCGCAAGGGCAGGGGAGCAAAATTATGTAAATCATATCTTTGTATTTTCGTGTGCTTTGCAGTGAAGGCCGTGCATCTCGAGCTCGTCACGGATCTAACTAAAGAATCATTTTTATCAGCGCTGTACAGGTTCATTTCTCGCCGTGGCAAGCCTCAGACTGTTTCTTCAGACAATGCTGCTACCTTCGTCGGTGCTAGTAATGAACTTAATAATTTTTTACGCACTTATTCAAATGAATTACGAACAGAGTTAGCCAATCAGAGCATAGAATTTAAACACATTCCCCCATATACTCCACACTTCGGTGGATTGTGGGAGGCTGCGGTCAAATCCACCAAACATCATCTCCGTCGAACATTAACTCTTACTCACCTAACTTATGAAGAGATGGTAACATTGCTTGTTCAGATAGAGGCTATTCTGAACTCTAGGCCTTTGACGCCTCTATCAACAGACCCTTCCGATCTCACACTTACTCCGGCACACTTTCTTATTGGACGCTCGCTCTTATCAATTCCAAATCCTCCAATTGAAGGCAACATCAATCGCCTGCAGCGTTTCGAAAGAATTGAGAAGCTAAAACAACATTTTTGGCAACGATACTCATTTGAATATGTCTCACTTCTCCAACAGAAAACCAAGTGGTCTTCATCAACAGACAAATTGAAATTGGGCTCGATGGTCTTAGTTAAAGACAAAACCCAGCCTCCATTGCTGTGGCTATTAGGCCGAATCATCAAACTTCATCCAGGCGCTGACGGCATCGCTAGAGTCGTCGACATTCGGACCAAGAAAGGCGTTATTCAGAGAGCATACACGAACATATGCCCTCTTCCTACATCATGAAGAGTGATGACATACTGTTGAAGCCATTGCTTCAACTCTGGGCAGCGTGTTGCGGCGCGCGCGCCATCTTCTGTTAATGTTGGGTTCGTCGCATCGATTGGCTTCGGCGGCGCTCGGCCGCGACGGTGGCGACACAATTCATTACAAAAAGCAAGACGCAACGGTTCGCATCAAAGGCGTGACACCTCTTTTTTTGTACAATTTTTATTATCTTAATATCAGTAAACCCATTCATTATCATCAAAGGGTTTTTCATTTACCAAAAATACAGTCCACAAGTATCGATTCAGAAGCAGAACAAACAACAAGGATATCCTTGAAAGATACATATCAAACCAACCAATTAGAAATTAAAAACATATGTCTTAAGTGATATCACAACACAGGCGAGAAAAATATACAATTTCATTTATAGTCCAATTGTAGTGCAAGAATTATTTAAGAATTGGTTCACTCCCTCAGCACAAAACAAATACCAAGGGAGTCATTTGTGAAATGTTGATTTAAATAAATTAAAGGGGTCAGAGGCAAAGGGTCGGATGGTTAATGGTCGATTGTATTATTTTTCAAATTGTACACCAGAGCAAAATAAAAGGTTTTAAAAATTATCGCTCCTAAAATTAAAGTCTAATTCGGTCGTTATGAATTCTTTTTCATTGCTCAAGTTTCGAATAAAGTTATAACAAGCTGAGTAAAAGAACAGTAGTAAACGAAGAGACGACGTCAACTGACCCAATTATATTTTTTTTTTAAGAAATATGACTAAGTTTAAATATACGTTGTATTTTTTATAATACCTATTTGGAAGTAAAATGGAGTGAAGCGTGTCGTGATAGCCCGAACGCAGCGAACCTGTTTCAAATCCATAAGGTCATGTGGCCGTGGTTCGAGTACGGGTATGTACCAATGAGTTTTTCTGACTAAAGGGGGCAATTACAAAATAACGGCATGTTTAGGTACATTTTTAGGAGGTTTGGAAAAGTATATCGTTATAAACCTAATTCTGAAATAAAGAATAGTCCTTAATTTACAATCGTGTTGGAAAACATTACACATTTTTCACTCTTTTACCCTGAAAAAACATTATTTTGTAACTTACTTTTGCCGAAATCTCGGAAAAAGAAAATTTTTCGGTACATATTATACCATCATCACAAGGTTTTATGAGATTAAAAAATCATTTGAGTAGTGTTAATATTTCATCCTTTCTTTCTGTTAAAGGAAATTTTGATAATAAACGGAAAAGTGGCAGAAAAAAATTATCAATAATATGCAATTTCACCAAAATTTCGCCATACTAATTTGTATGAGCTGACAGTTCATTGACAAGCCAAAAGTTGGGTGTATTGCTTTTTCTTTTCCAGTCGCATATTGTACGTATGCTAAAGTTGAACCCAATCAATCTTGAGACTTAGCTGTAAATAAATTTATAATATTATTTTATGAATTAAATTAGTTTTAATTATTTTTGTTACTAATCAGATAGCTTAGCAATTAAACATAAAATAAAAATCTTACACTATATACACAATTATACAATTTAAATATACATTAACGAGGAATAACTTTTTTACAATAAAAATATTAAATTAAACATATGTAAAAAGTGGGGTCCCCGTGAAATAGTGCACACTACGCAGGTGGCATTTTTGCGCTGAATGATAACCCCGCCGCCAAATGAAACAAAGTCGTATGAAGAGCCGAGACAATTGTATTTGCCCACTTTCTGACACTCATGAACCTTCGCCGCCGCGCCAACATTCCTAGCGGTCGCTAGGAAATAGGTAGTGTGGAGTCACAGGTAGCGTCCCCCACCAGCGGACGGCCCGTTCCCCAGGGTATTAATGACATACCATCAGGCCGTTCTCCATCGTCTCGAATGATACGTGGCGCGAGTGTCACCGGGACATTGGCACTGACGAGAGCTCTTCTTGGTATGTCGTTAAGTGAGGTACAGCGGGAGAGGCGGCCAGCACTGGAAAAGCAGGAAAGTCATAGTGACCACGGCCGTTCACAGCAACTCCGCAAGAAATACAGCGATAATCTGTACAGATCTTAACCCCGAGTTGCAGGCCGACCGCTACGCGGAGAGTGTTAGGTTCCATGAAAGTGGCTGTATTGGGGAACGGGTAGGCATGAAGCCAGTGACCAGACTCTGGCCGAGACACTGTCAGCAATCTGGCGCGGTTTCTACCAGCAGCAGTTTCTATTAATGAATTAAGGGGAGCATGCGGTGCTATCTCAGGCCCTTTGAATGTAGGTGTGGGCGGTAAATTTTGACTCGGGCCAGCTAGCCAGGTATTCATAGCTTGATCCAAACACGCTATTTTGCAGTTTATTACCACATAAGGGCTTTAAGAATTTTACCTGCGAGGTCAGAAGTGCTATGGATCGAAGATAGGAAAGCCGGTAAAGATACACTTACACTCGGAGTGATGTTATTAAAATATTGGAAGATATGTGTGGCCAAGGATGAATCAATTTTATCTGAAATATACAATTCGCATTTATATGAATTTAATCCTAAGCCGATGGTAGGTATTGAATTTGTTTTTAACATTAGACAAGTCTGACAGAACAGTCTGGAAATCTCAGCCTAAGGTCCCATCGTCCAGATACCAAATATTGAATTTTGAATGTGCACTGCGGATGGCCGAATTTATAGTTAGGTTTCGGTATTTGTAAAATTTAAAGCTACGAGATAACCTCTAGATGATCAAAATTCATCTAGACTTGCAAAAAAATCTAAACAACGTCGAGTACTTACCTTTTTCGTAATTATTATTGGAATTTCTGTCTTTCGCAACTGACGTTATATACAAACGTAATATATATAGAAATAATTTAATTCTAACTAAGCTATCTATGCTCTAACGACTTCTGAGTACCGCAACAGAAACAATAAATAGGTTGACTGCGTATATTTATTTATTACACAGTCACTTTATTTTCTTTTTCCATGGTAAATCGCAGTACATAAATACTTGTTTTGTTTAAACAAAACACGAACTATTTTATGTATTTTCAACAACTATTTTACTAATTATAACAATTTGAACCTCTCCTTTACCCTTAATAATACTGACTGACCGAGATGTATTACTTACTACCTACGATACGATTGGATCGCGCACCAGTTCCACAATCGCGTCCGAGTCGAGACTTCCCGCAAGTTTTCACACTATTGACGGAAATGGCCAATGTTCTTTGGTTTTTCATAGCAAACGTAGAAAAAGCCGAGAGCATAAAGTCTCTTAACGACGTACAATCTAGCATTTAATGATACTTTTAAACTTCATTAGAGCGATAAGGACTCATACGAATATCCGTCTTATCATGATCAAAATACTTAACTAGCATTTAGTCATATATTAACTCCAGACCAATAATTAACAAAAAACATTCGAAGCACAGAAATGTATCTGCAAATAAGCGAGTACTCATAATTATATAATGTTGAGATGACCTGCAAAACTTATGCACCGGAAAATTACTTTTCGTTTTTTTTCCACTTTCCGAGAAACAATCTTCGTATGTTATGTATATATTCACCGACAATAATTTACTCTCAATAAAGAAAACTTTAATCGGTCTGTCTTTCACTGAAACGTGTTTTTATTATTAATTATTAATTTCTATTTATTATATATAATAATAATAACACACACAATCACAACAACGTCTATGTCCCAAATTAAGCATTAGCTTGTATTTTGGGTGCCAAGCGAAGACACCACATACATATATGTATGTTTGTTGTATGTGTGTGGTGTCTTCGAAAAAAAAAAATATAAATGTATATATTATAAAAAATATTTAAGTATGTATATCAGTTGTCTAGTAACCCATAACACAAGCATAATACTTGCTTACTTTGGGACTAGATGACGCTGTGTGGAAAGTCCCATGTATTATTATTATTATTATTATTATTATTATTATTATTATATGACAACCAAGACCCGGTGCCAGTATTAATATTCATCATAAAAGCATATCAGATGCTTTACCCGTAAACGCCGTACATATTACGCCATGACAACTCAGATGGATTAAATACGAGTATAAATCGAACCTTTAAACCATGAAAATATTCATGATATGCTCATTTTAATACAGTTGCTTCTGCAAAGATTCGAAAGAACACGAAAGAAAGAAAGAAAGAAAAAAAGCTATTTTGACTTTTGTAACTATGTAATAATAATTCCAATGTACCTACTACATAAAATATTCACTAATTGATATTTATTTAATTTGTGCTTATAGATTCCGTCGAAGAACGCTTAGATTTCGAGAGTGACGATAGTGTTAACGATAAAACTTATGATCCAAACAAGGACGATTATGATTCAAGTTCTAGCTATATTAGCAACTCTCCAGCAGCGTCTGTTTCCACTGTGCTGAAACGATGCATCATCATCAGCTGGTGTCTCTTCACTGCAGGATATAGGCCTCTCCCAAGGCTCGCTAACACACACGGTCCTCCGCCTTTCGCATCCAACTAACCCTGGTATGGTGCTTCAGGTCATCTGTCCACCTGGCCGGGGGGCGTTCAACGCTTCGCTTTCCGGTACGCGGCCTCCATTCGAGAACTCGTCTACCCCATCGGTTATCAGTTCTACGGCAAATGTGACCGGCCCATTGCCACTTCAGCTTGCTTATCGCTTCGGCTATGTCGACAAATTTGGTGTTTTGACAGATTTCAGTGTTTCTGATTTTATCTATCAAAGAAACACCGACATAGCCCACTCCATAGCACGCTGAGCGACTTTAAATTTGTGGATCAGTCCTGCCGTGAGAGTCCATATTTCGGCACCGTACGTCATTGTAGGCAGGACGCATTGGTTAAAGACCTTGGTCTTCAGACATTGTGGTAGTGGCGACGAGAACAGATTACGTAGTTTACGGAAAGCAGCCCAGCCCAGCTGAATTCTTCGGTGGGCCTCTTTGTTGAAGTTGTTTTTGCCTAACTGGACAGTCTGTCCTAAATAGACATAGTCTTGCACAACTTCAAGAGTCGCACCCTCTATTGGTACCGGTCTCGGGAAAATATGTTCGTTGAACATGACTTTCGTCTTATCCAAGTTAATCCCGAGTCCCACCCGCCGAGAAGCGACATTGAGGCCGTTAACCATTCCGCTGAGCTCTTCCAGCGACTCTGCCATGATGACTATGTCGTCAGCATAACGGAGGTGAGAGATATATTTGCCGTTGATATTAATGTCACACTATTTCCAGTCCAGCGTCTTGAAAACATCTTCCAATGCGTTGGTGAACAGTTTCGGGGATATAACATCCCCCTGTCGTACTCCTTTTCGCAATTGGATAGGTTCCGTTCGCTGGTCCTGGACCTGGACAGTCATTGTCGCCATACACCTCACCTCAACACCATAATGTAACGACAGTCGATTCGGCATCGCTGCAAGAATTCCAGATCAGCCCAAGTCTTGACGGAGTCGAAGCCTTCCTCGTAGTCCACAAAGGCTAGCCTTCTGTGTCTAGACACAGAAGTTAATTATACTCTTTTGTTTTCTGTATAATATTCCTCAGCGTATGTACGTGGTCCACAGTGCTGTAGCCTTTTAGGGGGCTGAAATTCGTCAAATCTTTGGGCGAGGCGATTCGTGATGACTACAAACAAAGCATAGATGACTTTAAAAAAACTATTCAATCTTGAAAAACGGTCTCGGATTGAAGAAGAGTCGTCCAACAATTTTGGTTTAATTACCATTGATGAATTATTAAGTGCACATACAGAGTCTGGAGGAAACTTAAGTTTTAAGAAGCAAACTCATAATAATAACAGTTTCGATTCTGATATATTTGTGAATGAAAATAATAACTAAAAATCGTGTGTACCAGAGTCTGACATGGAAATTTCACATAAACAACCTTGCCTGTGTTCTGGCCGTGTTCATTTTAGTGGGTACTATATTTGGAGAACGTTCTGCTGACAGAGTATGTTTGTTTTCTAATTCTGAAGAGTCTAACCACCGAGGAAAAGGCAGTCCTCTCAAAGACATTGACAGTGTTTTGACCGTGGACAATGGAATTATATATTTGGATAAAAACCAAGAAGTGTTTCGTGACCCACAGTCATTGGAGACCCTTGGTTCTGCAATAAAATATAATAATAAATAAATAATCATTTACGAAAAAAATCGTAAAGGATTTGTCCACCCTTCTGGTCAGCACTGCTGGCGATCCCAGAGCGGGTGCCTATTTCGCACAGCAACTGAGCATCGCTGTGCAGCGCGGAAACAGTGCAAGCGTAATGGGATCGATGCCACATGGGACCAACCTGGACGATATTTTTATGTTGTAAATATTGTTAATTAGTCTAAGTAATTATTAAGTTAATCATACCATCCATTTTAAAAACTCAAAGTATTTTTATGTTATTTGAATAAAACTAAAAGAGATTAAGACATACGTCGAAATTGGAAAGCATTGCGACAAAAATTTCTCCAATAATATTATTACATTTGATTACAAGTAAATAATATTATTAATACTAAACATACTCTTCTTTAACTAATTTAGTGTTCCTAACATAGAAATGTTATAAGACTATAATTAAATAATATAGGACCTCAAAGATAAAAATCCCCGAATACATACTAACACACAGATTTATAAAGTCTGATATGAATAAAAACGCTTAACGAAATTCATAAAGTTGTATACAAAAAGTCATATGCAGACTAAACTTCTGTACATAGTTCTCAAAAACAAAAACAAATGAGGCATAAAATCGGATGTAGGTCATTTCTGAAAAAATCCTTTTTCAAAATTTTACATATAAGCCTAGATTCAAATCACTGTAATAGAAGGATGGTACAAGATATATATATGCTGAATCCATAGATCTACACTGTCTAGAGTGTTGCTAGTATTCTAATTCAAAATTTTCCTGAAACTAGAGTCAAGAGAATGAATGTCAAAATATTTTTAATTATATTTTATACTGCCTAGTAATTAGAGATTGTATTGCTGGGTGCTTCTGACCTTTTAACCTTGGAATTCTCTAATGGAACTTGACGAGAAATCCATGTAGCATAATCGAACTTTAGTGATTCGAAATCACTTCTACCATAGAAGAAATACCATAAATAGTAGGATGATGCCTTTCATATCCCAGAAAATACCGACGACGTCAAGGTCAATATCACAAAATATTTTCCATAATTATTATTCTTAAAAAAAAAATTAAAACCAATGTACATTTATACTTGCATTTCAAAAATAGGAAACAAAATTTTATTTAGGTACTAAAATTAATTCTAACGTGATCTATGTGATCCCGTGACCAAATTTTACAAAGCACATATTTTTGAAATTAATAGTCACAGATCTATAGTGTTGGCATTCAAACTTCATATTTTAGCGAAATCTATGTGATGTGAAATTTTAATTACATCACTAGTTAATGGGATCACGGGGAATTTTTTTCCCCCTGGTGCTATTAATGAGTCAACTCAATGGGAACGGGGAAAAGCTCATATGCCCCTACAGCCATGTCTAAGTATTTTTTTTTTATTACATATTTATTATTTCTAACTTCGTATCGATAATATTAATATATGATTATTTTTAATACACCTATAGATACTTATCAAATCTACCATATATAATATTTATACAAATGCCCTAAAAATTAGGTCCAAGCTAGTATAGGACGTGACCGGTGTTCTTTATATTCTATATTTTAATTCCTTTTTTATTTTTATCCTCGTCGCCATTCTGTTGTATTTATTATTAATTAAATATATCAATTAAAATATTTTGTATTACTTTTATTTCAATATTCGTAATTCTGACAATGTCATATATATCTGCTCAGCAATGAATTCTTTATCGGCAAGACTCATAGATTGGAGGTTTGACTTATAAGTATGCATATATTTCTACATATATACCTATGTTATGAGTGTGTTGGAGGGAGGGGATGAGGTTTTTCATGTGATTTTTATTAGTGGGAACCTGTAAATGGTTGACTGTTAACCACCCACTGCTAATATTCTCATTGTAACTGTTGGTTCTCCTTAACATAAATAAATAAATAAATAAACAAAAAATAAATAAATAAACAAGAAACAATAAATAAATAAATATATTAATAAATATATAAAAAAATACATAAATAAATATATCAATAAGTATATAAGTAAATAAATAAATAAATATATAAATAAATATATAAATAAATAAATAAATAAATATAGTTTTTTACAATGGCCTGTATTCATTGTATATCTAACACAATGTAACAAACATAACAAAACAATTAACAATACTAAATAACGATGATAATAAATTCACAGAAACAACGGTAACAAAATATAATTAATAATAACTGTCGCGGCGCGGATGTCGACTGTACACAGACAACGCGGGGTGCGAGGGACGCGACCTGCAGCCGTACTCTGGTAAATTAACGCAGAGCCGAGTTAGCGCCGAATACACGCCATTTCAAAAATTCGTACTCCCGCCCGTAGTCCTAGCGACCGGATTTTTGAAACGGAACGTATTCGGCGCTAATTCGATGTCGTGAAAAATCAGAGTAAGGCCACTGCTCTCGCGGCTGACCCGTCTCGCTGCGCCAACTGTCCTCACCGCTCCTCACCCATATTTTTGGTGTTTGCGCGAGTATCCTGATGCTAACTTGAGAGCCTTTTAGTTTGGTGGTGCGTATATTTAGTAACCTGTGATTGAATTGAAACTAGGGATGCAAGAAATATTTAATATCGATGTATATATCGATATAAATATCGAAACCAGACAAATATCCATGTTCGATATATCGGCCGTTCTAAGCCAATAATATCGATATATATTGATATAAAAAAAATAATCCTAGAAAGCTTTCCGTACATGAAAAGTGAGGGTGAAATAGAATTTTACATGTCTTTTGGAGTAGACATGTGTAACTCAGCATATTTTTATGTACCAGCGCAACTGCACTAGCTCAGAAAAATGAGTTAGCGCATTGCGCTGGCGCAATTGTGCTAACCGGCGCAGTGAAATGAAGTTCTGTCGAGTCTGTCAGCTTGTGCTGTCAGCCTAGTGACTGTGCTGGCGTGATTGATTGCGCCGCGCGCACTGCACTGTTTGTAACCCAATGTAAACATGTGATGTAAACAGTCCTTGCGCTACTGCGTGATACCATCTTGTAATACGTAATCCTACCAAGTCAAATGCGCCATGGCGCAATTGCATCGTGCGCCGGCTCTGTCAACTCAGTAAAGTGTGCCGGCGCAATTGCGCCGCGCAGCACTGTGTTACACATGTCTATTTTGGAGTAGTCCCGTTGAATAATATAAGAATGACCGCCAAAGCTGCTTGGAAAATCAAGTGTGAACGGAATAGTCACGGCAATCCTTAATTTTTGGTAAACGAGTTATATACTTAGTAACAATAAATTATACAATTACAGTTTTGTTTTATACAATGGGGTTTCTTTGATGTTTTCGTAAACATTTAAGTGATTTTAAGTTAGTGAATGCCTTCGGTTTTGGAACTATGGTTAAAAAAATACAATAGTTATCATGTCAATTATAATCAACCATGAATGTCATACAATGTCATAGTATAGCAATGAACAACAGCTAGCGGAATAGTAGTAAAAGCAAATAAATTTTATTTTAATTTTTTTATTTTATTTTGAAACAAACAGTCATATACAAATAATATTAAATTGAACATGGCTCTGAATTGACCTAAAGTTTCCATTATACAATTTATGAACATTAAAGGTGTTACAGACTCTATCCGTAGAAAATTATTTTTCTTTCATAACAATAAGTAATACATATCTGCAATACTTTCTTACAAATAACGAAAATAATAATTAAATACTTTTAATAAAAAAACAATAACAAATACAGTAAAACGAGAAACACTAGTGTGACGCAGTAGGGCTAGGGTATCAATCAGTATAATTTGAAGTAACTGACACTTTGAAAATCAATTGACATTTAGTATCGTTTTTTTTTAAATATAGGCACAAGAAGATTATATTTTTATTTGTTTTTTTTTAATATCTATAAAACCCATTATATATTTTATACGCATCAGTTGGTCCATCTCCCTCGCAAATCATTGAAACTTTTTGACAAGGCAAAAGTAGTATGGAAGGTGGCTCTAATTTTTTTAATGGAATAGACTTTCTCTAATGGTTTCTTAACATCAGGTACCATTTGGTGATAAAAGACGAGTTTAATATCGATATGTAAATATCGAATCCAGGCAAATATCGATATTCGATATATCGATTGTTAAAATATCGATAAAAATATCGATTTTTTTATACGTATAATATCGATATTTCGATATATCGTTTCATCCCTAATTGAAACCTGTGCTGTGATGTGATTGAATTGAAACCTGACGAGTCGACGAGTCCGTCAGTCTATCGTGAGTCTATCCGAGTCAAAGGAATCAAAAAGTGAAGTGGCAGGCAGTTGAAATATTGCACACGCATAAACAATTTGGGTTGGTGCTTGCTTAGTGTTCAGTGACTAAGTGTGTTAGACGAGTTTGTGCGTGGCTTCCCACCGGCGACGGCCCATGGGCCTTGCTCGCCAATCTGTCGCGAGTGATATTTGTGATTGCACGCGTTCGTTGAGTGGAGTGCATTGGTCGCTTTTAACACGGTTGACGGAGAAAAACACTTTCCTTTTCCCACGTGTATGGCGCCGGGTCGGTCGCGGGCGAACCCCTGGCGAGTGTCGTCCGGTGGGGAGCTGGCGACAACCCACTGAATTTGCAGGTGAGACGGTCGGAATCTGACCGGAATGCGGCGCGGACGGCATTGTCGCGCGGCCGATGACCTGACCCCTCTAAGCCCGGATCATACACACCTAAATGTCGTTATTCACGTAATTAAATTATGACAAGTGTTAATATAGATTAAACATTGATGAATGATACTATACAAAGATTAATTAGGGTAGCGCTTTCCAATGTAGCCTGCTGAAAAGTTACAAAGTATTTAATCAGGCTTATGTGGGAGGGGTGTAGGAACCTCATGCAGTAAATATTTTTTTAAGGAAATGAAAAAAAATTATAAAACTAAGTGGCTCGTCGCTCTTCTCCACTTCGCTTCTCCCATTGTCACAAGCACACCATAACATAACCTATTTTTTTTTTAAATGATAGATCTTCAACCTATCTTAGCCAGATTTCAAATTGGTCATTTTTATGAACACAATTTTCATCAGGCAACAATGAAAAGCCAACCCTTAATTAGAGCCACTGAAAGTCAAAATTAAGTAACTATACTGCTCTATATTTTGGCCATCCAACTAGGAAAATTTTGTCTTAAAATGGTCACGACAATGTTTACACAACGCAAAAAAGGCGCAAATTATTGGATTTGAATTGGGTTTATAGGTCATGTCAAAGTTTTTTAGAAATCGAATTAGTTGGATAGGCATTTTTTTAAGATCAACTTGGTCATATTTTTTTAAAGTAACACTTTAGTTGTATTGGACAGATTTAAATTGGTTATCAAAATTTATAAAACTGTTACACAACTTCTATATACCTAACTGAAACATTGATTTTGCAGGAATTAAATGACAATTTTGCTAGTTGGGCATTATGTAGCTCAGTATTACGTTATAATTGCATGGCAAGTCATGAAGTTGATATATTTATCGTAATAATGGTATTATCATAGGATTTAGTCATATGATAATAGTTTTTTAACTCATTTGTTGGTGTTTGGTGGTTATATAGAAGGATTGTGACTAGTGTTTCAATAACAGTATTTTCCACCTATTGTGAACATTGTAATTTTATAATTTTTGCAGCTCTAAATGGATGGCTATTGTTATTGTTCAATGAATCACAAGTAAAGTTTAAGGTCTGAGTCGACGTCTTTACATATTAAAAATTAAATTTATTGTGTAGATAAGAAGTGAGCTCATGATAAACTAATAGTATGATTAGAATAGGTTGTTCCTTCCCTGTCACCTGAGGGCCAAGTGCGAGTTTTTTTACTATTAACTGTGTCGTATGCGTTTACTGTAATTTGTGTGGAAACTCGTAGTTACCTAAAACGACCGCTAGATGTGCTGTACGAGTTTCCATACAAATTATAAAAAACGCAAACCACACAGTTAATAGTAAAAAACTCACACTTGGCCCTCTGTCACTTCTCACTTCCTATTGCCACCTTCCTATTCCTAGCACTTCCAACACCTTTCCCTGTCAATGTTTTTTTCTTATATTGTGTTAAGTAATTTGGAATTCACATATGCAGCTATTTATATTGTAGTCAGTGAGACAAACACATACACGTTTGGTTACTGACCATTACAATCTATGGCCAGTTCCAACCTGACCCTTCTGCTTAATGTTCAACTTTTTATTACTTACTAGACCTTTAGATTAACCATTGCACAGTATTATTCTCAGATCTTATATGAAAATGAAGGATTAGGTGGTAGGAGTAATAAAAGTAGAAGTGTATGTGTGCTATGACTGATAGGTACTTAGAATAACATTATGGTATGATATGTTATATGGTATGGTATGGTGTGCCATTCAGACAGGCATGTAACAGTTAACATGGTTCATTAAAATAATATAGCAGGTAGAGCTTGACCAAACGGTCAAGCTCTTATCCTCTACTGTTTGTCCATAACTTATCAAAACATGATGACACATCAGAATAGTCTCGATAGTTTTAAAGATAACATTCCTTTTGATATTTTAATAACTACATGTGAAGTCTTTATGAAGACACAGTTGTTGTGTTATATATAGATTTGGAACACCACATCTCACAATGATCGTGCAAACTGTGTTGGAGTCGTCGCAGGATCTCGGTGAGCCTCTCTCTGTTGCTTACTTTTTATTTTTTAAGTCCTATTTATGAGTACTGTATGAGTTGTGCGTCACTTAATCCATAAAAGTTTCAAGTGCTGCTACAATCTTTTACTTGATACAGCACGGCTTTCTGATCAAATAAATAATTTAAAATGCCATTAAAGACATTGAAATATGGTTCTAAAACCTACTATTTCAAATGTCATAAATGTCAATTAAAGTTATCAAATGTATAGGTCCCACCTAGATTCTATATAAGCGCATGTTGAACAAAACTGCTCAGAGGCCTTCCATAAATTACTTCACATAAATTTCATGATTTTATAACCCCTCCTCCGTCCGTCCTTGTCACCGCTGGTCACAGTTGTGAGACTCCCTCCTCTCTAGTGTGACATCACATATTTTGCAATTTTACATATTATTAAATTAAAACAGCAATTTCAAAATTACTTTTATTTCCATTTAAATAGTTTTATAATAAAATCAATTTCAAATCGAACATTTGGAAAAATTAACAAAACAAAAAATGGTTAATATTATATTAATGAAAGATACAAACTTAATCATCTTAAGCCCCATAGACTTTGAGTTAACTCCTTTAAATTAATGAGCGCACTTGTATGGGATTTTCTTTTTGTCGAATACTGAAGTGGCGGATGTCGCAAAATGTGCTCTGATACTAACATAATCCTCTCGTATATTATCATTTATACGAAATATTATTAGAAGTACTGCCGCATGGCATGCAAAGTTTTCAAAATGTGCAAAAAAAACAGGTATATTATCTTGACTTTTAAAATGATTTTAAATAAATTATTTTTGGTAAAAAATGCCTTTATTCACTTATGAACAAATTCCACTATGATATAATTGGAAAAAAATGTACACTGTGTGGCCTGCGGCGACATATTTTTAACATCTGTTTGAGCATCTTGATGGGAAAACTACAGGACCGAGAAGTTTCACAGGCGTCATTGGCAAAACGTTGAAAGACTGTGAGAATCTTCCAGTGGTTAAATTTGCACCCATCGCACGTGCATTGCCAGAAATCTCAAAATCACGTAGTGATCTCAGTACAGATCAGCTTTATCTGTATGAAATATGTGACGCAGTTAGCAGAGGACAATGTGACGTAAGTTTAGCCAAGCGAAACCTCGGAAAGATTGCACATTCCCGGTGGCTGACAACGGCTAATAAGATACTTCGACTACTTGTCTCCACTAGCGAACCTTCCCATAATTTGTGTATCTTAGCAGTCTTCATCATTCGAGTGTACGCTCCGATGTGGTTTGAAATTAAAACTAAACCATTTTGCATGTACGGATCGAAACACCTGTACAAAATGATTAAATTATCGAGGTACCTTCCTACAAACCTACTGAATAGTAGACCCTGTGCTTTGACGCAATGGGTACTTCGGCCACAGCGAAAATATTTTGCTTAGTATGCTTGCAGACGATCGCAACCATATCAAAGAATTAGCACTCCGGCACATTGTTAAAATACAAGAGCAGACTTCAGGCCTGGCACCAATATGAGTGTTTAAATTACCGTCATTTAACTTATCTGCTACAGAATATACAAGTTTAATTGATTGGAGCCATGTATCGGAGCCTCCCCTGGTCAAACAGATACAAACCGACGTCATTTATAGAGTGATGCGAAATATTGCAATAGCCCAAACGGAGAATCTGCCTACATTTCGCAAAATGCCATGGCATGCCACTCACAAGCTACTGAAAGATGCATCAAGCTGGTAACTGAGACATGTGTTGCTGTATGTGGACCAGATAGACCTGAAGGATGGATCCAAAACAAGTAAAAATTGTGCAATATCATGCCGGTCATCAACACAAAGAAAATTCGTGGCTCACCAAACAGCGAAAAATTAATAAGACATATGATTCCTTCAATTTTTAGTACCTGTTTTACATTTACCGAAATCTCTTATTTTCAGGATTTTTGAAATTTTTAATGGCCATGCAGCAGTACTTCTGGTCAAAATTCGTGTTTACTATCCTGATATAATCTGAATGTATCACTACGGAGCACTGTTTCCGCACTCTGCCATTTCAAAAATGTAAAAACAAAAAATTCGCTCCACATTATTACTTATACTAACTGGCATAGCAGTCACTTTGTTCTCGTTTGGATTCTTTTCTTAAGTGTCACTTTTATAAGGACTATCGTTTTTAAGGACACTTTCAACATTCCATTGATATTTCATTATAACCTATTTTTAAAATACACAAAAACATTAGAGAATAATAATATACATAATGTAGAATTTACCATGTAGGTACATGGAACATACTTTCTTCTCAAAGTTTATTATGATTAAATTATGATTCTATGGACAGAAGGTTCATAAAACTTATTTCACAAAATTCAAATAAAATTATATTGATATATACTTACTCTACTTAACATAATTAAAATGTATCATTACTAAGGTGCCATAATAAAGTAATAATTAGAGAAAAGTACTTTTTAACTACATGTAATTGCCATAGCTTGTTTGTTATAACTTTCTTTGCATCCCTTTTTTAATCATAGTGGTATGAAATTGAAAAAAGATAAAGTTGTATTAATAGTATTGTCCGCTTGGGCCCAGCAGTGTTCCATGTAGTACGTGTGCAAAAAATAATATTGGCTCTATCTACTATAAGTAGGTATATGACTATACAGTGTAAATTAATCAAATGTTTTCTTTTCTATTTGTGGTATACTTCGTTTAAATTAAATACAGCCGACAGATTCTTTGGTTAAAATTATTACCCATTCGGCCAAGACTCGGTGGAAGCAAACACATAGCTACTTTATAACCCTTCCAGAAAGCATACTTATGTATATGGACTCCATTTTATTTGACAAACTAATTTGAAGAACATAACTTGTAGTTAATACATTAAAATTTCAAATTTAAAAATAAATTTCTAAAAGGGCACTCAACAAAAACGAACATATTAAGTGGCCTACGAAGTTAATTATCATTATATTTATGTCCATTTTACATCCTTGTTTATTACAATAAATCAATTAAATAAATAAATACCTTGCTACTAAGTAAATCATTTGTACATGCGCTATAACTTTTCTCATTTTTTGTAGGAATTCTTATAACTGCCCTATAACGTTGAGTAAGCTTGTAATTGTCAGTTGTACTAGTTTTAAATGTAAATGTTACAGTTAAAACGCGTTTTCTCTAGTTAAAAGTACTTTTTACTAAATGCATTTGATACAGCTGGAATTTACTGCTGCTCAAAAATGAATATCAGTTAAAACTAGTTTTAAGTAGAGAAAACGCGTTTCATCGAATTGATCCAGTTAAAACTGTTTCGATCGAGTAATTTTTAAACAGAATTTTAGTGAATGGTGAACAGACAAAAAATAACATCACTTCATTATTATGGCGTAAAGACATCTACGATAATTTAATGGGCAAATTTGAATATGCACAATTAGCTCAACAGAGAACCTAAAAACAATACAAAAGATTGAAGCCATTTAAGGTTATTAATATTGTGTGAGCAAGATTTTTTTTGATAAATGTGTGATAAAGAATTAATAATAAAATATAAAAAGCAAAAGCACTAGTTTTAACTAAGATTCAAAGTTAGAACTAGTTTTAACTGATATTCATTTTTGAGCAGCAGTAAATTCTAGTTGTAAGAAAGGCATTTAGAATTATTTATTTATTTATCTATTTATTCGTTTAAGGTGAACTAACATCATAAGGACAGTAAATTCACAAGAAACAAATGTATATGTTACAGTTAAAACCCGTTTTTAGCAAAAACGCGTTTTTTCTAGTAAAAACTAGTTTTAACTAAAAACGGGTTTTAACTGTAACATATACAATTGTTTCTTGTAAATGTACTGTCCTTATGATGTTAGTTCACCTTAAACGAATAAATAAATAATTCTACATTTAAAACTTAAGACGGTGTAGAGCGTTTGACACGGATGCTTTTTATTCGGTAGACGTGTCAACGTCAAGTGTGCCTAGCCTGACTGGCTGACCGGACGCAAAAGAATATAACTCAAATTTTTTTAATTTGATCTTGTAATGATATGAGGTAGTATAAAGTCTTATAGTAGGAAATTTTTATAAATATTTGATTTCACGTATTTATACCATGAACCATGACTTCAGATTTAAACTATGGATATGCGTAATATGTAAGAAATTTTGTTTCGTTTCAGTATGTATTTGGGTATATCTTTAAGTATGTGTATGTATAAGTATGTAGGTTCTTATGTAGGTATATATACATATATGTAGATAATTGATATTCGAACAATGAATATGCTTATTTCGAACTGATTTCAATAAAAGGAGGAGATTCACAGTCATGTACACAATATGAATGCATTTTTAAAAATATTTTATTATTTCATAGAATTTTTTAAATGGATTTATAAATGACGGAGTTATCAAGTAATAACTCCGTCATTTACAAACCAATTAAAAAAAATCTATGTTCTTTAAAAGGGCATACTCCCAAGGTGGTCTCAATGTCACTTAGGATTAGATGATGGGATCCCAGTAAAATCAAGCAATGCCCTCCAATTTTATAGGCATGCATTGAGTGTTTGAACTTTTTTTTTAGTTCTTCAGGTGTTTACCTCTGGAAGTCATCAGTTTATGCTACTAGGCTGATGAGGTAAGCTACAGTACTCCTTAACGGTTAGGAGCTAGAAGTAATACACTGCGATTTGTTGACAGTTTTCTATTAAGTTAATAAGTAAAATAAATATTAAGTAAATTTTTGCCACGAAGTAATTGTTAACACATCCTTCGTTACGGTAAATGTAATTTTTATATATGTACTGAATTTATACTGTTGATTTTATCACCTCAACCGTACTGCCTGTTTTGGCACATTTCACTCTACTCAGTCTTAAAAGCTCAAGTGGAATTCAACCTAACTCGTTATCTGTCTATACGGAGCATATAGTGTATCTTGATGCGGCCTATCCGAGTGCTTTCTTATATCGCGCCCTGGTGTGACCAGTCAATTCCGTATTAGTCTTTAGAAATCTGCTTAACGCCTACTTCAGATCGTGCTCACATTTACACTTCAAAAATGTTTCTGTCAGGAATGTCCAATGGCGGTCTGCCGCAGTGGAAGCGCGAGCTGCTGCAGCGGCGCGCCGCACGCGCCCCGCCCCTGCCTCGTGCACCCCCGCCGCCGCCTGTGCCTCCCGACGACGACGAGGAGCTACGCTACGGCCCCGGCATCGTGAAACGACTTAAGTCGCGCTATCTCAGCCTTGCACTGCGGGACTCGCCGCGACGCCGCCCGTCTGTACTCCGCCGCGCAACCTCACTCGAACACATGCTGGACGAGCATCCACCCGACTTGCACCCACACCCACCTCGCGCCACCCGTCCCGCTTCCGCTATCCTCTACCACCGTGTGGAACCACCACGCCGTGACTACGTGAAACGCGCGCGCTCCGTCGACGCCCTAAGCCGGATCGAGACTCACGAAGAACGACCACCGCCTCCACCGCCACCGCCACCTCCTGCGCCCGCGCCCACGCCGGCTCACCCAAGTCCGGCGCCGCGTGCCACCCGTCCGCCACGCCGACCTGCGCCTCTACTTCGAGACGCGGAGCGGCCACCCGCCGATGTAGTTCGATCGGCTCTCAGGAAATTCGAAGCTGCTCCACCTCGTCGCGCCGCGCCCGCCGCTCGCGTGTCCGCCGTGCTGCGAGGATTGAGCGCGCGAACTTCTCCACCAACGCCCATCGCTCCTGCACCTCCGATCAGATGCTCGACGCCGGAGCCGCGTGGGCGCTCGCCGAGCCCCGCGGCCGCCGACCTGTCCGCCATCGCGGAATCGCCCGCCGCCATGCGCACCGTGTCGCGAACTGCACTCGAAAGCATTGCACGAGCCGGTTGCACGATGCGATACGCGTTTGAGAGGCCGACGTATGGATCCCACTTGCCGACCGTGGCCGCCACCAACCCAGTGCTGTTATGTCGTGGACGTACCTCACCAGCGGCTCGTCGTATCGGTGTCATTCGTCCGATGCCGGCCGCTTCACCCTCGCCGCCCACGCGCCGTTCAGAACACCACTCCGCGCTTGAACCACCCTTCCCGAGGGTCGAGAGTTCGCTGACCACGGAGGATTGCGAGAGCGGGCCGACGACTTTCCCGACCGACGGTCGTACGGAGCGGAAGGAAACCCCACCGTCGGCCGCCATCGAGCCTATACCGCGATCCCCGCCTCGCGAAGCCGTAGCAGAGGCACCGTCGCGGGCCACAGAACCTGTCGTCAATGGTTACGGAGACCCAGGATCATACGAAAAGACCAACGATGAGAAGCTCACTGCGTCCGCGATTGCGCGCGACGGCACAAATTCTAGAATCAGTAGTGCGAAGATCGAGCGTGCATGGAATAGCGGTGGCAACGGCACGAATGACGCAAGCTGCGGCAGACCGTGGAGCACAGGGCGAGGTGTGCGCCGAGGGGGACGCCTACCACCGGCACCCGCAAGCACATCGGTGGTATTCGACTTCTCGAGCCGCAAGGAGGTGCCCGATTACATCGAAAATGATGGTGTGGTTCGCCGAGCACCGCGCCGCGACCGACTAAAGGTTAGCACACTGCATGTGTTTGTCGTTATTACGAATAATTGTTTTTATATAGGATCGCTTATCTATAATAATAATAATATTTTGGACATTATCGAAACAACTGAACCGATATCCAAAGAACTGCGTTTATTGCTTGAAAAATATTTGTGTGGTCTGTATTGTTTAAACAGGTATTTTAGGTGACAACACCTATGGGTGGTGAGAGTTGACTGTGCTATTGTTGTTTAGTTCTAATCTCATTATGTAATTATATATCAAACGCCACGTTAGAATTTTCGATTTATCGCCTCGAACACTACTCATAGATATCGTTAATTTTTATTGTTCCACAGGCAAATGACTAAAAACGGAACTCTTGAAATTTCGTCTCGTCAGTCTATCTGTACGTTTATTATTTTCTTTTCTTATTTTTAATATTTTTCGTAACAAACATATAGTCACCCTATTTTATATAATAAGTTTCATATCTCGGCCATCTTTCATTGATTATAAGGAAATTTCGGAAGCTGATGAAATGAAATGAAAACATTTATTGATCACCATAGGACACTAAAAATGTCACTTAGGATAAGTCACAGAATCTACCACCACTTCGTTAAACGTGTTTTCGGTAGAGAAGAAGTGGTGCAAGAAACTCCACAGCAATTCCATCTTTTGATGACAAAAGTGTAAAAAAAACATACAAAAGAAAAACTCAGCAGTTCAAATAACTTCTGATACCAACAAAAATAAAAACAATACAACCAATACCTGAGGTTTAAATAAAGTCACCAGTTCATTAACAGTTAATATAGAACAAAATACAGGGTAAGTCAGAATGTTATGCAGGTTTTCAAAAATTTATTATGTGAAATATAATGAACATATAATATTGTGAGATACACTGTGTGAAAGGTAAACTCTCAAAGTTTAGTTTCCTGAAACTGATTCCGCGTTCGCCCGCAAGATGTCAGCAGGAGAGCAGTTAAAGAAAATGGCGCTGACTGGCGAGCAGAAGTCGTTCTGTGTGCTTGATTACCATGTTAACAACTCCGTGATTACTGTTCAACGACATTTTCGTACCAAATATCAGAGAGACCCGCCAGATGGGAGGTCCATTCGTAAGTGGTACACACAATTTAGGGATGCAGGCTGCATCTGTAAACGAAAATCAACTGGCCGTCCGTCGACTAGTCACCCGATCTAACCCCGTGTGATTTCTTCATGTGGGGTTTTGTAAAGGATCGTGTTTACGTACCACCACTTCCAACAACTCTGGATGAACTGCGTGGTCGCATCACAGAAGCCATTGCTGCTATCGACCGCGATATGCTGCAGAAAGTTTGGCAGGAGATTGAATATCGGCTTGATGTCTGTCGTGTAACAAAAGGCGCTCACATAGAACACCTGTGATGTGTTTTTTTTTTTTAAAACTACACTAAACTAAACTTTGAGAGTTTACCTTTCACACAGTATATCTCACAATATTATATGTTCATTATATTTCACATAATAAATTTTTGAAAACCTGCATAACATTCTGACTTACCCTGTATATAAATGTTAAAATTATGTTTTATTAGAACCGTCATACAATTCGAAACAGAAGTTATGAAAATTTATTTCTTTATTAGCAACTCTCTATGTACCGAGCTAAGGAATAAATGGTTTTTTTTGTACCCCAACTTATAGCGTATCTTTGAACAGATTTTTGAAAATGTAATAAAGTTTTTTAAGTTTTATTAGATGGACATTTTGCAAGATTTCGCTCTACAAATCATTAACAGTGTTTCCCCTTGTTAAAGATTTCTTTAATCACATGGTTAGAATAACTTCTCTAACTGAAAATAATCACGGAACATTTGGTTACTTAATAAACGCTTTTAACAAAATTCATTTTGAACAAGATACATTTATACATTTTTGGTTAAATTTGTGTGATTAATGATCGGCTGTAGCACCTGCCACAGAATTGAATTGAGTTGAGTTGAATTGAGCAGAAATGAATGTAGCACATGCAGGCAATTGTGGGTTTTTATGAATAATATCGTTTTTGTCGAAATTACTTTTTATCAATTTAATTATGTGTGATTAATCACATTGCATATCCTGATATCTGAATTTCTCTGCTCGGATGAGTCACAGGGGCGACACTCATATCTGTGTGTCATGAGCGACCGGCGCTGAGGCTTGTGTACGCTTACACCCGCGTTGCCCTGCGCGGGGAGAGGAGTCAAAACCCCGGGGTCTAGACACGCCCACATTTAATGCGTTTAGCTCGCGGTTGGCGCGCCCACGTATAATTACAATATTAAACTATAATGATTTATTTCTGTGTTCATCAGTATTGTAATAATGCCCCGATGTTATGGTACTTACTTGTGAAAACAACTATACTACAATGAACTGCTTTCAACATCTCCCTGCTGATTGGGATATTATAAGAATTTGCAGATATTTTTAAAGTTACTTAAATATAAAATAGTGGGGAGACTTGGGAGAGACCTATATCCTGCAGTGGAGAGACATGGGCTGATGGTGATGATGATGATGATGATGATGAAGAAAAAGAGAGCTCTCAACCTGTTGCCTAAAATAACTTGAAATTTATTTTATATAAAATTTTAGAATCCTGTATTTGTATTAACTTTAAAATCTATACTAATATTATAAAGCTGAAGAGTTTGTTTGTTTGTTTGTTGGTTTGTTTAAACGCGCCAATCTTAGGAACTACTGGTTCAAATTGAAAAATTATTGTTGTGTTGGGTAGTCCATTTATCGAGGAAGACTATAGGCTATACTACGTCACGCTATGACCAATAGGAGTGGAGCATCAATGAAAAATGTTGCAAAAACGGGAAAAAATATTCCTTTTGAGAGCTTCCGTCGCGCGCGCTGCGTAAATGGTTGATGTTAAGCAAAAATCATGTATTACGGAATTGTTCCCTTTTAAAAGTTATAACCAAAAGTCTATGACTTTTTTATGACAATCAATTTTGTTCTAACATAATGTACTATTTGCGAAGATGTTTTTTGAACGTGATATTAATCCTTATCGAATTAAATACGTTAGTTGTCTTAAGCATTTCATGCATATTATAATTGCCCTTTACACCATACAATTTAAATTAATATCTTACCAGTTTTTATCGAAATATGAAAACTATAGCGGGAGAAAATAAATTCGCTGTCTGCGTCTGTTCGTTAACTTTTTACTTCCAAACGACGCAATAGACTTTGATACGGTTTTCAGTAATATCTTAGTTTCTTATTATCTTATAATCTATTAATCTATATAATAGAAATACTTATTATAAAGCTGAAGAGTTTGTTTGTTTGAATACGCTAATCTCTGAAACTACCAGTCGGAATTGAAAAATTCTTTTTGCCTTTGATGGCCTGAATCTAGCGGAGGGTTATAGGCTATATATATATGAAAACGAACTGTCTGTCTATTCGAGCAAATCGGCTTCGGCCAAAACGATTTTGGGCCAAAACGATTCGGCCAAAACGGCTTAAACGATTTTGATGAAACTTTACACATATGGAAAGGATGTAGTCAAAAATGACATACAGAACTTTTTGTATGTCTGTCTGTACGTCCATCTGTCTAAACCGATTTTATTGAAACATCACAAGTATGAAAAGAAGGTCTTCAAAACTAACAAATGTTACTTTTTGTCCGTCTGTCTGTCTGTACGTGTATCTGTCTATTTGACATACAGAACTTTTTGTATGTCTGTCTGTACGTCCATCTGTCTAAACCGATTTTAATGAAACATCACAAGTATGAAAAGAAGGTCTTCAAAACTAACAAATGTTACTTTTTGTCCGTCTGTCTGTCTGTACGTGTATCTGTCTATTTGAGATAATCTCCAAAACGGCTACAGATTTTAAGGAAACTTTGCAGACGGGAAAAAAGGTTGTCAAGAGATTTGACATTAGCTACTTTTTGTCCGTCTGTTTGTCTGTAAGTCTATGTGTCTATTCAATTCAATTTTATCTATTCAAGTTAATTTCCAATATGGCTAAACATATTTTAATGAAACTTTGCAGACGTGAAAGAAGGTTGTCAAGAGTGTCATAAGCTACTTTTTGTGTTTATTTGTCTGTCTATCTGTCGGTCGTTTGTCCACACTGATCTATCAACGTACAGCCAAAACTACTAAGTCTAGGAAGCATAAATTTGGAACATAGGTTTATTTTATAACGTGAGCATTAAGTTAAGAAAGACTTTTTTAGAAATTTCAAACTTAAGGATGGTAATGGAGGGACTTATATAATGACGTGTTTCAGGGTTTTTAGATTTCCACCTTTTAAGGATGGGAAACGGGAGATGAAAAATTGTAGTGGTTTTTTTAAAGGGTGCAAGGGGAATGAAGATTGAAAGTTTGAATGGGTGTAACCAAAATTGGTTCCAGCAAAAAGTACGTCTAAACCATATCGAACGTTAATAGTACCTATAACAGGAATTTGTAGTCTACGCAAGCGCAGCTGCGGGCGGTGGCTAGTATTCAAATAAAATCCATCACATTATTTTATTCTAAATCAAATATATAGGACATATAAAAATAGTTACTTAAATACAAAATTAATGACGGCGTTATGAATTTTTAAAATGTCCTGTTAGGTAGAGAGGGCAATATCATACGGTGTGACATCAGGCCAGTTAAAACAATGTTGAACATCTTTTTTCAAAAAAAAGAGACAGACAAACTTTTAATTACTTATTAGTTCTATGTTCTCCAATCGCAAATAATTTCGTTTATAAATTTGGTTATTGGATAAAGAATATTTTTATATTTCATAAAAAAAATCCATATGGGTGTCATTTTCCAGTAATTTTATAGTAATTTTCAGAGCGAAATGGATTTTTTTTTTTTTTTCAAAAACTTGATTTATTTTTGTGTGCTACTTCTGCGTAGTTAAACTACCAAACTGATTTTAGTGAAATTTGGCAGAAAGGTATATTTAAATACGCAGAATAACATGGAGTATGTGACGTCATAATAAATCCAATACGGCGGTATTCAATCTTTAGCTCAAGCAGTAGGTAATTACACTAAATTTGCCTGCTTCTTATAGAATCAATAAAGTGGTCATCTTGGTACAGTAGATATGTCTACTTTAATAAAATGTCCATTTCGTGACATTTCATGACTTTTATGACCTTTCATGACATTTCATGATCGTTCATGGCATTTTACGGCATTTCGTGACTGTCTTGCTATTTCATGACATCAAATGAAATATCTTGACATGTCATGGCTTATATGATATTTCATGACCGTTCATGCCATTTAATGACATTTTACAAATTTTATGACATTTCACGATCTTTCATAACATAAAATTAAATTTCACTACATTTTATAACTTTTATGACACATAAGTAGTTATAGTTTACAGTCAGTAGCGTGCGGTGGGTCCAAAGCATGGTTGCGCCAAAACGACATGTGAAGTTTCAGTTTTCAAATGATTGTGGTGGAATCTTCATAGCGCCGCCGGCCGCCCGCGCCGTGATACTTATCACAAAATCATATTCTACCTACCTGTGGTGGCTTTAAAGAAAGCCGTGTTGGTTTTAAAGGCTGTAACTGCTACTGGTAACATATGATTAAAAAACCATAAACAATAGGTTTTCGCTGTTGCAATGAAATGAAATATAAAATATATATTTATAAAAACATTAAGAAAAAATATGTTTATAAAAACATTAAGTATCTGTTTATTAAATCAATGCGTCTTTTCGTTTTTAAAAACTTTATTTTACACTTTAACTTCATCTAATTCATAGTTACTTTAAAACATAAAACAGAACAAATCGCAATGAATGCAATGCAATTAATGGAAACAATAATGAAGTTAGATAGTTTAGCCGCAGAATGCGCAAAGTTCTGCCTGCAGTCTAATTACGTACGAATTTCACTTTTGTCATACCTGGCTTTTTTTCGAGTATAAAATCCAGTAGGTACTTGACCGATGATGACCGAAACGTAAGTGCGATATCTATCCCACTATATCCATTCATCACTACATGTAAAAATAAGACATACATAAAAGCCGTTTGTTATTTGACTTGTAGTGTTCGCAGCGTGTTGGTTGGCGTCGGTATGTCGTGATCGGGAAAGAGAGGGAGGCAGGTGATAAGGTATTAAGATAGGTCAGTAATAGCGCGCCATTGTATTATATGGGCGCGCGGTAAATTATAACACTCTCACTTGTACTCTTGCCTTTTTCATCATTATTGTAGGAAAATTTAAGGCATGCATGGATTTTTGGCTTTCAAGGAAAGCACGCGCCTGTTTACAGTTAAAAAACTATGTTAATTAAATCTCTTTTTTTATTTCATTTTATAATTCCCCGACAATTAATAATAAAATAATATATTATAGCATTCAAAAGTAAAACAAAAATCCACAGATCTTGCAGTCCCCGCAACCATCGGTTTCATTGAAAATGAACCTACCCAAACCTGGTTTTCACAGATTATTTTATTTTGTTGCCACGAAAACGTGGCACTATTCTTTTCAACTCTTTAAACTCAGAAATAAATCAACGAAAAAATTATCTGCTACCCGTGCGAAGCCGGGGCGGGTCGCTAATTCAACATATTTTTATTTAGGTTTTAAACTGCAGCCTCTGATATCCTTAAATGTTCTGAACGCGATAATTAAGCATTCGAACGAATACAGGCCGAAAGGCGATGACCGTAATGTTAACAAGTTCCCGAACGTCCATAAAATCTAACATGCGATGTCAAATTTCTTGTTCGATTTCCAACCGATTTCCAAAATTTTGGTCTTAAACTGTAGCTACCGACGCCTTCTAACCTTTGGTATAACACTTTGAAGCGATCCGACGAATACCCTCTGAAATATAGTAACTTATATCCAAAAACACAAGCGATCGACCAAAAAATCTCATCTTTCGGAAATAATTTCTCTTACAATTACCAACCGATTTCCAAAAACTTGGTCTCAAATCGTGGCTACGTTAATGGCCGAGATACTATTTTTTTTTATTTTTGATATCGGTCCCCGTTCTTGAAATATTTTGGATTTAGTAAAAAAAATTTCGAAAAAATCCCGATTTTTTTACATTTTCCAATTTTTTTCAAAAACTACTTAACCGATTTCCAAAATTTTGATGTCATACAATGCACAACTAAATTCTTAATCTTTTAAAACCTTAAAATCTTGGCTAGACCCCATACCTTCGGAGTTATGGCCAAAAATGCGTCTCCCGTGAAATGGATATGATAGTCATTTTCAATGACAAAACAAGCCAATTTCATCAGACATTAAGTGACAACCTTGTGCATATAGCGCCATGAAAGAATAAATGTTCACACGTATACGACAGTGTCGCTTCTTTACGCTAGTATTTAATAGTTCTCTGGATGAGTCGTTCAGTCGTTGAATAAAATTGGAATTTCATAAATCGTATGGTACCAATAATATCGATCGCTCTAAATTGGAGGTTCGTTGTGCGGCTTCCACTGCGGTTCCGTGTCGTTAAAACGATACCTAAGCTAGTGTTTAAAATGTGGTGTTCGGGGCAGCCTTTCCTATATTTACATTTAACATTATGTTCATTGTCTACGAGTAATTGCCGCGCAACCGAAAGCGAAATTTCGGGTAATTGAATTTATGTATAGGATTGTGTGCGATGCGAATCCATCCCGTCAAAATCCCTTAACGAACGATAAGCTATAAATGTGACGGTTGACTCATGCGACAGAGGAAACAGAACCGAGTCCGATCCACAAACGGAAAAATAATCGGACGGACACCACCGTTGTATAACGCAGGCTTGATTTGCACTTGGTAGGCCTCACTGCTCTAGTGTCTATCGCTTTTCCTGAATCGACAAGATTACGTTATGGCTAAATATCCGCTCGACGAGTTAATTATTAACTAAATAGCCCATTTGACTACATCGAACTAATATTACTAGCGTATATAAATGACACCGCGTACCAAATGTTTGCGCCAAGCGTTGTTGCCAACCGGCAATAACTCATTCAGTCACTCGTCTATGCTCATCGCGACCGCGTGCCAAAAACATGATCAAACAACAATTCAAAAATGTCGTCAACTCCGTCAAAAAAATCAATGAACTCTGAAGAAAAAAGATAGTGGCATAACTTATCGTCGATAATTAATCAAAACAAAACTAAAACCATCTAAATGTAATTTTTGTACCTATATTATTTCCTACCGTTGCCGCCATACTTGTTTTAACAACAAGTAATGTCACGACACGTATAATATCTACTAAAGACTTGTATAATACTTGCAATACTGTGTATTCGACTGGAAACTAACATAAAAAGAAATAACATAAACTTGATTTTCCTCCACACCATCTCTGAGATAGTTTCATGTTACAAATGTTTAGAAACTTTCGCCGCTTTAAATGGAATGCGTCTCGTGTTTAGCTTTGATCAGTTATTTGGTAATCATTCGTTATAATTAGATGCTCGAAGCGGTGTGGTACGGGGTCGCCGGTGAAAGTCAAATCGATCGACACGGAATATTGATGCGGTGAAAAGTGGTGCGAACGCCGAATCTAATGGCCACTCTCGATTTCGAGCCGAAGAAAGTCCGGGACTGCCGTTAATGGAGCGCAGCCCCTAAGGCCGGAATCGTTTTGCATGCAATTTGTTTTATTTTTCTCTCTCTCTCTGTTCAAAGTATCTAGTCTTGCCCCGCTTAAAGCACGCTTATTAAAAAGTCACCTCCATACGAATTCCCGTCTACGCATTTGACAGTTTCTGACTGTATGTTTATAACTACCACCCGGTTACGTTGCTATTAAGATTGGACGTTTTGAATCTGAGCTTTAATGGCAGAGCTGACTGCTGCCTTTGTAGAATTATAGAATTAAAACTACATTTTCTATATAACAACAAAAGACCTATTTATAATTATCATTTTGTGAATGATGACGGTAGAGCGAATAGAGAGTCACCATTGTGTAATCGTAAAAAAAAACGAATGCACATTATTATTATATATTATATTGCGTAGACTACAAATTCCTGTTATCGGTACTATTAACGTTCGAGATTGTTTATACGTAATTATTGCTGGAACCAATTTTGGTTACACCCATCCAAACTTTCATTCTTCATTCCCCTTCCACCCTTAAAAAAAACCAATACAATTTTTCATCTCCCGTTTCCCACCCTTAAAATGTGAAAATCTAAAAACCCTGAAACACGTCATTATTTAAGTCCCTCCATTACCATCCTTAAGTTTGAAATGTCTAAAAAATCCTATCTTAACTTAATGCTCACATTATAAACCTATGTTCCAAATTTAAGCTTCCTAGACTTAGTAGTTTCAGCTGTACGTTGATAGATCAGTGAGGACAAACGACAGACAGATAGACAGACAAACAAACACAAAAAGTAGCTTATGGCACTCTTGACAACCTTCTTGTCTGCAAAGTTTCATTAAAATCTGTTCAGCCGTATTGGAAATTAGCTCGAATAGAGAAAATTGAATTGAATAGACACATAAACGTACAGACAAACAGACGGACAAAAAGTAGCTAATGTCAAATCTCTTGACAACCTTCTTTCCCGTCTGCAACGTTTCCTTAAAATCTGTTTAGCCGTTTTGGAGATTAGCTCAAATAGACAGATACACGTACAGACAGACACACGGACAAAAAGTAACATTTGTTAGTTTTGACGACCTTCTTTTCATACTTGTGATGTTTCATTAAAATCGGTCTAGACAAATGGACGAACAGACAGACATACAAAAAGTTCTGTATGTTGTATGCTAAAAACTGTGGAACGCAATAAAATTGAATTGAATTGAATATGTCACTTTTGACTACATCCTTTCCATATGTGTAAAGTTTCATCAAAATCGGTTAAGCCGTTTTGGCCGAAGCCAATTTGCTCGAATAGACAGACAGTTCGTTTTCATATACATAGCTTATAATCCTCCGCTAGATTCAGGCTATCAAAGGCAAAAAGAATTTTTCAAATCCGACTGGTAGTTTCAGAGATTAGCGCATTCAAACAAACAAACAAACAAACAAACAAACAAACAAACTCTTTAGCTTCATAATAAGTATTTCTATTATATAGATCAATAGATTATATGATAATAAGAAAATAGCATATTTGCGTGGTTTGGAAGTAAAAAGTTAACGAACAGAGGCAGACAGCGAATTTATTTTCTACCTTCTAGCTATAGTTTTCATATTTCGATAAAAACTGCTAAGATATTAATTTAAATTGTATGGTGTAAAGGTCAATTATAATATGCATGAAATGTTTAAGACAACTAACGTATTTAATTTGCTATCACGTTTAAAATACATCTTCGCAAATAATACATTATGTTAGAACAAATTTGTCATAAAAAAGGTTATAGTAAGTTAATCTTAAAAGATACACATATGCTGTTGCGGACTTTTGGTTAGAAGTTTTAAAGGGGAACAATTTCGTGATACATGATTTTTGCTTAATATCAACCGTTTACGCAGCGCGCGCGACGGAAGCTCTCCAAAGGAATAATTTTTCCCGTTTTTTGGAACATTTTTCATTAATGCTCCACTTCTATTAGTCGTAGCTAATGTAGTAACAACCTATAACCTTCCTCGATAAATGGACTATCCAACACAAAAATAATTTTACAATTCGAACCAGTGGTTCCTGAGATTTGCGCGTTTAAATAAACAAACTCTTCAGCTTTATAATATTTTATTTTGTGAATGATGACGGTAGAGCGAATAGAGAGTCGCCATTGTGTAATCGTAAAAAAATACGAATGCACATTATTATTATATATCAGAAAAGACGAAGATAAAAATAAATAAAATAAATAATATTAAAAATAAAGTAAGGATACATTTTCCAAAATTGTATTAATTAAAATACGAAAATACTATTTGATCTATGAACACTTTTATGCTAGTTTTCAAAATTCAACGACTTAACCGCTTTCTAAAATGAGAAATACTATTTACATATTTCTGAAATTTTTCTTTGTGATACATGTCTCAAATACAGTCATATGGCGCCTCTAACCTAATCAGTTATCTGTGAGTAGAACTGTACGGTAGAACAATACGGACTATATCGAAATATTTGCATCGATTCAGTTAATTTTTAACCCCCGACAAAAAAAGAGGGGTGTTATAAGTTTGACGCGTGTGTGTATCTGTGTATCTGTCCGTGGCATCGTAGCTCCCAAGCGGATGAATCGATTGGGATGCGGATTTTTTTATTTGAAAGGTGAATTAGTCGGGAGTGTTCTTAGCTATGTTTAATGTAAATCAGTCCAAGATGGTCGCCGCCACAAAATGGTGGATATTATATTTTTTCGCTACTCCATTAATATGGGAATCAAATGAAAGGACTTGACTATTAGAATGCTGTACACTATGACAAATTTCAAATCCAAGATGGCCGCCAGTACAAAATGGCGAATTACATTTTTTTTCACAAATCCCTCAATATGGGTGTCAAATCTAAGGACTCGACTAGTAGAATACTATACACTATGACTCATTTCAAATCCAAGATAGCCGCAAGCACAAAATGGCGAATAACATTTTTTTTCACTACGTCATAAACATGGGTATCAAATCAAAGGACTTGACTAGTAAAATACTAGGTATACATTATGACTAATTTCAATTCCAAGATGGCCGCCACTACAACATGGCGAATTACATTTTTTTCACAAATCCCTCAATATGGATAGCAAATGAAAGGGCTTGATTAGTAGTATAATGTACTAAGGTAGTGAAGAATATTAACTAACGAAATTAACACAGAAAATATCAGGTTGTTCAAATATAAATTAAAAAATAATATATATATACTAAAAATTTTGAAATAATCAAATTAAAATAACACAAGTTTGTTCATTGTCTAATGAACAAACTAATTATTAGGTATTTTAAGTTAGTTCACTTAGCGGTCCCCGACCCTTTTAAGGATCAAAAATTATTAGACAATGAACAAACTTATATTATTTTACACTTTTTAAAGGTTAGTTTTTTTTTGTGTCGGGGGTTTTTTAAATTTTTAATTAGATTTTTAAATTAATGGGAAACGTCGATTGTTTCAAAAATCACACTTCGTCACGCATCCTTCTTAATATCGCGCAGCGAACATTGCGTAACCTGATTACATATTAGGTACTATCGCTAGTTATTTAATCGTATTTAAACCTATGACGTTAGGCAAGTACTGCATTCTACTTTTGTGATATTCTATCGACTCGAAGCTTTGTTCGTTATTAATTTCTGATATTATTGACTGACCAATTGGTCGAGTGTTTAGAGACCTCAACTGCGGAGCCAAAGAGTAGCGGGTAAGTTTATATATCGTACTCGTTTACTTTGGGACTAAATGAGGCCTGTTGAGGAATATCCTAGGTATTATTATTAATTTCTAATCTTGTTGAGTCTAATATCCCGTTGGCACCTTTGATTAGAACCAACAGAAGACTGTTTTACCCACAGAGCATTAGAGTCGGTTAGAGTTGGCATGTAGGCGGATACGCTGTCCCCTTCAATTAGGTATGCAATATGTTACATATTTAAGACAAATCTCATAACCTAAACTCTAAAATCCGACATCAAATCATACCAAAGATATAAGGGAATGGGTGAATGACTTACCCACTTTCTAAAATAAGACAAATCAATTTTTGTTTAATTTAGTCGTGTAAGTAATTATTTTTGAAACGCGTGTTTCCGAATAAATACCACCACATGGCACCTCTAACCTACTCGATTCTCTGTGATTTTACCCTGTCTCGTTTTGTCGCACCGTCACGATGTGAAGAAAATACAAACAAACCCTTTGGCATTTATAATGTTAGAATATAACAAAGCCAGTGACGTAAACCCACAATTGTAATAACACTAGAGCCATCATGTTACGTCGACGCAGGCGTACACCGCAGCCGGAAAGCCGCAATCGTCGCCAACTCTTATCGACGCGTTCCGCTCTGAATCAACGCGTGGAGCCCGCTTTGACGGACATCGCTATAGTAAACATAAATTCGAATTTGAAGTAGAGGCAGTAGTGTTTCCGTATTTGTTCTAGATATTGAGCATAAACGCCCCGATGGCAGATGCAATCGTAAAATAATCGCGCACTAGTGTTGTATGCTTACCGTACGATTATCGATAGTTAGAGTAAGAAACCGGCCAAGTGCGAGTTGGACTTACATTACCCATAGTACTACAGATTCTGCGAAAATTTCGAGTATCTACCTATCACTGTTCAGATGATCCAGTGTGACAGACGGACAGACAACGGAGCCTTAATTATAGGCTCCCGTTTTGTTACCCTGTGGGTACGGAACCCTAAAAAGGCTGTCCATTGGAATTTTTTTCTTTCTGTACATTGTGACTAGTTTCGTGGATAATCGTCGACGTAGAATAATTTGCAGCTCGAGTCTACGATGTTACACGACACTGGATTCAACACTAAATTCTTTACACGTTTATTTCGTTGTCAAGACTACAGCTAAGTATATAAATTCACTATTCTATTGACATCCATTGGTCGCTTTTGTAATTCTTAACACTACGATATTACCGTGGTCGTGCACGATATAACGATAATACGGGGAAGTAAATTGTATGGAAGGAAACATATGAAGACGCTTTTAAATTTCCGTCCACAATAACGTTATAACGTGCACGTCAACGATATAACGTTACAATTTTTTGGACAACAAGCTTCCCTCTAAAACCGTCGCGACATTTTTGCGATGTAGTGCACGCCTACAAGGGATAATGTATATGTGAGAGTGAATCCAAGTGCTCGCGCACCCTCGCTGGGCCCCCGTCTCGCGCATTTCTGTCAATATTGTTACGAACACACAAAGCAACTAGCGCCAGCTAATGTCAACCAGTAAGACCACTCAAAGAACAAAGACAACCCGAAACCCCCTACTCAATACTAGATGGCGTCAGAGGAACTACTGTGAAAGAATAGTCTCGAAAACCGGACACATGCGCGAAACTTTCTAGAATTATCCAACCCGGTCGATCACGTTCGCGCGCGTTTTGGAATGGTCTGGAGCTAGTCTCGGCCCATATAAGTAGCTGCAGGGAGGCGAGCGATTTCAGTTTAGTTTTTGGGCTACCTTCGAGGCGACTTTGAAGCGAAACTAGTGATCGAGAATGATACCAGTGAAACCTACGACTTGGCTACGAGCTAGGACATCGTTAGTGCTTAGTGTTTGGACCTAGTGCTTTGTGTTGAACCTATCGTTAGTGAATAAAGTCTTCAAAAGAGTCAGCAGGTCTTTCTCTCCAAATTCTTCGAACCCTAACACGTAACAATATTTTACCTATCGCCGTCCGACTTTCTGATTTTACTTGTAGTCCAGTAAAAATAAATTTTTGGATTGCATTAAAGACACCTTCAAAATTTCTTTTTACAATAGTAATACTGCTGTACAGTTATGCACTCATTATGCTTTGGTTGCATTATGAGTGTTGCATGTTGAGAAATACCTAAAGATGTGTTTGTCTAAATTTCACCTTTTACATTAAATAGTGGGTAGGTGACAAATTAACTGTGTATCTATGGTAGCAATATGAATTTGATTTAGAAGTAATCCCCAGTATACATGTTATAAATACTGAATATTACGAGATTTTATTTAATTAAAAAAAAAGTTAAACTTACAAAATCGCACTTTTGGCGATTTTCTGTTTTTATACTCTAGATGTAAGCCATAATAGTTTATTAAATTATCACCTATGTGACTTCTCAACAACCATTAAAAAAAGTCTTTTTTATTAATTTTTACGACGCGCATTAAAGACACTCTAAATATTTTACTTAATATGAGTCAGTTTTAATATTCTTCATCATAAATTAATATAATCCCTTATTTATGTCAAAAGCTTTATTCATAAAAACGAATAATTCTAAATTACTCACTGAGATAGGTAACGTACTTTTAAGTCTGACATTTACGCATGACCTTGGTCGTCTGCCGCATCTCGCTAACATTGAGAAAAAGGGACGGCAATATCTCATATCAAGTACCTATTTTTTGAGCTATTTGTTAAGTTAGAAGCATGTCGGTCTGTGGTTAGAAGTATTATTTATATTGCATTATTATTATTCTTCATCATAAATTGATATAATCTCTTATTTATGTCAAAAGCGTTATTCATAAAAACGAATAAATCTAAAGTACCTATCCAGTATAGGTAACGCCCTTTAAACTGTGACTATTTACGCATGACCTTAGCCGTCTGCCGTATCGCGCTAACATTGTGAAATAAAAGTTGCAATATCACATATTTCTTATGCTAAAATTTGTTCGTCGTTAATGTTAGTTAAAAGTATATTGTTAAGAATATAACTATTGCACTTAGTGTCTTTTGAAACGCCGCGAGCCGACACCTCACTGAGACAAAAAATTCACAAAGAAAGCCGCCACACGTGCCGCCGTCACCAAGGAAACCGACAGTATTAGTTATTACAGGTGCGGCGTACAAAATCGGTCAATATAAACATTTAATTTGCTACTTAATTTTACAAGACATTTTACAAATTTTCATAACGGGTGTAGCAAACTCGGAACCCTTATAATTTTAGAGTAATAAAAATAATAATAATAAAGTTAGATAACATTAAGATTTTTTTGTAAGTTATTTTTTTTTTTCAAAAGTGAATGGTATTTATGCGTTAAACAAACCTAAGTTTAGAGTCAGACCCAATGGTCGGATCTGTCTTTGTTGGCTAGGATAGAAAACAAATAATTTAAAAAAAATTAATATTTCTTATATATATATAAATACTTATAATATTTTTTTACGTACGAAAACAAAACGTTAATTTACGAAACATAATTCAATATTTGAAAGAAATACAACACATAATGCAACACCGACTTTATATGTAAGTACATATTTTAAAAATATATTTTGCATTCTTTTTAAACAACAACTAAACGTTAATTTTATTTACGAGACTTAATTATATAGATATTTGCGAAATATTTATATATATATACTCTTATAAATATACAGTGAAATTATTTTTGCAAGGACGACTTTAATGTCCTATAACTTCTTTATTTGTAGATATATTTTTATGATTCACACTTTTGTTTTATTTAGCTTAAATTTTAATAATAGCGAACAAAAAAAATTTGTAAACCTCTCTATTGTACTATTTACTTAAAACATGTTTACTTGCCATTCTTTACACACGAAAACAAAGCGTCTCGAGGAACATAAAGCGTGGTGATCTCTCTTTTGTGCTCAAACCTCATTAATATTATAAACGCAAAAGTTAGTATGTATGGATGTCTGGATGTTTGTTGCTCTTTCACGCAAAAACTATTAAATGAATTTTAATGAAACTTTAAAAAATATAGCTTATACATCAGAATAACACATAGGTTATAATTTATAAAGATACTGGCTTTCTATCTGTGCACTCCACTCGTATGGACTACACAGTTACACGATGATTTTATAAATTCTTTCACCTATAGAAAGCTTCATTATAAGTGAGTAACATGGGCTATATTTTAATCTCAAACTAGCTTTCCGCCTGCGGCTCTGCTCGTATGGACTACACAGTAGTACCGGAACGGCTACAATTTTTCACATAGATATAGTTTATATATTAGTTTATATATTTACTGAAAAATGACAGGCTACTTTTTACTCTGGAAAAAGGGGTCCCGGTACGACTGCGTAGTCCATGCGAGCGGAGCCGCGGGCGGAAAGATAGTTAGGTTACTAAATAAAGTAAGGTGCGGTGCGGGCGAACGGCCCGCGATTATTGCTTCGACGTAACCCGCCCCGCGCCACACCGCACCGCCCGCCGCGTACCAAGTAGGTTTTTAATAATTATTTTTGTAAAATAGCTTGTAACGCTCAACAGATGGATAAAACATTTCTTTTAATTAAAGTTAAAGATAATTATTGGAGCATAAATATACAAAAATATTCAAGGTGTAATTAATGCTAGGACCCAAAAATTAAATAAATTTTCACCAAAAAAAAAGTAAAGTAGTCACGTAGGTGATAATTTACTATATTATATGCAGTACATATTTACATGAAGTGCCAAAATATCGCCAATCCAAAAATTATTGTTTTGGAGTTATCATTTATTTTATATAAATATATAATTACCTACCACATATTGTGAATAAACCTTGGGATTCTTCTGAATTTACACAGAGTGTATTTAAAAAAGCTGTCGTATAGAAAATCACCCGTTTTTAATTTTTTGTTCACACATAAATATATTTTTTAAATCTTATCGGTTGATTCTATAAAAATTAATTAACATAAATAAGGGATTATTACATATTTATTATACGTGAATATTTTCTTTATGATATTGTAAATAATCCCCTAAAGTGCAATTAATGCAATGTGCTCCTAACTAACTTTGCTATATTGACTGGAGTATTGTTTATTTGCTGCGAGTTTATTTTAATAAAATGGCGTTCAAATACGATGTAGTGACATTATTAGAGCTCGTTAAAATGCCACCATGTCTGTGGGACAAGTCCGTAGAGGAATTTAAGAATAAAATTCTAAAACAAATTTATAATAATATTATGAACATTTTATTTTATTTATTATTTTATTATATATTAAAATGTTCCTTCCAAATATTTTACTTTTAGTAGGGGATACTGCCAATATCTTCGAATTATTTGTCTTTTTTTGGGTCCTAAATACAATAAGTATAAGAGCCAGAGGCGACTAGAGACCGACGTCCACACTCTTTGAAATCCTTCACGAAATGCATCCATCACGTCCACGGCCGTAAATTATAAAAACACATCTAACATTGGCCGTGGACGTCAACGTTAAATCGTAGACGTCCACGTCAACGATAACGCGACGTGCAGAATTATAAAAGCGCCCAATCTTATGTTTAATTTTATGGGTTACGCTAGTTTTATTTATTCATTTATTTCTTCCCCAGATTTGGTCTTCATTTTGTGCTGTCGGATCCATTCCACTCTGACGCTTCGCTTGTCTCTTGCATACTAGAGGGTTCAAACGTTCTAGTGTTGTCTACAGAACTCGCAATAAATTAAATTGATCGTCATCTGTTTTTGGATGTTCTTGCTAGGACAAAACTAACGATGCAAAAGAGTCTATAATCGATGTCGAGAACGTGCATATAACAATATGTCATCCCAATCAGTTAATTTTTCGAAGTTTTATGCCGAATTTACGCTTTGTACATTAATCTAAGTTTTTATGAGCCTGTAATATGATTAAGAACTATTGGGCGTTAAAATGCAATCAAGTTTAGATTTAGATCTTCGGGTCTATTTGAAGCCCAATTTCCCGTCTGTCTGTCCGTTGGTTGCAGCCAGTAGCCTAATTGTGAAATGTTATGGGTAAACTATACGCAGGAACTACAAGGTTTATTTTGATGCAGTGTTTAGTCTTTATTTTGGTAACGTCTTCTGTATTACTATCGTGTACCTTGCGTAGAAACACTGTTATTGAACTGATGGTTCAGCATCGATGTCTGGGTCTAATTTTTTTCACTTTCATAGCGAAATCAGCTGAAAGTCCTATTTTCTGAAATTAATCTATAATAATCATAATATCTGGGATATCCCTCATAATGTTGTGTTCGAAGAGATAAATGATATTCGAGCGACAATAAATGGCTGTAGCTGGAATTTTTTGTTGTGATTGAATAGTCGCCTGTGACAATAAAAAATAATAACGTCTGCTATATATGTAACGTAATGGTCTAAGTGCCTGCTGGTAGAATCAAATTTTTGTATATCCTTTTATAATTTCATGTAACGTCCGAAGGCACCTAGTCTACCACTTTTTACTTCCACGAAAATTTTCATAAACGCGGCTTCTTTCCTCCAAGCTTCTTTAAAACCGATCATTTTATTTGGCGCGTAAATAAATTGCATTTGCTGTTTTTATACAAAACGCAGTCGCATGAGATGGTGATTACGCGCGAGACTTAACTGCAGGTTTGGATCGGTAGACATCCTTAACGGTCCAAGATGTTTGTCGGACAAGTTTCGTCTCGCGCATGTGGTCACCGCCTTATGCGACTACGTTTTGTATAAAAAAGGATATCTTTAAATTTTTTAAGCACTATAAAATGGTCGACTTTAAGCCAGCATGGAGGGGAAAAGCCGCATTTACGAAAATTTTTGAAGAGGAAAATAGTGGTAGAAGGACGCATTTATACGGCAATGCCCGTAATACTGAGAAATCTGTAGTTTTCCGGTACAGTTTACGAGTGAATCTGTTGAATTTTGTCTACTAAATTGGGTACCTTCAGAAAGCCTAAGACTTTGAGGTCTCAACTTGGCCTTTTTTTTTTATTGGAAACGCACTACTTTTTTTACAGAAAACTAAAATTTCCATACCCTCCTCCCATGAAAACTTTGAAAACAGGATGTGTTTCGGTACCAATATATCAGAAATTTGAAGATTTACATAGATAAAAAAAAATACTTTCTTACTATTGAAATACTCAACTTTACGCCTTGGCGAAAAAAAGTAAAAAAAAAGTTTAGTAATCCTCTGAAAAAAAAAAAATATTTTCTTTAAAACAACACTATTTTCGTTATCTTCGTAAGCCTTAATAGAAAGTGATAGGGTTTATTTTTCAATTTTCTCTGTTACAAACAAAATAAATGTTCCTCGTAATGTTCAATTGTTCAAAATCAGTCTGCGCCACAGCGCTTTTGTGAGTAGACATCTGTGTCGGTTTTTCTCCGCCACTCAAATTGAAAACATCGCTGTATAGATACGAATAGATTCTTCATTGCATCTTGAGACTTTAATCTTGATTGATTACAAAAAATCAAAGTACTACCTACCACTACCTATTTCTGTCTTTTTTTTACCCGAGTTGTACCTATATAATATTCTCGTACTTTACTAAATATTGAAATTTTACTGACCTGATGATGGACTTCGGAGACTGCTACTGGAACTCATAGATAGGTGGAAGTAGATGTGTCGTGTTTTGGCTCGTTGTATTGGTAGTGATGAGAGCTTTCCACCGGGCTGACTAAACTGACCTTATGATGGACTTCGACAACTGCTACTAGAACTCATAAATCAATAGAAGTAGATGTGTCGTGTTTGGGCTCTTTGTGTTAGTAGTGATGAAAGCTATCCACTAAACTGATCTTCTTACTTTCTGAACTTTTCTTTAACTTATTTCTTGTTTAAGATGCCACGGGTTAAGAAGTTTGGAGTAACTCGAAAAAAAATTAATGCAAACGGACAATTCTACAAGAATTGCCTTCTTCCAGAATTAATCGATCTAAGATTCAACATAAATATGGCATTGAGGGAACATTCATCGCATACAAATGAAAATATTTTGAGGACCAATAATTTAAATTTAACCATGTTCCTGATCCTCATCAGACCCTCACGAGACCGTACCTGAAGCTAGCACTCTGAGACTAAATGTATGAGTCCAAACTCGATATACCTAGCTATCGCCATCATTGAGAACTAGTCACCATGTTCCTGATCCTCGTCAGATCCTCACGAGATCGTACCTGAAACCAGCACCCTGAGAGTAAATGTATGAGTCCAAACTCGATGTACCTAGCTATCGCCATCATTGAGAACCAGTCACCAAGTTTCTGATCCTCATCAGAGTCTCACGAGACCGTACCTGAAGCTAGCACCCTGAGACTAAATGTATAAGTCCAAACTCGATATACCTAGCTATCGCCATCATTGAGAACCAGTCACCATGTTCCTGATCCTCATCAGACCCTCACGAGATCGTACCTGAAACCAGCACCCTGAGACTAAATGTATGAGTCCAAACTGGATATACCTAGCTATCGCCATCATTGAGAACCAGTCACCAAGTTTCTGATCCTCATCAGACCCTCACGAGACTGTACCTGAAACCAGCACCCTGAGACTAAATGTATGAGTCCAAACTCGATAGAAAAAAAGGCGAAGTTTACGAAAATACAACAAAATTATAAAATGATCAAGTTATTTTAGTATAGTCAGACATTCCGCGCTTTGCCGATGTCACTGTTTGTGTGAGGCGTGCGTATGTACCACTCATTACCTACAATTTAAGAGAATCTTTTTGAATATACGTCCTTGGTCTTAAGCCTTACAAGAAGTTTTAATACGTATAAATTCTGAATTTGCCGGCAGGCGCTCAGACTTTGAGCGGTAGCTCGGGTTCGAATTTTTCGGAATGCGTTTATCCGATAACGTAAATAAACATTGTATGTAATATGAGGAGACGGTTATAAACCGCTGCGCTTTTATATTATTGCCTCGTTTTGACGACTTTAACTCGATTCCTCTCACGGGGACTGTGTATAAAAATGCTATAACTTGTAGTCCAAAATAATTATTATAAGGCATCCCGTTTTGACCACCACTGCGATGTATAATCGAGAGCGCGACGCGCGACGGCGCGGGCATAGCGAACCACTTTCGCATTTATCGTGATAATGCCGATAACCTATCAGCGGGGATTAATCCTCCTAAATCTGCCGTTAATACCTTAATACGATTATATTTTAAAAAACATGCCAATTGCAATAGTCTTTTCCTATGTTACGTAGTTGCTAGAATTATATAATAAATGGTTGTCCGATAGCCGAAAATAAGAATTTAATTCAAAATGTCGATCAAATCCAAGTAGAACAAAAGGACGTGGAACGTTGGGATGATAGGTCGGGAACGGGTCTGAACCGAGCGATGGTGAGTGTACTATCGGAGCAAATTGCTAATATTACTTCGCAATTCACATTATTCTAGACGATCGGCAAATTTATTCGATGCGGAAAATATGGGTGTAGAATAGTGACGTATGAAACAACTCCCAGTAACAAATTTGATTGGTTACTATGACGGGAGACATGTGCATAGTACTGATGTGCTTTGTCGGCAGGCGGGTGACCCGGGCGTGGTGGTACTACGGGAAGGCGCCGGAACTGGAGGATCGTCGTCTGAGGAAGAGGACGCCGCCGACGGGCCACCCTCTCCGTGCGGCGTGCGCTTCGTCAATGATAACGTGCTGATCAACGGTCGCTCGTCCATGCCCACTCGGCCTAACCGCGACCGCACCGCCCGGGTAACGTAACACTTTAATCACAATCGTAGCACAAGTGTAGATAACTACGTAAAGGCGACACCGACGTCTCATAACCCGCAATCATTTACTCGGCGGCGTACTGCATCATAACAACGCACTACGGCCATATTATTATATATAAACCCGTGCGTAACTAAGCAAAAGCGATGGCTATGGACGCTTTGTTATTACTAGTTTAAGGCATCATAGTAAACAGTACGAGTGAGCGCTGACATTTCCACGCGCAATTATTTATCTTAAGGTATGTTCAATGAAAAGAGGTGAGAACATTGTAAAGTAATAGCGCGATCGGAAAAGCTCCTCTGCACCTCGCACCGTACTTCCTACCGCCAAATTGACCCTAAATGAACCACTGCGCGTGTGAGTCAACGCTCAGATTTCATATAGTTACTTAGACCTTGTAGTCTCTTAGACATGTAGTTTGTCTGAAATATTTGAAGACTCCATGCACTCAAATGTATATGTTCGATGTAAGCATTACGCTTTTAAATTAAAATACATTTTACACATATGTTTAATTTAAATTACTTCGTGGAGGGAAACGCCAACATTTTTATTTACTTTTTTTTCAAAAACGAGGTCTCTAGATGATACTTAATGTCCATAGAAAATTTATTCGAGTGTTTAGAAAATCGCCCGTATATAAAGCATTATTAATACGAGGGGTGTTCAATACAGAGTGAGAGTGACTAAGACACAGTTATCTATACTAATATTATAAAGCTGAAGAGTTTGTTTGTTTGTTTGTTTGTTTGTTTGAACGCGCTAATCTCAAGAACTACTGGTTCGAATTGAAATTGTTTTATTGTGTTGGATAGTTCATTTATTGAGAAAGGCTATAGGCTATTATTATATCAGCTACGACCAATAGGAGGGGAGCACCAACGAAAAATGTTGCAAAAACGGGAAAAAAATATTCTTTTTGAGAGCTTCCGTTGCGAGTGCTGCGTAAACGGTTGATGTCAAGCAAAAATCATGTATGACGGGATTATTCCCCTTCGAAAGTTCTAACCAAAAGTCCGCGACAGCATATGTGTATCTTTTAAGGTTGGTTTACTATAACCTTTTTTATGCAATCAAATTTATTCTAACATAAACGCACTATTTGCGAAGGTGTTGCTTAAACATGATATGAATCCTTATCAAATTAAATACATTAGTTACGTAGAAATGGAGCTAGGACACTAGGAGTGGTATAGTAGGAAAGGGGAGGGGAAGGAGAACGCGATGGGGAACGTTTCCGTAGTCCACCCGGGCGGATCCGGGCACGGCCGCTAATCATAAATAAGTAACGACGTGTTTCAGAGTTTTTTTATATTCCAATTTTAAGGGGGAGGTGGGAGTCAAAAGTTTGTATGACAGTAACCAAAATTTATATCAGCAAAAAGTACACAGAAACCATCTCAAATATTAATAATAGATCACTTTATCAGTAATGTGTAGTCTGCGCAGGCGAAGCTGCGGGCGGTCGCTAGTCTTTTAATAAAACCGATTCAATTTTCCGACATAATCACCCTTTTACATCAATACATTTGATGTGGCTTTTTTCTAGACTTAAAATTTCTTTAACCTGAACAACTGTTCATCCTCTAAATAGCCGTTTACTGCTGGGACGACTACCTCGTCGTCTTCATATTTTCAACCTCTGAGGTATTATTTCAACCGTAGTCAGATCAAATTCACTAGGAGCAAGGGCCGGTGAATATAGAGGATTTTCCAACAATTCAAAACCAACATCTTCAATGGCAGCCATCGCAACTGCGGTTGGAATTTCTCAGGAATCGGAGATGACGGTCTCTTCCAAGTCATGGATTGCTGCTACGTTTCAGGGCTGTAATGATGAAGCCCTATTTAATCCATAGTTATTAATTAATCCAAAAATCAGTCAGGATCTTGCTATAACAAATCCAGTTTCGCTTTCTCAGTCTGATTTCACTCATTCCATGGCAAACGCTATTCAACACTTACATTTTCATATTGAAGTAAAAAATATTTATATGCTTAATTTATTGTTAACCTTACAGATTTTCATAATATGATAAAATTAATGTAAGAAATAAAATATTTTAGTTCTTTTTTTAAATGTTAACATAGTCGACAATGACTCTCGTGTCTACTATTTTTTCTTCAATGACAACATTAATAAAATTAAATAAAATGCGGTGCCTGTCACTTGTTAAAATGGCACAATTTTGAGGTTATAAATCAAATCTTAATTTCTTCGGAGAGTTTTCTTTAAATTTTTATAGTTTAAGGTGTTTAGTGAAGCAATTATTGCGTGTCATTTCGTAGGAACACCCTTAACGAAAAACAGGTTAAAGTTTTTTTGTTTAATTTACCTTTCAATTTGTTTGTAAGCTTATTGTTATGGGAAAACTGAATATGGTTTGCCGCCTAATTTATCAAGCATGTTTGGTTCAAAATAAGTATTTGATGAGTTTTTTACTTAAATGTACTTTTTTACTAAATACACTTTGATATTCGTGGAATTGTCACTGTTTTATTGTGCATTTTTATATAATTGTTTTTTGCCATGATTATTTCTTTATTATTTCCTAAGTTTGCTTGGTTTTGTTGTGGTGCTCATTGTGCATGATGTTTTTTTTCAGGTAATTTACTAGTAATAATTGGGAAAGAATTGGGAAATTCAGGGAAAAGTTAAGACATAGAGAAATATGAAGATTTTTCGCATAAAGAGAGGACATTCTCAATGAAAACGAAATCTCACATGTGCCTTTTGAGGATGTTATTTGCAAATTACCTTGCCCATTTTTAAAATCTAAAGGCAATAGAACTTATTACGAGGGTGGGTTGGTAACTACTTAGCCTAACAATGGAATACCTATGTTATCATTTTAAAACTATATTGTTTGACATAGTCCCCGTTGAGCTGTATGCACTTTCGAAAGTTTCAATACCTATTCTAAAATTGTTTCCATCGAGTCCCGAAAAATAGTCGTCTACAGCAGCTTTGACCTCATCTCCGTACCTAAACCTCTGCCCACCCAAAAATTATGAAAGTCCGACGGTGCCAAATCAGATGAATAAGGTGGGTGAAAAAGCAAATCATAGCGCAGTTCGCTTTCGTTTCAGATTTTCGCCATGGAGATTTTCGTTCATGGAGAGAAAAAAAAATTATTAAGACACTGCACGTGTATACGCGTGCAGTGTCTTAATAATTTTTTTTTATTCAATCCCGGTCTTTTTATACGAATGCAATCTTGTAATTTATCGAGTAGGTTAGCGTCATATCTACTGTTCATCGTTTGGCCTTTTGAAAGGTAATCTCCCATTAAAATAAAATTGCTTTCGCATCCCAAAACACTGATGCCATGACTTTGCGCGCATATTTCTCCACCTTCGTTTTTTTTTTGGGTTGAAGTTCCTGGTTCTGTCCACTGCTTTGATTGTATTTTTTATTTCGGTGTATAGTAGTGGACCCATGTGTTATCTATGCAGTCACTAAAACGAGCTAAATTTTACTGTGATATTTTAATTCGTAAACATTTTGTCTTTTTGACATTTTGGTCAATATTAAGCTAACGCGGCACCCATCCGCAGATAATTTTTTCATACCCAATTCTTCACTTAAAATGTAATATACCCGTTCCTTAGAAATACCTACTGAGTCAGCTATCTCTGATAATTTTAAACATCGGTATGCTAAAACCATGTCAGGTACTTTAAATAGGTACGTTTTTGTTATATGCGGACGATTTGAAAATATTTTCTTTAATAAACACATATTTGAACTTGGGGACAAAGTCTGGATATAATAACCACTATCCGTGATCTTGTTTTATATCTCGATACTAAACTTACACTTGACATGCACGTGGAGTCTATATTGAAGAAAGCGTACCGTATGCTGGGTTTCATCGTTCGGGTAACTAAACCATTTAAGTATCAGAGTTCAATAATTTGTCTATACCAAAGTTTGATCAGGCCCCATCTCGAGTATGCGTCTCTTATCTGGAACCCATTCTATCCAACTTACAATAATAAAATTGAAATGATCCAAAAAAAATTCTTCGTACCCTCAACTACCGAATGCGTTATCCTCGCTGCTCATACAGTAAACTTTAAATAATATATAAAATGCTGTCCTTACATAATCGACGCTTCATAGCGGACGCACTTATTCTTCGGAGTATCTGCGTTGACGATGTAGATTCCCCTCATTTGCTTTCTAGTGTGGGTTTCGAGTGCCAATTTCATATTCCGATAGCCAGAATCAATATCGGTAAACGTGCGCCTCTCCACAGACTATGTGCTCTTCATAATAATAAATTAAATGATTTAGACATGTGTTCGTGCTCTTGCGGCATTTATCGTAATAAGCTTAAGCGCGTGTTTGGGGATGGCTCTGCGTAGCTGTGCTGCGGATTCTTCTTGTGTGGCCTCTTTTGCTTTGCATCTTTAATTGCCTTGTGATTCCGGATTGGGTGTTGGCTTGTGATGGCATACGGTTGGACCTGAACAATTAGCGCAGATTGGAATTGTACTGCACAAAATTTACTTTACATGAAAATTTTAATTTAATTATTAATAATTTGTTTTATTACTTAATTAGATTTAGCTATACAGTGTAAACTTAATAAATCCTTTTATGTTCTCAGTGAGACTATGTAAGGGAACAAATGTAATTAAGTTTGTATGCTTATACTATCAATACTTTATTATGCCTTTTGTTTGTTACTGTTTGTCTCCAATAAAGCAAATAAATAAATACCATTTCGGGACTTGTAACACTTTTTGGACGCCAGATCGGTGTTCATCTTGAACGCTTGTACGGGTAAATTCAGCTACCCAATTTTTTACTGTTGCATAAATGATGGTGCACTATACCTAAAACATTTTTCATTTCCCCTTTCATATACAAAAACTTAATGACAGCACGCTCCTCGATTTTATTTAATGCAAGATACTCCGTGACAGCGCTTCTTTAATGACATTAAAAAAAAAAACGACTGGCGTATATGGTTTGTAATTTTATATGTGGCCAGTTACAAAACCAATTTACAGTACAACATTTTTTTAAGTTTTCATTACTTAAAAGTAGGTTAGGCTAAGTACTTATAAACCCACCCAGGTACGAGTTTGAGCAAGAAGTCGACGTTTTTGAAAAATGACCCGTAATTTGTCCTTTTTTTATCAATTTCATAGTTACTAAGCTTTGAATAAAACACTTAATATCGGTTGTCCAAATATAATTCCGCCATCTAATTTACAATTTCACGAAATCGTAAGAGGGTTCTGAACACGTCCACAGTTCGGCTATATAAGAAGAGCAGGCTCGCGCGACCTCAACATTCGAACAATAACTTCGATACGATTCGGACGATCGACAAAAATGGACATTTCTCGAAGAGAACTCAGGCTACTTCTACTTCATGGGTTTCGTCTGGGTCACAAAGCGACGGTAGCCGTGCAAAATATTTGTAGTACGATGGGAGAGAATGTCCTCTGTTATGACACAGCAAAACGATGGTTCCAGAAGTTTCGTGAGAGTAACTTTTACCTCGACGACGAGCCCCACTCTAGAAGACCACCAGCAATTGATATCGACGTTCTAAAAGAAATAATTGAAGATGAACCAAGATCTACGGTGCGTGAACTGGCAGAGCGTCTTCAGTGCTCCCATGGGACAATAGATTATTATCTCCACAAACTTAATAAAACCTGGAAATATGGAATGTGGGTGCCGCACGACTTAACTCCTTCTCAACAACAACAGCGAGTCGACATATGCATAAATACTTGACATCCCACAGGAACTTCGAGTGGTTACGCAATCTTATTACCGGGGACGAGAAATGGGTCTTCTATGTAAATCATACCCGCAAGCGTCAGTGGCTTAGCGTCGGTCAGAAGGCAGTACCAACACCGAAACAAGACAGTCAACAAAAAAAGGTTATGCCGTGCGTCTGGTGGGGAATTAGGGGAATAATATACTAGGAATTTTTACCACCTAATACTACAGTTACTGCGGATATCTACTGTGACCAGCTTGACCAAGTATCAAAAAATCTGAAAGGAAAACAGGATAGAATTTACTTTTTGCATGACAATGCCAGAGCACACATTTGCAAGAAAACTCGTGAGAAAATACAGGTACTTGGATGGACCATTATTGCACATCCCCCTTATTCGCCAGACATTGCGCCAACCGATTACCACCTATTCAGGGCTTTATCTAATTACTTACAAGAAAAAAAATTGATGACGAACACCAACTAAAATGTGACCTGACAAACTTTTTTGACGAAAAACCCAAAGCCTTGGCAGCAAGTTGTGGTTAACGACAGTCAATACATTAATGAAAAGTAGTTGTTAATTTAAAAATAAAATTTATAATAAAGTTTTCTGAATAATGGCGGATTTATATTTGGACAACCGTAAAAGAAGCTTTTTACATTTCATACGCGTAACGCCCATAATGTTCATTTAAAAATGTATATTTGTATAGCTAGAGGATCCACGTAAACGTATAATGCAAGTAGTATATTTATCACACGATTAGCAAAATGTTAGAGAGCATACAGTTATTTATCAAAATTCGCAGAGTTCTTATGTTTTGTCTTGCTAGTCAAAAGACATAGGCACAATTATGTAACGCCCGTAACCGGAACTTTCTCGTTAATTTCTCATTATATTTAACAATATTGCCAAATATTCTATGGTAACCTAAAAGTGTAATAAAAAAAGATGATGTTTGAGTTATTTTAGCTCTTTTAAAATATGAATATTTAAGAAATTTGGTGCTAAACGCGTACAAACAATGATGCCCGTAACATGGAATGAGTGATTTGTTTCTGCGGTTCCGTAAGCATTCTGAGCACCTATCAACGTGATGACACTTTTTTCGTGCCCAGATGATTGTGCATAATACTATAGAAGTTCCTTGTCGAAATTTTCACTTCTTCAGATATAAAATTAACTGTAACACAACGATCCGCGAGGACTATTTATTCCACTTTTTTACTAATTTGTTCGGTTGCTGCCGTCGTAAGACGCCCGAGATTGGGTCCTCGTTGGTAGAAATTCTTCCTCACTTAAACTTAACACACCAACGAGCAACTGTTGAATATGGAGGAGCCTTAATCCCTAATGTTCCTTGCAAGTCTTGATTTACCTATTTTTACCAAATTTTTTCTTTAAATAGAAATATTAAATTACCGCGCGTATTTCAATTTTCTTCATTTTCAAGAAACGTAAATAACTAATTAACGAGAAAACACGTAGGAAGCAAATAATTATGATTGTGATTTACAAAACAAAAGAAAACTAAAAACTTTTTATATTATTATTATATAACAAATGTTTTGGCTATACTTGCCAGTATTAATTTTTATTTTACCAAGAAGTATATCTATTTCATTCTCACTTTTTATTGAACACCCCTCGTACACGTGCAATAAGATATTTATAAATACGTTACGTTCGAGTTATGCATATTGTGTAACTGCCATTCTGCGAATCTGTTCCTGTTGACATAACAATTTACATATATAGTTTTGTATAAGCAGCAAAGGTGCATTTATGTACGGTTGTGATAGGTCGAGAAGAAAGTATATTCATATTTTGAGTTGTAATCGAAACCACATAACGCCAAATCGCATACATCTTTAGCCAGTCAACGAAAATGTAGAGAGTTCGGCTGTAAAACCTTCACCGTATAGCCCTGACTTTGTTCACACAGATATACCTACCTACATTTGTTTCGGTCATTTCAGAACTGTTTGAGCAGCGTAAGGTTAACAACCAAAAGACGGCTGACACATCTACTTATCCCAATTTTTGGTCAAAAATTCCAGAAGTTTTACAGCAATTGATCAGGACACTATTTACAAGATGAAAACATAATAGCGATCACAACGGCACATATTTAATATAGCTGTGCCCGCGACTTGGTCCGCGTGGACTTAGATTATAAAAGGCAAGGTGACTCTGTCCCACGCCGTATTACACACCGCCCTCCAATACCGGGCACGCGTGACCAAACTTAAAAATTTAATATATTTTTATTCTGTGGGTCGAATTCAATGAAATAAAAACTAAACGTTACTCAGAACAAAGCTTAATATTTTACAGTAATTAGATTTTGAATCCAATTAGTGGCTTTTACGTGACACGCTTACAAAAGAACAAAATTTAAAAAAAAAATGATTTTATTATCTTATCGCTTATTTTTCACGTCTCCCAATTATTTTCTGCAAAAACCGTACAAACACGGAAAGTATACAGTTTTATAAATTTATAAATATGTTAAGCATTCAAACTTAAGAATTTGATCTTGAATTCGTATACAAAATATGAATACAGTTAACCTAACCTAGCCTAACCAAATATATTGTAATTAAATGTTGATTATTGCAACAGAAAAATATTTAAAACGTAGGTATGTGTTTGAAAAACGTAACATACAATATATTAAAATACCACACTTGTATTCTTATTTTACAAATACCGATTGTTCATCGTCCAAAACAAAGGTCATGCTTGTACCACGGTATAGCGTTCGCTCGACAGAAAATAAGACGACTACGCATTAGACGCTTTCGTATCTATCTATATAGTGTCTTTGTTATTTTGGTTATTTTTTAATTTAACGTATAACCGAGTGCCAGCGGGGTCAATGACCTTTTGTGCCAAGTTGTTAGGCACTTACTATAATCAGCGACACTGTACCAGTTTCTCGCTGCGGTCAGTTTGACGGAGCCGTGTTTGATGTACTCTTAACTGTGATAGATTTGTAAATATGTTTTCCAGCTAAAACTGCAATTTGACGATTCGCTGACGCGCACCTTCGAGTACCCCTCTGAGACTTCGCTGAACGAGGACATGTCCCCCGCGCCCCCCGCCGCCCTCGCAGACAACACGCGAATCGGTAAGACCTGCCTAAAAACAAGAATAACTAAGAAGATACGACGTAATTCAGTTTTCGAATTCATCCTCTGACAAACATAACGCTTTAGCGGATCTACGTTTTTTCATAATGTAAAACTATCTATTTTTATGTTATTACATAAATATTTATTTTAAAGTCATAATATTTCATTGTCCAATATACAGTCTGTCATAAGGCTAAAAAGTTATTTATAAATTTGCTGTAATTATTACTGTTTATTTAATTTTTTTGTCCGCTTGATAAGCCATGTCTGTGTCGTTACACAATTTATAGCATATAGTTCCTGAACTACAACATTTACAAATTTTGTTTTGAATCCTATTATTATTATTATTATTATTATTGGTAGTCACAACCTTTATTACTATCCACAAGGATATAATCGAATGGAAAACAAAGTTTGTAACTATATAATACTTATTATAGTTTAGGAACTATATACTAAACTGCGTGCCATAGTGCAAGCCAGTTAAAAGGCAAAAGAAACAGCGAAATTAAAGCAGTTTTTCACTTAGCTTTTGACGATAAGTTTAGTCCAAAATTGTAAAATACCGCGTTAAGTATGAACATGTTTGTTATGATACGTGGTTTGATTATGTGCGCACAGAACGCGCTCGGGCGGTGACGACTCGAGCCTGCTTCGACGAGACCTTCGTGTGAGCATCGACGTTGCGGGTTCAACTATTGTAACTTTGAAGCTGTTTTATATGTATGCTCTCCTGGTAGAGGAATCCCAGCCGTCGTCTCACGCTAAATTCAATGAAGTTTATACGTAGTGTTTCACTAATGAAAAACATGGGTCACACGATACATTTTTGCATCATACAAGACATATGTTCTTATTGCACTGAGTTACGTACAATTCGTTTTCTTCGCAACCCTAGTGACAGTAACCGAAGACGAGTCAATTGACTCGTGTTGCACGGCCCGTTTCATAGGCTGCATATCATTCGCTAGATCCTGCTAGTTTTTTTTACCACGATTATGTACACTACCGCACCGGTGAACACCGGTGGAAAACTGCGTACCGATGCGGTAGTGTACTAACCGCCTCATAGATTGATCTACTCCACATTCCAAAGAAATATTTTTCTTATGGCATAAAAAATATTGTTACAAGAAATCCAATGGTGTATTTTGTCATCCGATGCTCTGCATATTGTAAGCACAAGAAAAAAAAAATTATAATGGGTATGGCATGGTGTCATATGATAGATATATATATATATATATAAATAAATAACGCCTGCACTTCAAACTCGGCGAGCGTGAAATGCCTGCATGAACATATGTGACTGGATTTCTTGTAACATACTTCACAAAAGGCATAATAAATTTTCTAGTAATGCGTAGCAAGCTTAATACTTTGTACTCACGTTACCATCTGCGCGATACAAGTAGATCTACTCGATTTTGAGTAAATATAATAATAATAATAATACATGGGACTTCCCACACAGCGTCATCTAGTCCCAAAGTAAGCAAGTATTATGCTTGTGTAATGGGTTACTAGACAACTAATATACATACTTAAATATTCTTTATAATATATACACATATAAATATTTTTCGAAGACACCACACACATATAACAACCAAGACCCGGTTCCAGTATCAATATTCATCATATTAATACTGACCCGGCCTGGGATTCGAACCCGGGACCTCCAGCTTCGTAGGCAGGGTCACTACCCACTAGGCTGAGCGGTCGTCAAATATGAAGGTATACACTACAATACATATGTAGGTATAAACTGCTGTTCTTCTTCGAGTAGAAATTGTACGCCACGAGTTTCTTTATTTTTACTTAAAGCTCAATTCTAATAAAATTATAAATTTTGTTTTCACAATAGGATTTACAAAAACTTCTAAGTTTTGACAAACAAAGACATTTCCTCACAATGTACAATATTCACAATACAATCTGTAGAATAAACCATCAAAATATATATATTTGCATATTAATAATTCATTTAATACTGTACAAATATATATATACTTATAAATTCCTACTACTACAAAATAATTCAAATGAACAATGTCAATCATTAATAAATTAAAAATATCAAATACCGATCTGCCAACAATCTTGTTCATTTAAATAACTTTCTAAAATGCTTATTTACATAAAATGGCTTTTATTTTACATTTAAATTGATCTAGAGAAGCCTAGTATATAGTCAGGTATTTAATGGGGGGACAGGTATATTAATGATGGAGATGGAGAAGCTCGCACGTTTGCGACCAGCTTTGGTCAATCGGTCGTCCCCGCTGCTCTTTCACGACAACGCGCGACTCCATACTGCACAACAAACAGTCTCCAAGCTGCTAGAGCTGGGGTTGGAACCGCCATACTCACCAGATCTTGCACCAACGGACTATTACTTTTTTTTTAAATTTGGACAACTTTTTAACAGGAAAAAAATTCAATTCCCGAGAGACAGTACAAAATGCCTTTGAAGAGTTTGTTGCCTTTCGTCCAGTTGATTTTTACAAGAAAGGCATCAATAAACTGACAATGCGTTGGTAAAGATGCATCGATTGCACGGGTGATTACGTAGAATTATAGAAAAAAAATTAGTTTGACTTATTTCATACAAAACGGCAACTTCATAGGTTAAGACCTATGCATATCTCGCTCGCTTATGCAAGCCAAAGAGTTCACTTGCAGCCTCTCCCCACTAAAATACTATAAGAAGTAACACAATAGGAGAAGTAGGTACTCTAGTCTCTACCGATATCCGTAAGTTGTAATAGATCTATCGTGCAGTTCACACTGAGTATCGAGCATAATACTAATTGATTAGAAGGCATTTGGTACGGACGTTATCACAATGTATTGGTTTGTGCAGCTAGCGCGGCGCTGAGCAACTACCGGCCCAGCAAGACGGCGCCGGCCGCCTTCCAGCTGGGAGTGACGCGCGCGCACTCGCCGCCCCTCGCTGCTAATGCCGCGTCACAGGACCACGACCACGGTACGTCTATCTACATTTGTCATGGGCTGGGCCGCACAGCGGACGACCTTTGTACGGGGCTGATTGTTTCTGTGGGCGATTCAACTGCAGGCACTATTTTCAGGCCTGATTTCCATTGTTCCGTGTCTGGATCTAAAAAGAATATTAAGATTATTTAATAATATTTATATCAATTGTCTGGTATCCATAGTACAAACTTAGCTTAGTGTGGAACTAGATGGCGCTGTGTGGGATGTCTGAGGTATTATTATCCGACTAGTTGTATTTACTCTTGAAGTCAGACTCTTGTAGTGAACTGTACCTATCGCGCATCGTTCGCTCTTTTATCGTTAAAATCGTTATGTACGTTTCCCTCGTGTTTTATGAAATTTTTCAGCTGAAAACAGCCAACTAATCCAAGCCCTTTCTGAAAATCGGGTACCTTCAGAGATTGATACTATAAAGAAAGCCCTTTTGGTCGCGAGACACGTCCTTGCGGCAATACTTTATAAAAAGCATTTATTTATGAAAAGAGCAAACGTTCCTATTTTTCTATCTATTTGAGCAAGTATGTACTAGGTTCGGATGAGAAAAATACTCAGGAAACCAACATTTATACCATTTCGATTCATTCAACCTTATATGTTATATTAGGTCAGGGATAAACTCTTTTCGCATATAGTTTGTTTGTATTTTTAAGAAAATCTCTTTGGCTGTACTAGTTGTACATTTCAAAAAAAGTAACAATTTAGTCAAATATTGTTTCCCGCCGGTTTTCATTTGTTTTCCTTCTGTCAAAATGAATGATTCTAACGAAGAAATTCGATACATTTTAAAACTTTATTATAAACAAGGAAAAATGCAACAAAAAAAGCTGCAAAATTTTTGTGACTTTTATGGCCCTAATGCGGTGTCAGTAAGAGTAGCGTAAAGTTGGTTTAATTAAACGTTTTCAATCCGGGAATTTTGATGTCAAAGATGCACCTCGCTGTGGTCGCCCTGTCACAACTAAATGGACGCCATTTTTGAAAAAGTGGAGCAAGATCGGCATGTCAGTAGTTACGACATAGCTGAAGATCTGGGAATTGACCACAAAACAGTTTTGACCCATTTGAAAAAAGTTGGGTATACAAAAAAGCTCGATATTTGGGTGCCACATGAGCTCACTGAAAGAAATTAATAAAGTTAAGTCGAAGGGTTCTATTGTGAAAAATGGAAGTTCCTCAGGGATCTATATCAGGATCAGGGATCAGGGACTTACCTTGATACGTGTCATGATAGCCCAAAGCGCAACGAACCTGTCTCAAATTTATAAGGCCCCATAGGGCTATGGTTCAAATCCGGGCGTGTACCAATGAGTTTTTCTGACTAAAGTACACAATATCACTGACACCGTGCTTCGGAGGGCACGTTAAGCAGTCGGTCCCGGACGCTGTCAATAGATGGCGGTCGTTACAGTCCCGAACCCGCAGTGGAGCAGTGATGGATTTAAGCTCCAAGCCCCCCTCCTCACCCTGGGTGAGGCCTAAGCCCCTGCAGTGGGGTAAAAATGGGCTGATGATGATGATGATGAATGACTTACCTTATTTGGTAGAAAAATCTGCCGAGATAGTGTTGTTTGCTGATGACACTTCTCTCATATTTAAAATTAATAGAAATGAAGAGGAATTTTCAACGGTAAACTCTTCACTTTTGCAGGTCTTAAATTGGTTCAACGCTAACAACCTATTATTAAACGCAAATAAAACAAAATGTTTAAAATTTACATTGCCTAATGTTAGACAAGTTGATGTCAATTTGATACTTGGTGGAGATTTATTTAGTATTATAAATGAAACTGTGTTCTTAGGCATTACTATCGACGCAAATTTACAATAGGGTCCTCATGTTTTGAGGGTGGCTGGTAAACTGAGCTCTGCTGTTTTTGCAATTAGTCATATAAGAAAACTAACCGATGTGCCTACAGCGAGGCTGGTTTATTTTAGCTACTTGCCGCTACTTTAGAAAGGCCGCTGACATTCAAACAATATTTGTTCTGCAGAAAAGGGCTATTCGAGCTATATATAAATTAAAATCTAGAGATAAAAATAGAGACATATAAGAAAACTTAAATGCTTTCTCTAGGGTGGGCACAACTTAAATACAAGACATAAGCATATGTTATCAATTCCCAGGTTCAGGCTCTCAAAGGTTAATAATTCTTTCATGGGAAATTATATCCGTTTTTATAATAAAATAACAAAAGAAAGAAAAACGGTGGTTGTGCCTTTTACAAGAAGGCGAAATCTGATAAGCTTGACAAGACCAACCCTGTATGGGGCACAATTACAATTTTCAGACTCGGTGAAATATCTAAGTATTACACTAGACAAACACCTCACCTGGAAAGATCAAGTAGACAGCATCGTTAGAAAGTCAAAATACTCAGAAATATTTTCTGAACCTAAGATCTGCCTATGGTAAAACTTGGGGATTAAAACCTTAAGTCCTGTTCTGGATATATACCATGATCATCAGTCCTATGCTCACAAATGCAAGCATCGTCTGGTGGCCTAGAACAAAGCTAGTTACATGTAAAGAACAATTACAAAAATTGCAAAGACTAGCATGCTTATCAATAACGGGGGCTTTTCGTACAACCCCCACAAAAGCAATAGAAATACTTCTGAACCTGCCGGCTTTACACATTGTAATAGAGGCTAACGCAAGGATGGCTATATAAGACTAATTAAAGATGGTCATCTAAAATCAGATCGGTCTGAGCTGCCACATATAAAGTATAACACAACTTCAGAAATGGAGGTAGTAATACATGCAGTCTCGGACAAAATACTACCGAAATATGTATTCCACAGAGGGTTCGGTGTTATGCTTCCCGATCGTGATGATTGGAGGAGTGGCACTCCGAAAGCTCTTAAGGGTGGAATGCTCTGGTTCACGGATGGATCAAAAATGAACAAAGGCTCAGGTGCTGATGTATACTGCCCAAACTTGGATTTGGCAGTGTCGGAAAGCATGGGGCAATATCCAACTGTATATCAGACGGAGATACAAGCGATTATCATGTGCGCAAGAGAATGCCTAGATAGAAATATTAAAAATCGTTCCATTTACATTCTAAGTGACAGCCAAGCAGCAATCAAGGCTTTAAGCAGTACAAAAATTAACTCATCATTAACCCTCAATTGCCTGGAGAACCTGGAGGAACTGGCATTAAAGAACAAAGTAACATTGGTCTGGGTGCTAGGACATGAAGGAATCGAAGGGAACGAGAGGGCTAATGAATTAGCAAGGAAAGGATCTTCTAACCGTGTATGTGGTCCAGAACCATACATTGGGCTTTCAACAAACACCATCAAAACAAAAATAGATGAGTGGACGAAGGAAGTCCAAAGTCAATTATGGAATGAAGCTCAAGGGCAAGTACATGCCAAAATTTTCCTGAAGGAACACAAACCTGCTAAGGCTAGGCAACTTCTAGAACTAGATAGGAAGCGACTAAGATTGGTCACAGGAGCGCTGTCTGGGCACTTCACCATCAACAGGCTCTTGCAACACATGAGACTCACAGAAACAGCACTGTGCAGGGCATGTGGTATTACGGAGAAAACAATGCTACAAATTCTCTGTGAATGTGATGCACTAGGGGCATCATGTATGAAGCATCTAGGGGTATGCTATCCCAAACCGGATGAGTTCTGCAACATGCAAATTGGTCAAATCATACAATACATGAAATGCGTATTTGAGAATGACGATTAGTAGGGTCGAAGGATGGGGACACAATAGATCTAAATAGGTCGCAGTGTAGGGTAAGCCCACCCCAATCAAATAAGATAAGATATAATAAAATTCCAAAAGAAATATTAGACTTGAATTTTAATCAATTTATAAAGCGAGTTAAAGTCCAACTCATGAAAAAAGCTTACTATTGTATTAGCGAGTATTTAAATAAATGCGCATGGACATCATTGTAATAGTTGTAAGCACTTTAAATTAAAAAAAAAAAAACAATGCAGAAAAACATATTTAAATAAAATAAACGGAGAGGAGTTTCTTGTCGGTTCTTCTTCTTCTAGTTTTTGAAGCGGTACCTAATCAATTTATTTTGACTTTCACTAAGTGTGTGTAAACATCTTATATTGAATAAAAACTTTTTGAATTTGAAACCTAATGAACCGTGTACTCATTTGCGATTCTTTATTAAGACGTAATGAAACCAAACCGTTTTTGAAGAGATTGATAACTGGTGATGAAAAGTGGATCAACTACGATAAGAACGTGCGAAAAAGGTCGTGTTCAAAGGGTCGGTCAGGCTTCACAGATTGTGGCAAAACCGGGGCTAACTCGCAATAAGGTGATGCTGTGTGTGTGATGAGCTTTTACTGCCGGGCAGAACCCGGCCGGCCCGGCCGAGCGGGGCAATTTGTATCTCTACTGCGAACAATTGATGAGATTAATGCAAAAAATAGAAGAAAGCGGCTGGAATTAATCAATAAAAAGGGTGTGGTCTTTCATCATGATAACGCTAGACCTCACACATCTTTGGTCACTCAGAAAAAGTAAAGAGAGTTTGGCTGGGAGGTGTTAATACATTCGCCATATAGCCCTGACCTTGCACCTTCAGATTTCCACCTGTTCCGGTCTCTTTAGAATTCGTTAGACAGTATCAGGTTAACATCAATAGAGGACTGTCAAAACTACTTGTCGCGTTTTTTTGATCAGAAGGCCAGAAATTTCTACAGCAACGGGATCATGTCACTACCTACAAAATGGCAGACAATCATCGAATAGAATGGCACATATATATATTGTAATTAAATGTAAATAAACTTTTAAAAAAATGTGTTGAGTTTTCATATAAAATGCGAAGATACTTTTATTTGTTATTACCGAAATTTCTGGATTCCTCTATAAATAAGACCTGATATTTTACTTATGATACATTTATTGTTTTTCAAACTATATGCCGCCATAATTGACACATTTTTGCATTCGGTGGAACCATTGTAAAAAGCAGTTGGACCAATCTTATTTAGGGACCTCCTCATTAGCGTTATGGAATGCACTCGCCGCCGATGTAGGGCTCATAAAACGTATGCCTCTAAGTTTATCTTTAATTTTCGGTAACAAAAAGAAGTCGAATGGTGCGAGGTCTGGACTGTATGGCGAATGCGTAATCAATCTCACATTTGAACCGTTCAAATACGCTTTTGTTACCTTAGCGTTATGTGAGGACGCATTATCGTGCTGAAGGACGACTTTGCTTCGAGGATGCTTTTCCCGAACTTTTTCTAAGACAATTTTCATACCGACGACGCCACAATCAAGAAATAAATGACTATCTCGCAATTTCAAAAGTAACGTGTTCCCAGAGAGTCCCATTTTCAAATTTCATAAATGGCTTTCTTTTTTTTTTATTGTAAGTAGCCAGTTCTATGTTTATAAGTAATAAGTAATTTTAGTAAATTTAGTAGTAATACGTTTCAATATGCAATACGTTGTCATCTTGGTAAAACTTTTTTTGTGTGGTTACGCTTTATCTTAAATTTTTTTTTTTTAATTTACGTAAATTACACAAATTTTTTTCCAACTATATTTGTGAGAAAGACAATTTAAGATTGGCAACAGGAACTATTCTAATGGATTCATTTTTACTTTGTTCCAAAGTCGAATTACAACAAAATTATACCAGTTGTAGATTGTAGACTGTAGTTTGGATGAGAAGGTGTTGAAAGTTATTGAAATCATTTCATTGTTCAGGATTAGGCGAATGACGACTGAGATGTAGCAAACACAATAAAACCCATTTCATTATAAAAATCATCCTTAAAGAGGTTTCAAAAGTTGCAGATTCTCTGCTTGGATCCCTTCCCATTTTTCTAGAGCTAGACTTAAATATGTATTTTTGATATTGATTAGTATAAAGACTAAAATAAAAAAGTACGAAAAATTATGCCACTGTCGTCTTAAATAAATAAGCAAATAAGCCTTAAATAAACCCTGGAGTACTGGCGATCCTCTTGGACTAACACATAGACTGACACTTTATTGGTTTAAAACAAATAAAAATATTTGGAGTTGCGACGTGTCCTCTGTTCGTGGTTATTGTGCACTATATGGTTAACCCATCAGCTATAAATTATGTATTATTAAAATGCCCCTTTCGGCTTGTCCCTACAAAAATTATTTTTGTGAATTTTCAGATTTCAGTGGGAGAAATTCTGGTTAATTGTCAAACTTTATTTTCTAGTTTGATTTCTAATGATGATTCCTTTGTATTAAATGTTTTAATAAAAAGATTCTGACTTGGCATATGTAATGAGTGGAAACTGTTACTATCAGTTACTATTGAGTGCTATTTCACAGTGACAGTAACTTTAGCAATGGTCAGCAGAAATTTGAAACAGAAACAAAAAAAAGAAATAAGCATCCATCTCTTTCACGCGTGAAATGTGCATCCCGTACCATAGACACCATACACATTCAAGTCCATTCATAATCATATTTTGGTGTGATCATTATGTAGGAATTCTTGAATGATAATTAACCTGGACAGGTTAGTTACGAGCTAACAAACGTGTTTGTTTGGTTGCAGAGTGCGAGGATGCAGCACGGCCGTGCGGAGATGACGCGCGTAGCTGGAGCGACGCACGCGCCGCACACACCGACCTGCTGTTCTAGTCACGCCAGCCATCCCCACCGCTCCTTCCTTTTGAGACTTGTCTCCGCTCATATATTAATACTCGGACGTGTGATAGCGTTTAGTCTCTTTAAGGCGGCGGCGGCGTCCGCCCGGACTTATGTGATAAATCAATATTCCCGTGTTCATTATTAAAAATGTAGTCATAAAAAAATGTTTAATCGGTAGGGAAAGAATCCGCGTAATCTCGGTTTGTACCCATGCTTCCAAATATTTATCGCATATCCATTACGGAAATGTAAAACCGGTTTTCGCCTGACTACATAATCTAATAATTAAATTTTTAGACTGAGAAATGTTTACATTGAAGCATTTAGATGTGTATGGAAGCTATACACAAATCCAACAGTCACTACATCGACCGACTGCCAACCATTCCAAAAAGGATATATGTCTTTTCGATAGTGTGTACCCAAAACTACAAGAAACAATTTTATTACTCTAAGCAAGGACGGTAAGAGAGTGGAGCGCATTTGCTAAAAGATAGTACATCGCATTCAACAACTTTAAAATTTGTACTGAAAGTAAGAACCTTTTACTGAGTTGCCGCTATTAATGACTATTGTTGGGTGTTTACTATATTTTCCTAAAATGTTCATCCTTTAACCAATGACTTCCGGTTTCTTATGCTCATCTCTCCACCTATATGGATAATTGTTCATTAGTTTAGGTATTAGTGCAATGAGTAGTCGTAATTCAGTTTTATAATACAATGTTATAATTACAAAAAAATCATCAGGGTTCTGTAACATAACCAACAAGATTAGGAACACGGCTGCAATCGGAGTGATGCCCCGCCCTTAAATAATGGACCCATCGTGACATTATCAATGCTCATTGTCAAACATTTTGATCCCTCTGAATTTGAAGCGAGTGCGGATTTGCCACGCTTCTCGCCTCTGCTTCAGCGCTATCGAGAGGTTTGACACGAATTGAAGCAGTGTAAGCAAAGATTAAGGTAATGACAATGTGGGGCTCTCCCCCGCAAAAGTATTTAAGTCGTACTAGAACAGGGTGCATTTTTGAAAGCATGTAATTTTTATTCGAAAGAAGCATACTTGTCGTAGTATAGATTTTACAGAAAATTTGTAATTCAAGTATAGATAGTGTTGTTCATTCCATGTATTTGTAGCTAGTAGACGCGGTGTGTATTCTTTTAGCATATACATTATTGGGACCATGATCAAAATCGTAGGTCGCATTTGTGCCTATCTGAGATATGATGTAAAATAAAAATATTGATATACGAAAAGTTTTAAATTTATTTGTAAAGTGTCCGTGAATATGAGCAAACGCTGTGTTAATATTTGCAGGAGCAAAGCCCTTGAATATGGCCTATTTTTTTTTTCACTGTATAAGTCACGAGTTCGTCGACATATTAATATAATATTTAGGTTAGACATGGTAATTTTCACATAACGATCTTGTATCAAAACGGTCCGTTTACACGCTCGACAATATTAGACAAATTGTAATGAATGCGAGCAAGATAACAATCGAGGAACAAAAATATAGATTAATGACACGCGAGTAGTTCAGGACTACTTCAACTGAGATCTTGCGGCGCGCGCTCAAATGTGAGGCAAATTCATCCACAGTTTGAGTCTTGAGGTGGTAATTTATAGTCAGCGCTTTCATCCACACTAATATTATAAAGCGGTATTTGTAAGTTTGTTTTGACGTAGGAGGTAATCTCCAAAACTACTCATTTCAAAAATTCTTTCACCAATATTTACAATGGATGACATAGCTATGCCTGGTGTTCGGCTGAACGTAGTCCAAACTTATAGAGCGCGTAGAGCTTAGTGAACTAACCAAAAAGTTAAAAAAAATTAAACTTTAATCATGTTTTTCTCGGTAACTGTTAAATTTAACCCTCTGCTCATTTGAAACTTTTTGTTTAGTTCGGTAATCTCTGCATGCTCTATAAGCTGGCGCCACGTTCAGCGGAACACCCGGTATATATATACATAATCGCGTCTATTTGTCTGTTTGTCCGGTCTTATTTTCGTAACGGCCGGCTGAGCTAATTTTGGTGGCACTTTTATTAGCATATAAAAGACCTCAGAGTAATCTAGGTAACTTTTTATCTATACATCTAAATGAAATAAAAGTGTGTCTAATAGAGTAAATAAAGACAGTGTGTCCACGATTTCAAAATAAAGATTTTCTTACTATGAGCTTATTTATCGCGGGATTCTCACTTCAGTTTTTGAATGAGAAGCACAGAGAAGCATGAAGAGCACAGAAAAAAGTGATATTAGGTGGGGTGAAAGTTTTTTCGTATGTTATATACGAATTCGAGGCTTTTTTTCATAGTTTAACATTTACTAAATGTATATATGCGCCGATTTGTTCGATAACTAGTCGCTATCTTGTAGGTTGTGACATAATCCTCTTGCTGTAGAAATTTTCAGGTTTGTGGTTAAGAATGTAGTTTTGACAGTCTTCTCTTGATGTCAACCTTACACTACTTACAGAATTTTGAAGAGATCAATGCAAGTGGAAGTGACCAGGAACGAGATTGATTTCATCATGACGGATAAAAAGCACATATTCAGAGATGTCTCAGTGATCAACAGGTTCAATACCGGAAGCGATCACCGCCTGGTTCGTGGCACTCTGAACATCAACTTTAGGTTTATTTTTATTTTATTTTATTTTATTTATTTGGAAAACCAACAGCACAAATTAACTTATTGATACACATAATAGTTATAAAAGGCCAATAACAGGTTCTCACATATAGATATAAAGTAGAAAAACAAAACATACGTTATTAATTGACAGCACAGGAAAAAGAAAGTGAACAATAGCAAAAATTTTATAAAAGGGTTACAAGTACACATAGTTACACACTAAGAAGTAAAGAAATCGCTACATAATGCTCGCCTTGCCGATAAAACACTCGTGTTAAACAAGTCAAAATCGTATTGATTACATAATTTATTAAAGTTATCACTAGCTCGCCAGATGAAAGCATTCCTTCCATAGTTGGTCGACATGTTTCGCAAATGAAGTGGTACGTTATTTCTGAGGTTCGCTGCAGGAACCCTAAGCGATAGTTGGGATAGAAGGTCAGGGCATTCAATAGCACCTGACGATAGTTTTAACAAACATATAATATCTGCGATCTCACGACGTTTATTTAGCGGTAGCAGATGGTGTTTCTTACATAAGGATAGGTAGTCTTCAGAGCGGTACGTTACATGGGTGCGGTAACATAGGTAAATAGCGTATAAATTTACGTTGAATGTTCTCTATCCGTGATACATAGGTGTTGTATAAAGGATTCCAGACCTGTGAGGCATACTCCAGAACACTACGAACGTATGTACAATACAGAATTTTAATAGTTTTAATATTATTGAATTCCTTCGCAGTACGCATTAAGAAGCCTAACGCCCTAGAAGCCTTTGCTGTGATTTTATCTATGTGGATGTCAAATAATAGGTGGGAATCATGAAAAACTCCTAGATCACGAATAATATTATCTTTTTGAAGCTTCTGGCCCTTCAGTCGATAGTCAAAGTGTACTAAATGTTTCTTACGCGAGTATACAACAAAAGCACACTTGGATGGGTTTAGATCAAGCTGATTTACAGCACAGTACTCCTCCAACCGCGTTAGGTCTTCTTGTAACAACTTCGCATCTGTCTGAGATGAGATAGTGGCAAAAATTTTCATATCATCAGCAAAGCATAGTAAATTTGAAGACCTGAAGCAAGATTCGATGTCATTAATGAAGATATTAAATAATAGTGGCCCTAACAAAGAGCCTTGAGGTACACCACTGGGGATAGATACCCAGCTGGAGATGTAATTATTGACGACAACAGCCTGAGAGCGATTATCGATGTAAGATGAAAACCATCGCAGCAAGTCACCACAGACACCAACAAGGTAGAGCTTGTATATTAGGAGGTTGTGGTCAATTCGATCGAAGGCCTTGCTGTAGTCTGTGTACACAACATCAACTTGTAGTCCGTCATTCATTGCTTTAGTCAGGTAAGTATTAAGTAAGACTAAATTAGACACGGTAGATTTATTTTTGTGGAAGCCGTGTTGCGACGGGCTAAAGGACTGCTTAAGTAAAGGATACACTTGTTCGTAAACCAATTTTTCAAAAACCTTAGAAACGATACACAGCTTGGAAATTGGTCTATAATTTGTGATTTCCGATCGTAGGCCTTTTTTATGCGCAGGCGTAATATAAGCACGTTTCCAAATATCAGGTACAGAGCAATCCTTTAACGACCTACGGAATAATAAACATAATGGCAGTGATAACGTTTCTGCACAATTAATAAGGAAAAAAGCGGGTAAAACATCTGGTCCAGCAGATTTTGATGGATCAAGCGCCTTCAATAGCCGGGATACATGATCTACATGTATCTCTATTTCTGAGATGCATGAAATTGATGCTGTAGTTTCATGCGCAATATTTCGGTTAGAAGTTTTACTAGGGTTTAAGAAATTAGACATAAAATAACTTGCAAATGCATCACTAATTGACTCACCTGTGTTGTAAGTTACACTTTGGTAATTTAGACTGCTCGGAATTGAGTGAGATTTTGATTTACCTTTAACAAATGACCAAAAATATTTAGGATTCGTTTCTATTGACTTTTCAATTGATGCAATGTAACTCTTATAACACGAATCTTCTAGGTACTTAACCCGAGAGCGCAGTATTTTATATGACACCTCGTCACCCTTATTACCATAAGTTTTGAATTTACGCAAGTACTTGTGCTTTTCCTTGATCACCCTTTTTAATGCTGGAGAATACCATGCGGGGTAAATGCCCGGTTTAATTACTCTAGATGGTATGTATTTGTCTCTTAGTCGCATAAAAACTTGATAAAAATATTCCACGGAATCATTTAAGGATCTCGATGCGAATTCAGCTCTCCAGTCGATTTCAGCAATGTTTTTATTTATTGATTGGTAGTCACCTTTGTTATATAAGAACCTAGTAAAGGGAACGGTATTCAGGGTCGTCAAATCAATAAACTTTACTTCCAAAATTATAGCACCATGTAAGGGATCAATAGGCACCAGAGGGTCCAAACTTCCATCAGACACAGTGACACAACTGTTAGACAGCACAAGATCGAGAATTCTGCCGAGGTTATTATGTACACCGTTGAATTGGCTTAAATTTAGTGTAGTGATTTCATCGACCAGTAATTTTTCATCGTGTGAATTATAATTCGTTGGTTCAAAATAATAGGCATAGGTATTGGACGCAGGTACCCATTTGATTTTACTTAAGTTGAAGTCACCCACAAGAAGGTACTTGTCCGATGGATATTTAATCATAATTTCATTTACTTTACTGAAGAAATTAGACAATTGCTCAGAAAATTCGAAGCCTCCTTTTTGTTTACACAAATACAAAGCGCAAATATGCAAATAAGTGTATGTAGGCTGTTTATAGTTGTTGTTACGAATTGTTAGAGTAAGCCAGAAGTCTTCCGCACTAGAGTTAAACTCGGGCTGAAGTTTGACAGACAGTTCTCTACGTGTTGCAATCAGTACACCACCTCCATATATCTGGCCCGTCGCGGCATAGTCACGGTCACGACGCCAAACAACATAACGACCGTCGACCAACTCGGAGTCAGAAATACCATCAAGTAGCCACGTTTCTGTGATAATGATAATATCATAACTTGATAAGCAGGTATTACGGTAAAAATCTGTCGTTTTAGTGCGTAGACCTCGTGCGTTCTGATAATATATATTTAAATCAGTATTTAATTTGTAATTTATATTATTAAAAGGTAACATTGAGTATTAAATTTAAAAATAGTAAAATAATGACAATATATAAATAATAATAATAACGTTATGCGTAAAAGAATGCAAGAGGTCGCACGAAAATCGCGATATCGCTTAATATAAATCTTAAGATCGTAACTTATTATTAGTATGACACAATCTAAACAAGTCATATGACTAAAACAGTTTCGAAGTAAACAGAAAAATATAAAAGAAACACAAGCTATTTTAACCCACATTGTAGTATACAAAAGAGTAAAAATTGCGAGTAAAGAATTTGACTTGTAATTAAAAATACACGACAGTTGCAGGTAGAAATAAATTTGTGACGAGCAAGGCGAATAACAATAGCGATTCAACGGCAATGCAGGTTTGAAAGAGCCCGTCTGATGAAACTCAATCTCAGACCGACACCGTCCCAGGCCGACATAAGTTCCGAGCCGTTTCAACTGGAGTTGAAAAACAGATTCGACGCACTGGAAAGCACGGCAAATGTTGACGACATGGCAAGGAATCTGATCGATGTTGTCAGAGAAGTGGGTGGCAAATATTTTAGGTCGAGGTGCAAAGGCACAGAGTCTAAGCTCTCCAGCAAGACTCTGGATTTCATGCGAGAAAGACGTGAGAAGTCGCTATGGGGAGCATCGTCAGACCTGGCTCTCAACAAGAAAATCAAGAAGCTGATACGACGGGACCTTCGCCTCTTCAATACAAAACGTATCGAAGAGGCGATCGAGCATAACAAAGGTTCGAAAGTTTTCGTTCAGCAACTTGGTCGAAGTCAGCTGACGAAGCTCAGCACTAGCGACAACAAAATCGTCTACTCGAGACCAGAGATACTCGCTGAGATAGAGACATTTTACAAAAGACTTTACGCCACACATGCACCTCCCCCTGCAGCCCGTGACGACAGCGATCGGAGGGCGCCACTGACCCGACACTACACAGATGACATTCCCGATGTCAGTCTGGGCGAGGTCAGATTAGCTCTCAGACAGCTTAAAAATGGCAAAGCACCCGGCGCTGATGGTATCACGACAGAGCTTCTGAAAGCAGGCGGGACACCAGTCCTGAAAGAGCTACAGAAGTTATTTAACTCTGTCATACATAGCGGTGTCACACCGGGTGCATGGAGTGAGAGTACGGTCATCTTATTCTTCAAAAAAGGAGACAAAACGCTTCTAAAGAATTATAAACCGATCTCACTCCTTAGCCACGTGTACAAGCTGTTCTCGAGAGTCATCACGAATCGCCTCGCCCAAAGATTTGATGAATTTCAGCCCCCTGAGCAGGCCGGGTTTCGAAAGGGTTACAGCACCGTGGACCACATACAAGTGCTGAGGCAGATTATTCAAAAAACGGAGGAATATAATCAACCTCTGTGCCTAGCCTTTGTGGACTACGAGAAGGCTTTTGACTCCGTCGAGACCTGGGCTGTTCTGGAATCCTTGCAGCGATGCCGAATCGACTGTCGCTACATTGAGGTGTTGCGATGTCTGTACGAAACCGCGACAATGACTGTCCAGGTTCAGGACCAGCGGACGAAACCTATCCAATTGCGAAGAGGAGTGCGACAGGGGGATGTGATATCCCCGAAACTGTTCACCAACGCATTGGAAGATGTTTTCAAGACGCTGGACTGGAAATATCGTGGCATCAATGTTAACGGGGAATACATCTCTCACCTCCGGTTTGCTGACGACATAGTCATCATGGCAGAATCGCTAGAGGAGCTCAGTAGAATGGTAAACGGCCTCAATGCCGCCTCTCGGCGGGTGGGACTCGGGATGAATTTGGACAAGACCAAAGTCATGTTCAACGAACATATTCTACCGAGACCGGTGACCGTAGAGGGTGCGACTCTTGAAGTTGTGCAAGGCTATGTCTATTTAGGACAGACTGTCCAGTTAGGCAAACACAACTTCAACAAAGAGGCCGACCGAAGAATTCAGCTGGGCTGGGCTGCTTTCGGAAAGCTCCGTCGTCTGTTCTCGTCGCCACTGCCACAATGTCTGAAGACCAGGGTCTTTAACCAATGCGTCCTGCCTACAATGACATACGGTGCCGAAACATGGACTCTCACGGCAGGACTGGTCCACAAATTTAAAGTCGCTCAGCGCGCTATGGAGCGGGCTATGCTCGGCATTTCCTTGATGGACAAAATCAGGAATACTGAAATCCGTCGAAGAACTAAAGTTGTCGACATAGCCGAAGTAATTAGCAAGCTGAAGTGGCAATGGGCCGGTCACATTTGGCGTAGAACCGACCACCGATGGGGTAGACGGGTTCTCGAGTGGAGGCCACGTATGGGGAAGCGAAGCGTTGGACGCCCTCCGGCAAGGTGGACTGATGACCTGAAGCACCATACCGGGGGTAATTGGATGCGGAAGGCGGAAGACCGTGTGTGGTGGCGAGCCTTGGGAGAGGCCTATATCCTGCAGTGGAGAGACACGGGCTGATGATGATGATGAATGCAAGTGGAAATGTGATGGCGCAAGGTCAGGGCTGTCATTGACTCTTTCCAGCCAAAGTATCTTAAGTTTTTCCTGAGTGGTTAAAATAAGTGAAGATGAAAGACTACACCATTTCTATTAATCAGTTTCGACCGTTTTTTTTTTTCAATTGCATGCTTTAGTCTTATCAGCTGTTGGTATTTAACATCCCAATTGGTGGTAAAAGCTTATGATGAACCATGTCCTTCCAATCCCATCATACACTTAACATCACTTTATTGTGCGTTAGTCCGGGTTTCGCACAAGTTGTGGACCTTAGCCGCACTTTGACCATCATTTTTTGCGTACTTATCGTAAGTGATCCACTTCTCATCACCAGTGATCAATCTTTTCAAAAATGGTACGGTTTCATTACATTTTAATAGAGCATCACAAATGAGTACGCGGCTCATTAGGTTTTTTTGGATGCGTCTGTATGGCACCCAAACATCGAGCTTTATTGTATACCCAGACTTTTTCAAATGAGTCTAAACTGTTATGTGATCAATGCCCAGTTCTTCGCAATGTCGTAACTACTAATATGCCAGTCTCTCTTAACTTTATCATAAATGGCATCAGCTTCATCTCTAGCAGGACGCCCAGAGCAAACTACGTCTTTAATATTAAAATTTCCTGATTTAAAATGCTTATACCAATTTTGTGCTAATCTTACTGACACTACTTTAGATTCATAAACGGCACAAAAATTTTTCGCGGCTTTTGTCGCATTTTTCCTTTAATTGTAATAAAATTCCAAAATACAACTAATTTATTGTAACAATTATGAAATAATAGCGGAATCTGTGGGAGATCCCGTGCTCGTTTTTCATCATAAATACACATCGGCGCAGCATTTTCTTGACTCCCTACAAGTTGAAGTCATTTTCTTGGACAGAAAAACAGTTGAATAATGACGGGATATAATAATAATAACGTATACATCACAACAACATCTAGGCCCCATGCTAAGCATTAGCTTGTATTTCGGGTACCTAGCGACGATACCTCATACATATAACAACCAAGACCCGGTACCAGTATCAATATTCATCATATAAATACTGACCCGATCTGGGATTCGAACCCGGGACCTCCAGCTTCGTAGGCAGGGTCGCTACTGTGGTCGCTACCCACTAGGCTAAGCGGTCGTCGATATAGTTTACGTATTTTTTTAACGTTACTTTTGTAATAGTATTATAACCAGCCAGTTACAAATATTACAACCAAAGAGATATTACAACTTTATACAAACAAAATACGAAAACACTTCACCCCATCCCAACTGAGAGGAATAAAAGAAGTGGATCTCCCCCTTCTCCTAATAAGAAGTGATTATATACGTTTTATTACAATATATTAGGTCTTAACCTATGAAGTTGCCGTTTTGTATGAAATAAGTTAAAGTATTTTTTTTCAAACGCCTTTATTTCTGTTATTCAAAATAATCACCCGTGCAATCGATGCATCTTTGCCAACGCAGTGGCAGTTTTTTTTGATGCCCTTGTAAAAATCAACTGGACGGAATAAACTCTTCAAAGGCATTTTGTACTCTCGGGAATTGAATTTTTTTCCCGTTACAAAGTTGTCCAAATTTTGAAAAAAAGTAATAGTCGGTAGGTGCAAGGTCTAGTGAGTATGGCGGATGAGGGAGAACTTCCGACCCCAACTCTAGCACTTGGAGTCTGTTTGTTGTGCGGTATGGGGTCGCGCGTTGTGAAGGAGCAGCGGGGACGGCCAAAGCTGGTCGCAGACGTGCGAGCTTCTCCATCATTGTCTTCAGTTCTTCACAGTACACATCTGCAGTAATGCTCATGCCATTTTGTAAAAAGATGTGATGAATCACACCGGCACTAGACCACCAAACAGTGACCATCACCTTTTTAGGGGTTATTTTTCGTTTAACACATTGCTTTGGTGCTGAACCAACATCTTATCAACTTGTTGAGCACTTTCGATTGTCAAGAATCCATTTTTCATCACAGTTAACAATCCGGCTCAAAATTCCTTCATTTCTGTGCCTACTGAGCAACGCGAGGCAGGTCTCGACGCGTACGTTGCGCTGGCGATCGTTAAGTTCGTGGGGAACCCATCCATCAAACTTTTTTAGTTTGCCAATTTGTTGCAAGTGGTCCAATATTGTTTTGATGCTAACATCAAAAGCTGCTGCTGGTTCAGCTGTAGTTTGAGTATCATCAGCTTCCACAAACGCCTTCAATTCAACATTGTTGACCAAAGTGTCCGGACGGCCACGAGGTCCATTATTCAAGTCATAATTCCCACAACGGAAGCGGCCAAATCAATAACGGGTTGTGTGTTCGTTTGTTAAGTTCTCTCCGTAAACGTTGTTGATTGTTACGTGCCGTTTGTGCTGCATTAGTGCCACGACGGAACTCATATTCCATTATTACTAATTTTAGTGCCCATTATGACGAAAAATTTTCAAATGTAATGAAAACACAACCTTAATCAATAAAGAAAACACTGACTGTAAAAAAATTTCGTGTTTTTAAAACAAAATTAAATTGAATTTAGAATTCAATTTGTTTTTTTTTTTGTTTGTAATGGCCAGTACTGAAGAACGAGAACTTAATAGGTTAAGACGTAATGGACCTAATCACTGATATATGATTATACAGATAAGACACCGTAAAGAAATGGCTGTGTCCACTTTTGAAAAACATGTGTGAGTAAATAATGTTGCTATTTTATTCAATATTGTCTCATACAGTAGTTTTGTGAATAATGTGATAAAATACTTCTGTGGTATTTTTATTAAAATAGGTAGTTATAAAAAACACATTAATAAAATCCGAAACTGTTGTTAAAATTGGTGATGGTACCTCAATAAAATGAATTAATACTCCAATTTGCTTAGAGAATTATGTATTCATTAATATTCACTTAAATCCACAAAACAGTAAATTAATAATTTATAAGTATGTTTCATATCAATCTTCAATTCTTCCTCGCATCCTATCAATCATAGACGCTAATAGCGTAAGAATGTATTCATTTCAAATGTTTTACAAATGTGTATGTTCCAAGATCAAGTAATTCTTACATAATCGTAATGAATTAAGTAACATAATATTTAATTGCTACAGCCTATATTTCTACTAAAATAATACTATTACACTGTTAAGAATTTTTTATGCCGATGATTCTTTGTTCATGATTCCGTAAGACATACAATATTTATCTTCTCTATGGAAAATAAGGTTTAAAATAAAAAACTCATTTTCTTCTCGTAATTAAAAATAAAAATGTTAAGCTATTGCATAGCTTCTATCGCGGGCCTTTGAGCGCGGGGAGCGAATCGAGAAATTCCGTAACGAAAAAAACCTCACGCTCATAATCAGTGCAAGAAAATAGGAGTGCATAAATCGTTAAGAGTGATTACGTCACTTCGTGCTCGGTGCGTGTGCATACGCCTATCGCCGCCTCGTCGTCGTGTGCGTCTCCTACTTCCGTGAGTGTGCTTCGACCGAACCACCTCTAATTTATGCGATCCTGATACTGCGTTTATAATACCACTACGAACGGAATCGCGCCATTGTCGCGCTGGACCACAGACAAAATTGTCTGTGACTGGAACCCACATAATTTATTAATATAATCTCCACGTGCTTGTTGTTCTCCTAGTACAAGGTAGCAATATGAATAAGTCTTTGTCCGAATCAAACTTGAACGACTCGATTATGCTTGAACCAACTATTACCCCACCAAACTCTGTCTTCGTTCGTGCGAAAAAGAGAAAAGAACACGACAGTCCCTCTGATTTATCGCAGCCTAGCACTAGTACTGGTAACAATGAGTTGTCCGCATTTAAGGAAGAAATGCGTGGGATGTTTGCATCGTTACTTGCTGCCCAACGACAAGAATTTAATAAAAAAAAGACGTGTGGCACTCGAGGACTGCCGCGGTAAAGCTATTGCTTACATTTTGTATCAACTTATGCAATTATAATTATTTATTTATTTTATTTATGCAGTATTAAATCTGAGTTGCTCCTAGTCTCGCCTAAAGAAGTTTTACTTCAAAAACAAAGAAAAAGAAATACTGCATAAATAAAATAAATAAATAATTATAATTGCATAAGTTGATACAAAATGTATGCAATAGCTTTACCGCGGCAGTCCTCGAGTGCCACACGTCTTTTTTTTTTAGTTAATAATGCTTCAATGCTTTTTAACCCCCGACCCAAAAAAGGGGTGTTATAAGTTTGACGTGTGTGTGTATCTGTCCGTGGCATCGTAAATCGTAAGTCCCAAACGGATGAACTGATTTGGATGCGGATTTTTTATTTGAAAATTGAATTAGTCGTGAGTGTTCTTAGCTATTTTTGATGAAAATCAGTCTAAGATGGCCGCCGCCACAAAATGGTGGATATCATATTTTTTCACTACTTCATCAATATGGGTATCAAATGAAAGGACTTGACTAGTAGCATACTATTTACTATGAAAAATCTTAAATCCAAGATGGCCACTACCATAAAATGGCGAAATACATTTGTTTTTTCATTACTCCATCAATATGGGTATCAAATGAAAGGACTTGACTAATAGAATACTATCCACTATGACAAATATCAAATCCAAGATGACCGCCACCACAAAATGGCGAATTACATATATTTTTTTCACAAATCTCTCAATATGGGTAGCAAATGAAAGGGCTTGACTAATAGAATAATGTACACTATATTGAAAGGGAATGAGGAACAAAATGAGAACTAAATACTTGATAATTTTGTCTAATCTTGTATGAATTAGTTTAACTAAATAACTAAGTTTAAAATTTTGAAATAAAAATTAAATTTAAAATTTAAAAAAATCTCGACACATCAAAAAAAAAATCTTTAAAAAGTATGAAATAATACAAGTTTGTTCATTCTCAATCATTTTTGATCCTTAAGGGCGTTTGGGAACGCTAATTATTAGGTATTTTAAGCTTACTTAGCGGTCGCAGACACCCTTAAGGGTCAAAAATCATTTGAGAATGAACAAACTTGTATTATTTCACACTTTTAAAGATTAGTTTTGTTTTTGTGTCGAGGTTTTTTTGAACATTTAATAATTCAAAAACCATATTTTTTTAATTACAAGAAAGAAATCAGTTTCTTATTTTGAACCCTAGTTTGGAAAGAAAAGATAAAAACGGTATGTGAGAGAAAGTGGTACAACCCAATTTTAAGTGTAATTTCCCAGATCAAGATACGTAATATAAGTTCGTCAAATAATTTTAATAAGGCTTTACCTTTATAATTCATGAAAAGAAAACGTTTTAAGTCAGATAAACTCTGAAAAAAATACCCGTCAGTCTGAAAAGTGCGCGCGAGTCCGAAATGTCACAGCTATTGTAAACAAATAGCCTTCGATCAAAATAGCTGTGACGTATTGACGGACGCACAGACAGCGATGACAAAATTATAAGGGTTCCGTTTTTGCTATTTGGCTGTGGAACCCTAAAAAACCAGTGGCACGAATCGGCACGATATAGGTACCTAGCTTTTTCGTGTGGGGCCCCAAAGGGGGGGCGCGCGTGCTTCTTAACCTATTTTCTGAATTTTAATGTATGAAACGTTATTGAGTGTTATATATTGCTGAAAACTAGATTAAATTTGCTAAAAAGTTATCTATATTTCACATCCTTTGGCCAAGAAACAAATACGCCGCTGTTTATTAAAAAAAAAAAAAGTAAGGAAAAATAGGCGAAAATCGCAAAAAAAAAAAAAAAAAAACTATAAACAATTTTACTGTCGGAATTGTGTTATATTTGTAGTATTAGCTATGTTTTTACATATAAAAACATAAAACAGGAAGCAATAGAAAGTATTCACACAATTTTGTTACAAGAAAAAAAAAGCAATAAAAAGCAATTAAAAAAAATAATGTCGACGGTCCTCCTGAAATAACTATTAAATTTTTTAAATTTTTTTTTCTTTAATATGGCTAGTATTTTATCATACCTTCTATTAAAACCATTCTGTAACATCTACAATGACATTGGCATTACAAAATGCTCGAAGCACAAGCACCCAAAAAACGTATTAGAAATCGTCCCTTTTTGGGCTCTTGCTATTTCGGGCCAAAACGCAAGTCGCCAATTTGGCGACTTACCCTATGCGATCTACCCTATGTTATAAGATAGTGACTAAACACAAAAATTATCAAAATCGATTCAGAACTTTCAGAAATATTAACAGCTAAACATAGGTACATGTATAAAGTCCTATTGAATTGTTGATTGTTTTGGTTATATGTTCTAAATAATAATAAAATAAAACTAATCCAATAATCCACCCCTCGTCGCCCCCGACGCAAATGTGCCCATGACGCTCATCGCATTGCCGCGCTGAATTGCAATGGCAATTCTATTGAATTAAGTCCAAATATTTTAAGAAGTGATATTAGAACGCGACGTGAGCAATCATGGCATTGCTTCGCAATGCTATTATATAACCTTTATAGGCCACTAATTACCTACCCTAAAAAAAGTGTTCATCAATAGTCGAGCAATGGATGACCTCCATAATAAAAAACGAGAAATGTGAAGAGGAAAAAATATGCGTCTCTGACTTCACCTCCGCTCGGCGACTGTGTACAACCAGTGGCGTGAAATAGCAGCTCGGATATGGAAATTTCGATAATTCTTTCACTGTATTTACCCTATGTTGAAAAATAGTGACCAAACACAAAAATCATCAAAATGGATTCAGAACTTTCAGAAGAAGTGATATTAGAACGCGACGTGAAAGCAATGCATTGCGAAGCAATGCCATAACCTAACTTTTGAAGGCCACTAATTACCTACCCTAAGAAAAATGTTCAACAGTCCAGCAATGGATGAACCCCATAATAAAAAACGAGAAATATGAAGAGGAAAAAATAATGCGTCTGCGGAAATTATAGGTCATGTATCGTAATTATCATGACGCATAGTTTTTTTATTCCTCGGTTCCCTCATAATAAAATCTAAATTCACCATAGTACTTTTCCCAGTGTAGTGGTACAATATTTTATGCTAGCCACACAGAAGTGGTGTAGAAAAAGATAGTTAGGCGCCCGGTTACTTCCCTTTCGCACTTTTTTTTTTAATCACCAGTTTACGTATGACCACGCTAATGATAAAGAGATAACATTCCAGTTGTACGTAGTACTTATAAATTCCATGTTCTTGACCGTTTTACAAGGATACACTAGATGGCAGCACAGCCAAACCCGGTCCTGTCGGGAGCGTTTTTCAATAAT
>OX453242.1:26424608-26568039 GCA_949709985.1 Luffia ferchaultella | reverse complement strand
ACCAACAAACAGTGTCGAAAAATTTAACCAAATATAAACATTTGAGTGAACTCGAAAACGAATGTTACGGTACGGCGCGACCTACCGTGCTCATTGGTGCTGATAACTGGCACCTCAGCGTGTCGCAGGAGCTGCGACGCGGGAGGGTTAGCGAACCAGCCGCATCAAAGACACCTTTAGGATGGGTGATATTTGGCAATGTGCCGAGAGTGCTATCGCAGCGAGCAGATGCGGTACTGTACATCAGTGCACCGGAACGCCGCGCCAGAGACCGCGACCTGGAAGCGCTGGTCGACCACCACTTCGCGATTGACGCGCATTACGAACAAAAACAGACCCTAACAATGAAAGGGCCCTGCAAATGTTCAATGAGACGGCGCGACATCAGAATCAAAGATACGAGGTGGGACTGCCGTGGCGCGAGGATGACGTCATCATGCCGGCCAACTACCACGGAGCGCTCCAGCGGTTACGGTCGATAGAAAAAAAAATGGACCGGGACCCCGAATTCGCGGCTGCGTACAAGTCACAGATTGACAATTTGTTAACAAAAGGATACGCAGTACAGTGTGACGGCACGGAAGAAAATAAACCGATGTCGTGGTACCTGCCGCATTTCGCTGTTCAGAACGTAAACAAACCGTACAAAATTAGACTTGTCTTCGACGCGGCCGCCTCGTTTCAAGGCACGTGTTTGAACGACAAGCTATTAGAAGGACCCGATCTGCTGCAGTCTTTGCCGGGCATATTATACCGCTTTAGAGAGCAACCTTACGCGGTCACCAGCGACATAGCGGAAATGTTCTTACAAATAAAAATAAGAACAGAGGACCAGCCGGCGCAGCAATTTTTATGGCGAGGCGAGGAACGAAATAAACCGCCTCTAAAATATAAAATGACGTCAATGATATTCGGGGCATCCAGCTCACCGTTCTTGGCACACAGCGTCAGGAACAGGAACGCCGAGCGGCACGCCACCGAATACCCGAGAGCGCACGAAGCGATAACACGTAGTCACTACATGGACGACTACGTGGATAGCTTCGGTGACGAAAGTGAAGCAGTGAAAACCGTGCTAGAAGTGACGCACGTACATGCGCAGGCGAGCTTCGTGTTGCGAAATTGGAACACGAATAGCCAAAAGGTGGCCGACGTGATACCGCCAGAAATGCGCACCAACAGTACCACACAGTTGGGCCCGAACTCCAATGACAAAATTCTTGGCCTATACTGGTGTGCCAGTGCCGACACGCTGGGCTTTAATACGGCTATGAATCGCGTGCCGGCCGCCGTCAGAGACAGAAGGCGGCATCCAACGAAACGAGAAGCCCTGAGCGCAGTCATGTCTATTTATGACCCGCTCGGGCTTTTATCACAATACACGATCACTGCAAAAATAATATTGCAGGATTTATGGAACCTACAACTGGACTGGGACGACACGCTACCAGACAAAGAGGCGGCCGACTTTAGTTCGTGGCTGCGTGGCTTGGACTATGTCACGCACCTACACCTGCCGCGGTGTCACTACCCGCTCGGCGCACCGACACGAATCGAGCTGCACGTGTTCTGTGACGCCAGCGAGAGGGCGTACGCTACGGTAGCGTACTGGCGCTTCACAAGTGGAAGCGAGACAGTCGTGTCGCTCGCCAGTGGAAAGTCGAAGGTGGCGCCGCGAAAGCAACAAAGCATCCCGCGATTGGAGCTTCAGGCGGCCGTAATCGGCGCCCGGCTGGCCGACCACCTGCATCGAGAACACAGGTGGCAAGTGCAAGGGACCACCTTCTGGACCGACTCGAGAACGGTCCTGCATTGGATCAGAAACAACGCCCGCCGCTACACACCGTTCGTAGCGCACCGGCTGGGCGAGATAGAAGAACTTAGCGCAGCGAGACAATGGCGCTGGGTTCCCACTGCGGAGAACGTCGCGGACGATGCCACGCGGCCGCAGTATGATAACGAAATAAAAGAAACCGACCGATGGTTTCACGGTCCGGCCTTTTTGAAATACGACACAACAAAATGGCCAGAAGAAAATGAATCGACGGAGGACCGTGAAACGGAGGTCATCTGCCACGTCACAGCCGGACCAACGTATGACCTAAAAGAGAGCCTACCTGATATCACGAGGTTCTCACAGTACGAGCGGCTCATACGTAGCACGGCACGAGTACTACTCTTCGTCGAGTTAGTACGAAAAAAGGCGACCCGCTTAGAGCTGCACCACCTGGAGCGGTCGGAACGCCTATGGCTGAGGCTGGCCCAAGAAGAAAGCTTCACCGAGGACCTCCAGCGGCTGCGTTCAGCTAAACCAGTGTTGACATCAAGCCGCCTGTACAAGCTGGATCCCGTGCTCGATGGAGATCTAATTAAAATGAGAACCAGAATCGGTGCCGCCCCAGTCACCACCGATCAGAAAAAACCGGTGATATTGGACGGGCAGCATCCACTCACCCGACTGATTATACAGCGGGATCATCAAAGAGCGGGGCACGTAAACCAGGAAAGAGTTGTCAATGATCTGCGACAAAAATTTTGGATCATACGGCTCCGGCCGTCGGTGCGTGCCCTGGCCCGGAAATGCACGCTATGCAAAATAAGAAAAGCGGCCGCCAGAATGCCTACGAAAGGCGACCTGCCTGCGGCGCGGCTGGAGCCGTATCAGCGGCCATTTTCGAACTGCGGCGTCGACTACTTCGGTCCCATGATAATCACGGTGGGACGCCGCCACGAAAAGCGGTGGGGCGTGCTGTTCACGTGCCTGACGACCCGAGCAGTGCACATTGAGCTGGCCGCCAATTTAACCACCAGCTCGACCATAATGGCCATCAGGCGCATGGCTGCGCGACGTGGTTGGCCCCGGCGCATCGTGTCAGACAATGGCACCAACCTGCGCGGCGCTGACAAAGAGCTGCGAGCGGCCGCCAAAGAGTGGGAACCCGAGCTGCGCGACTTTGCACTTACGAACCGTATCAGCTGGGATTTTATCCCACCTGGCGCGCCACATCAAGGCGGAGCGTGGGAACGGCTCGTGCGCTCTATAAAAGAGGCACTGCGCGTCGTCTTGACGGACAAGGCGCCGAAGGAAGAAGTGCTGCAGACGCTTTTGCTCGAGGCGGAGCATACAGTGAACGCGCGGCCGCTCACGCACGTCTCCGTGGACCCGTCATGTCCGGAGGCGATCACACCGAACCATCTGTTACTCGGGTCGTCAGCGGGACTGCCGACGACCGGGACCTGTGACTTGGCCGACCGCCGCACCTGGCGCGCGAGCCAAGCTCTGGCGGACGAGTTCTGGCGCCGCTGGGTCAGAGAATACCTACCCACTCTGGCGCCGCGAGGGATGACGACGAAAAACGAAACGCCGCTGAAAGAGGGAGATGTGGTCATTGTGGTCGATCACTCTCTACCACGTAACACGTGGCCGCGGGGTATTGTGCAGCGGACATACCCGGGCCCCGACAGTGTAATACGTAGTGCGGACGTAAAAACAAGTGGAGGCGTGTTTCGACGCCCAGTGTCGCGGTTGGCTGTCCTCCCGACGGCCAGTGAGGCTGCGTAAATACTGCGCCGGGGGGAGACTGTTGCGGATAGCCACACCGCAGTAAATAAATAATTAATAATTATTTTATTTAGTCCTTTTTTGTTATGATAAAATAATTGTATATTTGTATTAACAATTATGTATGTGTATGAAAATTTTGAATATACCTAGGTCCAGGAGTGTATCTCGAAGTCGACGGCGACTAGCGTCCGCAAGACGCTCACATTGTAGGGGGCGGGGCGTCGCCGTGCGACAGATGTCGAACTGTGCGCCACGCGAGCGCGATATCGACGAGATGCCTCTCGGATTTAGGTATAATAATGTTTATTGCAGCTCAATAACTCGAATCACGCATCATCAGACGCGAGGCGCCCGATATGGAAAATTAGAGCCATCGGTAGCCCCGCCCATCTCACAAGAGCGACCGTTAGCGGGTGGCGGTGTGCGGGGGGACCCCGCGCGTACCACACCGTCCCCGGACCGAAAGCGAAGCAAATTTCGGCTAACGGTCGTTTTTGATCCCGTGCGTGTCACCTTCGACGCGATATGGTGACGGATTAAAGATACGCACGTGAGATGGGAAAGCACCGATGGACAGCGCGCGACGAGCGCTATCGACGGACGCGCCTGCCCGCGGCCCTCAGAGCGGGATCGCGTGACAACGAGCGGGCACAGACCAGCGGGCGCTTCGCAGCGATGAAAAATTCGATGTTATTGAGCTGTAAAAATTAAGTGTGTGTAAATGTTATTATGAATGTTTATATAGCCGATAGGCATTTTAACATGTAACAAAAAGTATATATTTGTGGAATAAAATGTCAAGAGATGTTCTATGTAGGTCAAGAGAAAGTTGGCCTACATAGAACAAAATACGCATAAACGGTCCCTCAAAATCTGCGGGGGGACCGCTTTACCGGGACCTGCCCAAATTGTATATAAGACGAAGCGCAGGCCCGGTAAGGTATGCAGTAAGAAAACAACCATCAGAGTAAAAGCTATGTACGTGTGTTAAAGAAATATAAGAAAATAATCAGCGACTAGTGGAGTTTTAATATACAGCCCCCACATTGCCGATGGTATGATTTCGCCACCGAACAGCAACCTGAGACGCCAGATCTAATAAAACTGGCCAATTTCCTCTCGCGAGAAGCCGACCGATGCAGCCAGTACGCATCTCCGGAAGAGATCGGCCCTGCCGACGATCACAAGCAAAAGCGGCTGACACCACTGCCGAGGTACACGCAACGCACGCACACAACATGCTATACAGAGAGCATCGCACCCAGTAGCAGTCCCGCGTGTCCTATTTGCAACGAGCGACACGCGGTAGTCAGCTGTGGAAATTTACGAAGTGCTTCAACGGACGATAGATGGGCCATGTGCAAACAGTACAATGTGTGCTTTCGCTGCTTAAAAGTTCGCAAGTTCCGGCATAGATGCCCACTAAAACGCTGCGGAACAGACGGCTGTCAAGGAACGCATCATACGATGTTACACAACGAAACGAAGCCGACAGCCGTCGAGAGTACCTCACATAGTCCCAAAATAAGAGCGGTAGTAGCGTCGGCGCGCCCACTTCAGTCACGCGCTTATTTAAAAATAGTGCCAGTCTGTGTCACGGGACCGAAGGCAACGATTGAAACGCACGCCCTTTTAGATGAAGGGTCAACAATTACGTTGATGGATCAGGCGATCGCCGATATCATTGGAGTCACCGGTCCACATGAGCCTTTAAACATAGAAGGGGTAGCTGGCACTACGGTAAACGCGACACAATCGCAAAGAGTATCGTTCACTATAAAAGGACGTAACGAGAGTGATCGATTTGAAATGACGGCCCGTACTTTAGACCATTTGCGCCTTTCGCCACAGACCGTTGACCGTGACCAAATAAATAAGTACGCCCACTTACGAGACGTCAGAGACCAATTGTACTACGGACGCGCAATCCCAACTATTCTTATAGGTCAGGATAACTGACCGCTGATCATCACTAGGACCATCAAGAGTGGTGCTAGAGATGAACCTGCGGCTTCGTATACGCAGTTAGGGTGGACGCTGCACGATCTCTGGGCGGGACAAGCACAATCGACGCATTTCGTAAATACGACGGTGCAACGAAGCAACGAAAACATCGAGTGCAAAATAAAAGATGATTTTGACCTAAACGAACTTGATGTACAACGTAAGCCACAGAACTATACAGAACAGCCAACGTCACAGGTGTTGCAGGCCAATACAAAGAAATGGAACGACGGCCGCTACAAGACGGGCCTGCTGTTGCGAAACAAGAAAAAGGTCTCTGATAATTACGAGGCAACTCTATCACGGTCGACAAAGCAGCCTGCTTTCGGCCTGGCTCGTCCAACATCAGCGCCTGTTTACCTTCACCGGGGTGAAGTACTTCGGGCCGTACGAGGTGTCGGTAGGCGGACAACGCCTCAAAAAAAAGCTATGTCGCCACACGGTCGTCCACCTGCCTGACAACACGAGCCGTACTCCTGGAAGTGGCAGACCCACTCAGCGCCGAAAACAGCATCATGGATCTCAGGCGTATGATTGCCCGCCGCGGGCGCCCTATCGAGCTATAAAGCGACAACGGGTTCAACTTACGTGGCGCGGATGGCGAGCTCCAGAGGGCAGCACGAGAGACAACTGCGAAAGAGGTGTCCGCCCGCTACATCCAGTGCCGCTTTATCACACCTGGCGCGCCATTCATAGTGGGTGCGCGAGTATCTGCCAACGCTGCAACGACGAGACCAGCCGACGGGGTGGGGACTACAGCCAAGAATAGGCGACATCGTCATCGTGGTTGACTATAACCTGCCCCGCAACTGTTGGCTACGCGGGCGAGTCACCGGCACATTCCCTGGGGCAGACGGAATTGTACGAGTGGTCGACGTACAGACAAAGAACGGCGTCCTACGGCGACCAACTAAGAAGATCGTCGTCCTCCCGAATTAGAAGTCGCGGAATCGCGACTGCGGGGGGAATGTCGTCGACGATATGGCGCACCGTTCCTATTTGTGAAGTGTCGTGTACATTTATAAATATAATAGTGGTAAATAGTACTAAATAGTGACAATAATAGCGTAGTGACAGTTTAGTTTTAAGACGAACTACAATACGTTACGACATAGGGCCGTTTAGTTAGAACTATAAGTAGATATGTAAAACAAGCTCTATTATACGATAGTTTAGATATAGTTAATATTTGTTAATAGATATAAGACGCATACGAAAGTAAACGGTACTCTCTCTGCTACCTGCTCGCCCGTCCTTTTACGTAATACGTTGGCCGGACGTTGCAAGGCAAGAGAGCAGCGGGGCGCGCCAGATGTGTCGCGCCCTGTGCCCTGACCATAGACATAAAGTCAGGACAGGCCGTATAGAACATTTCACAATACGAACGGCGGCCTCAGATCGTAATTGTTACATAACGCCATCTGTTATTATTCATTAGAACTACGTAGTCGGTTAGCAATCAACCTATTATTGAGACATCGATGTATCCTTGTCGGGACGTACTTAATTGAATGTAAACGTCTACATACATAATTATGTATTAACATTAAAGGAAACGTTTCACAGTGTATGGGCATCTGGGCTAGGACATTGTACAGTACTTCAAAAATACATAATCAAGGAAATTAACAAGTTTTACTACGAATTCCAGCAATCTGGCATGTTTTGTAGCCGCACAAAATGTTTTTTAAGTTAAACAATTAAAACACTCTGACATGAAAATGGTGGTATATAGAATGACAAACAAAACTGTCACATATCTGCAATCACCTTATAGAGCGACTTTATATTTTGTAATTTTTTTTCCATAAAATTTAATAATCGACAAAATTTTATCAAAATTAATATAAACGATTATTATTAATATTATATTCAATATTATTAATGATAGGTTATCTAGGTATGATTTTTTCTTCATATAAGTACGATAAGAAACCAGAAAGAACTTAATTTTAGAATGAAAAATACGTATATTATGATTTTTTATTACAAAAGAAAATATTATAGTGTGTTATCATTAGCCGTCAAATAAAAATAGTTCTTTAGATTTTTGTAATGTTCACTATAATATGTACCTATTAGTTCAAATCTTTATTCCTAACTACATACATGGACGAGACGCCCTTACAAGGTTAAACCGTATGCAGTGTAGACGCGCGGTGCGTGGCCGTACAGTGGTTCTCTGACCGAACATATTTTTTGTCGAGATAAGTTTCCTACATCTCTTTCACACATGAAACGTGTACTGCATGTGTGAAAGAGATGGACGCCTAACGGACGAATAAAAAATTTGTTCGGAGTAGGTTTACTGTGCTATGGCGAACGATAAAACTCGAAAATGGTATTTAATCAATAACAAGTTAAGAGGGTACTGTTTGTACATAATTTTTTCTCACCGATGATAAGAAATGTAATTTTTTTTGTTTATTGACCTTCCTATCATAGTTTGTGCAACCTAACACAACTTAATTTGGCATTTTTACGAATTAACAACGACGTGAACGCGACGATGTTCCGAGCGTGACTGAGTTGACGAGTGTCCTAAAACTGGAAATTAGGACACTTAACGTGGAGACATTGAGACGCGTTGTTCGGCCGGTCCTTTATTTATGTCTATGGCCCTGACGCTCGCCGGCCCGCCCGGCCACTTCTCAACGGATACCGAGTAGACGAGGCAGCTCATAGCGGAGAGAGGTAATCTAAAGACTTATCCTTGTGTTTCATTGAATTGAACTATTGACCATTGAAGGTGCATCGTGAACAACAGCGAACGAGTCGGCATACCATCCCCGACAGAAACAAACAAATTTAAAAAAAAAAAAAAATATTTATCTCTTATTTTTTTTTTGTCTTATGGTAGGTACATTATGAGAAAGTTTTACATTTTTGTTAGAATTAAATTGAAAGTAAATGGAATCTTCGTCATTCATTAGAGTGGACTTTATAGGATCTTCAGATATTTGAAGCAATCGTACCGGTTTTACTATAATGGTTTCAGGCACGTTATCAATGTCTTCGCGTTTGGGTTGAATAAATATGTGTGATCATTTTTATTTATTGTCTTGAAATATGATATCCTGTAACAGTTTTCAACGTTCTCTATGATGTCTTTGATGACGCCACAATAGTATTTCCATTTTTGCCGTATGAAATATCGTGCCAGAACTGTTTGACCCAAATTAAATTGATCCTTTTTGGTGTTTGTAAAGTCATTTTTCTCTGAAATATTTTCTTTTTCTATGACATAAACTGTTTCAATCCTTTTTTGGGCATTAATTTGTCTTTCTTTTGCAAGTAATATTTTATCTTCTTCTTGGGTTATTATGATCTTTGGGTTGATATTTTCTATTTCAGCCTTGTATAGTTGGTCTCTTTCTTCCGTTTCACTATCTATCACTTTTCTTCATTCTTTCTCTCTTTGTGTTGTTCTAAATACTTGCTTTCTATTTCTTTTTCTTGTTTAGATAGTACTTTTTTTTTACCTCTTGCTAAAATTTCTTTTTTTTTTGGTTGATATATACTGCGTTAGGTTTAAGTTTTTCTTCATGTAATGTTTGTTTTTCTTTTGTAATGCCTATTTTTTGGTATGTGTATTTTATGTCAGTCTTGTAATAGTGGTTATTCTCTTTCTTTTCTGGATTACCTAATTCTAAGTCTTTATAAATATAAATGTCATTTATCAGAGATTCATCAGCACTTTCTGTTTTTTCAAGTTTTGTTTTCGGTGACGATTTCTCATTTTCTTGCAGTTTTATTTTCTCTATCGTGTTATATGTGTTAATATTACGCAATATTTGAGGGTCGTCGCGCTTCTCTTTTTCTGTATTGTGGATTCGTGAATCCTCTGGCTGTTCGTCATTGTTATCACTATTATTGTTATCGCTAAGATAATCTATTGCATTTACTTCAACATACGTCATCTCAACAAAATACAAAATACGTCATCTCGTCGCCTTAGTGAGCGGACGTCTCTGTCTACCTACTACGACGGCGAAAAAAAAAAAAATAATAAAAAATAATAATTTATATTTTTTATATTAGTGCCAAGTAACACGTAACATTACAATGGAGAATAAATGTGTTAGGTGTAATGATGTGGTTAATGACCCAGTTATTTGTAGCAGTTGTAAAGGCTTTTTTCATAGTATTTGCGCCGGCCTGAGTGAAAGTACCTACCGGAAAATGAGCGCGGATAAGAAGGCGTCGTGGCGGTGCATTCAGTGTCGAAACTGTCCAGGTTCGACGGGATCGTCTGGAATGCCTAGTTCGGCTACACAAGAAGAAATAATAGAAGTATTGCGTGAGATTAAGGAGCTTCGTTCAGAGTTTATCGAGATTAAAAACGAGATGAAAACTACTTCTATGGGTATACAGAGCCTAAATACAAAGTGGGCTGAGATGGAATGTCGCTTTGCAGGATTTGAGGATCGGTTAACCGTTGTCGAAAACAAAATGACTACCGTGTCCAAACTACAATCGGATTTACGAACCGCGAATGACACCATAAATACCCTCAAAATTGAAAATAACATTCGCGATCAGTACTCACGGCAAAATAACGTCGAGATCTCTGGAATACCTATTAGCACTGGTGAAAACCTGAAAAATATCGTGCATTCTGTGTGTAACAAAGTCGGCATCGATTTGGATGATAGACTAATAGATTCTGTGCACCGAGTGCGTCGCTTCAGCGCTTCGTTGAATGCCGGGCGTGATCAGGGCCCGACAATAACTCGTCCGCCTGCAATAGTCGTGAAGTTTACTAGTCGTCAAAGTAAAGACCAGCTACTGGCGGCGGTACGCGCGCGCCGAGGGCTTACCACCGCCGACATCAGCATTTCCGGACCGGCTTCTAATATATACCTTAGTGACCATCTTACGCCGTCAAACAAGCTACTTTTAAGACATGCCAGGCAGTTAAAAGTAGAACTTAATTATTCATACTTGTGGATACGCGACTGTAAGATCTTTATGCGAAAAAATGACAAGTCGAAGGTAGTGCGTATAAACAGTCAATTAGATTTATCAAAATTAAAGTGACTTTTTCGATATAATTCGAGTTGGTTCAATATAATTATTAAGATTGAAATAGAATTCCGTATTTTAATATTAGGTATTTTTATGCTACGGCAAGGAGTTTCTACGTGTTCATATTTAAATAACTGTTATGGTAGCTTGTACGTTCATTCATCGAAAACTATTATTAAGATTAAAATTAAAATTCGTATTTTTATATTAGCTTTTTTTATATTGCGGCAAGGAATATCTACGTGTTCATATTTATATAACTATTATGGTAATTTGTACGTTTATTCATTAAAAGTTATTAATAAGATTAAAGTTAAAATTCGTGTTTTTATATTGGCTATTTTTATGATACGGCAAGGAGTTTCTACGTGTTTATATTTAGTATATAGCTATTGTGGTGATTTGTTTGTTTGTACAAATAAAAAGCGATTATTCATGATATATGTGTTATCTTCTAGTCTGCGAGGAATATTAAAATCATTTGTTGCGAAAATCATTTTCTATGCTTACCGGTGCTCCATATATTAAATCGTTAATTGGTTATTACCAAAACACGAGGGGACTTCGTACAAAGACCCACGATTTCTTTTTACAAGTCACACAGTCAGACTATGATTTTATATGTATTACGGAGAGTTGGTTGACCTCAGATTTTTATGATAGAGAACTTTTCGATTATAGGTATATAGTTTATCGTAGTGATCGCTCCGCTGAAGATAGCGGAGCGGAGCGCGGCGGCGGGGTGGCCCTAGCCGTGCGCGGCGAGCTGCAGCCCGTACGCCGCGACTGGCCGTGTCCGCCGCGCTCCTCCGCCGAATGTTTGTGGGTGTCTCTGCCACTCGCATCTAACAATGTATATCTAAACATAGCGTGTGTTTACATACCACGGGGACAGGGGTATCGTGACGCGTTGACTTCCTTTTTTGACACCGCGGCGCGGGCAGCATCATAGTTGACCGACCTAATGATGTTTTTTTATTGACCGGCGATTTTAACATATGGGAAGCTATGTGGGATAATTCAGATTTTATCTCTAAGCAGAATTTCTTACAACTATTTCCTAGTGGTATTTTCTCGGTGCAGCTCCTGGGCGAGTTTTTGTCTTTCTCAAATCTCAAACAATTCAATGGTAATTTTAATGCAAGTAACAATATTCTTGATTTAATTTTATGTAATAATTATACCGATTGTCGTGTGTCGCATTGTAATAACTCGCTTACTCCTGAAGACATTCACCATAAATCCCTAGTGATTGAGTTGTCCTTAAGTTATACTACACCTTTGAAGTCCGCTGATGTATGTGTTTATAATTTTATGTCTGCTGATTATGAGAAAATTAACAACTCATTAAATAAAATAGACTGGTACACGTTATTCAGCGATTTGGATATGGAGGCATGTGTGGCTAAGTTTTATTGCCTATTAAATGATATTATATCACAATACGTCCCTCGACGTACTTTGAAATCGAGTAGTTCAAGCCCTTTGTGGCACAGCAAGCCACTAAGAAAACTGTTAAATGAAAAGCGAAAATATCATAGCCGTTGGAAAAAATATAAGAATCCGTTAGATTATGAAAGTTTTAAAATATTGAGAAAGAGGGCTAAATTAATGACATTAGAATGTTTTAATTCATATATATCATATTCAGAAAATAAAATTAAACAACACTCTATCCATCTTCTCAGGCAATAGTTTGCCTCAGACAATGTATTATAAGGGATCAACTGTATGCGGCGGGGATGCAATTTGCTGTGCATTTAATGAGAACTTTCACTCCGTTTTTGTTGACCCAGCTTCTGATTCGGTGGATTTGGGGACATTTACTCCTCATTCTGATTCGATTTTCGATCTATGCTCAATAGAATTTACCCATGAGACAGTCTTTACATATTTGAAGAATATTAATATTCATAAGGGGGCAGGCCCTGATGGTGTTCATCCAGTTTTGATCAAAAAATGTGCTTCAGCACTGGTACTACCCATCACATTGTTATTTAATAAATCTCTTAGGGAAGGCTGCGTTCCGAAAATATGGAAGTTAGCCTGGGTCACTCCCATTCCTAAAGGTGCTGTCAGCCAGGATATTGCAAAGTATCGTCCTATATCAAAATTGTGTCAGTTTAGCAAAATTCTTGAAAAGATTGTTACAAATCAGATTTTTGACGCTGTTCGCCGCTTTATTATTCCAAATCAACATGGATTCGTGAGAGGTCGTAGTGTTGACACAAATTTATTGAGTTTTATCGATGTCATATTGGATGCTATGGACGATAATTGTCAAGTTGACGCCGTGTATACCGATTTCGCTAAAGCGTTTGATAAAATCTGTCATAATACCTTGTTACTGAAACTTTGGCGACTAGGTATTCACGGTGATCTATTGCGATGGATTAAATCTTATGTAAGAAACAGAAGTCAGGCTGTGGTAATGGGTGGGTTTTCATCGCAATACAAAGATATCAGCTCTGGTGTTCCTCAAGGTTCGCATCTGGGTCCTCTATTGTTCACCCTGTACATTAATGACATAACTTCAGTAATTCGGAACTCTGATGTTCTTCTTTACGCTGACGACACCAAAATTTTTAGAATTATTCATGACCAGAAAGACTGTGCTCGTTTACAAACAGACCTAAATTCATTCGAACTATTTTGCAGGTCAAACAACTTATTTTTAAACCCAGACAAATGTTTTACCATTAGTTTTACTAGAAAAAGAAATTTTATAAATTACTCTTATAATCTCTGTAACACGGTTCTCTCACGAGTTACACAAATCCGAGATCTGGGTGTTATCATGGACTCTAAATTAACATTTGTCCCACACATCGATAAAATTGTAGGAAAATCATATAAGCAGCTTGGTTTTATACTTCGTGTGGCCAAACCGTTCAGAAATCCTTCTACCTACAAAATTTTGTACAACAGCTATGTTCGCAGTCATCTTGAATTCGCATGCGCTGTCTGGCATCCTTTGTATGACATCCACAAAAGTAGGCTGGAGCGGATCCAGCGGATATTCGTTAAGTCCCTTGACTATAGAACAGGTTTTCACTATATTGATTATGAAACATCCGCTAATAGACATAGTATCCAGCTACTTGAGCATCGTCGTGACTGTGTTGACGCTGTAATACTTTACAAAATACTTAATAACTTTGTGGACGTCCCCTCGTTGTTGGAAAATATTTTCTTTCGTGTTCCTCGCCGACGGGAGAGAAGTTGCCGTCAAAAAGCTTTTTTTTCAGTTACAAATTGTAGAACATGTTACGGTAATAATAGTTTCTTGAGACGTGCTTGCCGGTTGTATAACAATAAATTATGTGATATCGACATTTTCAACTGCACTTTAATTAATCTAAAGAAACTGGTCTTGACAGTTTTGTCAAATGGAAATAGCAGTCAGCAGTACCTAACTGTTTAATTTGTATTACTCTATTTTATTATATTTAGTTTATATGCGTGATGTTACTGTAAATTTTTTGTTGGATGCACTTTTGTTTCTATTTTTTATATAATCTATTTTTTGTAATAAGATATGAGGCTCTAGGTCTATAAGAAATTAAATGTTTATATGTAAGTAATGTAAAAGACTGTTTGTCTCTAATAAATAAAATAAATAAAAAATAAAAAAATAAAACATTAACCTTAGTGAAATCAGTTGAATTGTCAAAAGTGATGAAATTGTCATTTTCCTTTTTACTACTTTTTTGTTTTTTCCTTTCTTTATTACAAGATAATTTTGGTGTTTCATAATCATCTATGATCTGATCCATATCTTCGATTTCAGTTTTATCGGGTAGGTAAACTTGCGCTTCTGCAACATTAGGATTATAGTCTACGGTTTCATCGACACCAGGATCATAGTCTGATGAATCACACAGCTGTACTGTACAGTTAGAATTATTGGATTTTGAACTAAATCTTGTCTTCCTACTGCCAGTTTTTGTTTTTTTTAGTAAAATGAATCGGTCTTTTTTTACTTTCTCTACTCCTTTTTCATTTGCTGCTTTTCGTTTTTTTTCCTTTGTTGTGTATAGTCTGTACTTTTTTCATTCACTGTTTCTTGGTGTCTTTTCTTTTTTTGTGTATTTATTATCTGTTTGTCAATGTCCTGTACTTTTGAAATGTTTTTATCCGTCACCTTCATTTTGTCAAATACATCTTCGTTTCTCTTAAACTTTTTTGCTGGTTTGATAACAATGTTGCTGAAGATTTTAATCTTACTATTTTTCACTCCTTATAGTCCAGCTTCAGGTTCATCAGTCAAAGAATTCACTTTTAAGTTTTTCTTTTGTTTTTTAGTCGGTTTTAACAATTGCAATTGCTGAATATCCAAACTTGATACTGATTTGCCAGGCGGCAAGTTTAATTTGCTATTTTTGCCTCTTTTGATAGAATTGGGTTGTTTGGTTTCTTTCAAATACTGAAGCAACGACTGATCGACGTCATATTTGATTTCCTCTTAAAATTCAGGTAACTTTTTGTATATTTGGTACGGGTTGAATGGGTCGATCCCCGTTGCTTTAAAACCACTCTTTACGTTCTCACTGTTTATATTAGCGGCTGCCATCAATTGCTTTAATAACAGAGGGAAATGGCTTTTATTTAACGAAGTCTGACTGGGATTCTCAACTTTATATTTTAATAGAATTTGTCTCCATGAATCCTTTAAGGGCCCGAAGAAGGCTACGTCCAGTGGCTGTGCTATTTGGGTCGATCTGGAAGGCAGAAACACAAATCTAATTTCGTGTATTTCAGATAATTCTACAACATCGGGATGCAAGTGGCTTGATAAGTTGTCGCCAATGACAAGCTTTGATCCGTTGAGCTGTCTTGCCCAGGGAATTACAATTTTCGTGAACCAGTCAAAGAATGTATTTGTATCAAACCAGCCGCTGCTTGTACGATTGTAGATGGCTCCTTCCGGTCCGTCTGAACACCACTGGGTTCACAAATTTGCTGATTTGTACACCACATATGGCGCTAAAACTTTTCCATCGGCAGTGCCAGCAAACATTAATGATATACAACCCTTAGTGTGATTTATTATACGCTTTGGGTATTTCACCCCGCGGTGGAAAATACACTTTTTAGTACCTGGATCATCCGAGACGTTGGTCTCCTCATAATTGAGGATGTTGGCAGGTGGAATATTTTTAACAAACTCCTTTAAATTTTCAAAGTAGGTCTTCAACTCTTCCATAGTTTTCTCAGCTCGCGCTTTGGTAATATTTTGAGTTATTCTTAGGGTGAGTTGTTCCTTGATGCGTTCTAAGAAGTTTCTGACCCACCACTCCCCCGGAGGTTTTTCATTAAAGACATGTGTCTTATTATTTTTCTTTAAATAATCATAAACTGCCAGTCTTAATTCCAACATTGACAGTGGAGATCCAAAGTCTGCTGCTGCTATGAGCACATTAACAAATTTCGTTTCTTTTTCATTAGACAGACGGAAATGCGGGCCAGGTTTATAGATGTTCGATATATCGACCCTTAAAATATCGATATTTTTATGCGTATAATATCGATATATCGTTGTATCCCAATGCTTTACGTAGCGTTCAGTGGTGGATAATATAGCATAAAGCATAATTTAAAACGTGTTATTTAAACCTAACGGATTTAGCATATGATATTCTCTTGGTGCTATTAATACCACGACGCGATCCCGCAGTCCGCCTTACCGATCAAGGTTTAATTAGAATTCGCACTCTAATAGCTACTTACTATCGATGAGCTGACTAACATCACAGCCTCTCGAAGGCAAATCAGCGGGATTGCGATCACCGGGTACATACCGCCACTGTTTAGAATTTGACAGTTTACGAATTTCCTGGACGCGATTCCATACGAATACTCCCCATGGGCAGTTTCGTGTAATCCATGATAAGACAGTCGTAGAATCGCTCCAGAAGTAAATGTCATACTTATTTTCAAACTTAAATGCTTTTATAATATAATACATTAATCTTGCGCCGATAGTCGCAGCTAACAATTCGAGGCGTGGTATGGTCGACTTTTTAGCAGGTGCGACGCGTGATTTTGCTTGCACGAAACGAACTTGAATGTTATTGGCGTTCTCAATTCTAGTGAATACAACGGCAGCATAAGCATACTGACTAGCATCTACAAACACATGAAAAGACAACGACGAAATGTCGTTTTTGTTTTCAAACAGCCATCTTGGTATAGAAATTTCTTTTAATAAATGTAGTTGAGTATACCAAGACAGGAAAGATTTTTTATCGTCGTCATCTACTTCTGAATCCCAGTCTTTAATAGTAGAACACAACTTTCTTAATAATAACTTTGGGTATAGTAGTACTGGGCATACAATACCAAGACAGTCAAATATTTTATGACTAGACGACAATATAAATCGTTTAGTCACTTTATTAGGTAAAATGTCCAAAGAAATCTCTTTTAGTGATAAAGTGTCTTGTGACTTGTCCCATTGCATACCTAAAACAGATGTTTCATGCGGAGTTGAACCATCTCCTGTGTATTCCCAGCACCGCAAATCAAATTTCCCCGAAAACATCGTTTTAACAGCCGTATCGCGAAACATGGTCAATTCTTTTTCATTGTTTACGCTTGTTACACAATTATCTACATAGAACGAGTTAATTAACTTACCGACCATCAACTTCTCATCACACGTATCGGCAGTTTTTAAAGCCTTCTCTAAATGTGACTCAATAATGGCAGCGAGTAAAAACGGGCTGCTGGTTAGTCCAAATACGACTCTACAATGACGATACACCTGTAATTTATTCGTATTTTCTGTATTCCACCACATAAATCTAAGTACATCGCGGTCGCTTGGACGTATACTAATCTGTAAAAACGCTTTTCTAATATCTGATATGACACCTATTCTTTTTTCTCTAAAACGCATTAGTAAAGTGGGAATAAGCTCTACTAAATTTGGACCTGTCTCTAAACACTGATTGAGGGACGGTGAACCTGTCGTATGAGCGGATGCATCGAACACAGGCCTAATAGGTGTTGTACTACTATTAAGCCGTAATACGTGTCTATGCGGGAGGTAATAACAATCATCATCATACTCACAGTTAAAAATTTTCTCTACAATATTTTCACTAAGCCAGTTACGAAATACCTCATCATATTTTTCATACAAATTTTCGTCTCTAAGCTTCTGTGTCAATTTTAATAAACGTTTGAACGCCGCCTCTCGATTACATAGCAATGCAGGATGATTTTCTTTCCACGGAAGTGTTACCTCATACCTTCCCGTATCGTCAATAGTCGTAGTTTCTTTGAAGTTTTGTTTCACACATTCTAATGCATCATCTTTTGTTTTCATTTCGATTGGATCTTCTATGCCAAGCACATCGAGTTTCCATAAGTTTGAAATGTTGGAATCAGTAATATACATAGAGATCGCATGTAGTGTAAAGTTCTCATCAGCAAAGTCTCCAATGATTCTTCGTCCTATTAGAGTCCAGCCCAATTTCGTTTCTACAGCTGTGACATGTTCATCTAATTGAACTATTTTACAAGTCATCAGCTTGCCCAACATATCTGCACCAATCAATAAGCTTATGGGCTCTTTTACTTTATCGGTGTCTGTCAAAATTATTTTATTATTTTCTAGTTCCTTTCTTAATGTTTTACATTCAATAGTAGGAATATCCGGACAAATAATATTCTTGTCGAATACGACAATATCATAATAATCATTTGACATTATATTTTTGACAGAAATCAAAAACCTGTTATGTTTTTCGGGTTCCGAAGTTATACCACCAAAGAGGCCGTGTTGTATAGTATGTTCGCTCATTGGTTCATACTGCATCTCGTTTGCTATACTTTTAAGAATATATGAATTTTGTGAGCCAGAATCAAGTATGGCTCTCACAACTTTTGATTTACCTTTAAATTCTAATATAACTTTTAAGGTTTGAAGATACACATCTTGATTGACTGATAAACTAGATAAACTGTTTACAACTTCTTGTTTGTTTACAACAACTGAAGTAGATGGCGTGTTTCTGCATACCAATGACGAGTGACATTTACCGCATACTGTGCACTTCTTATTGCTTAAACATTTCCAATATGTATGCCCAATTTTCAAACAGCGTAAACAAGCTCTATTCTCTTTTGCTATTTTATAACGCTCTTCTAGAGCCATTTTCCTCGCTTTTTGGCAGTTTGAATTTTCATGTTTTTCGTTACAGAAAATACAATGTACATCTGATTTACCCGAAAACAAATTAGCAGCTGTTGCAATATTTGACGTTTCTTCCTTTTGCTCTTTAACAGATGCTTTTTTCGTTTCTGCTTTGTTCTCTCTAAGTGAAAAACCTCTCATCGCCATAGAAACTCTTTCTTCATTTTCGACCTCTCTTTGCAAGAATTCCATAATATGAGTGAGTCTATCTTTAGGTTCTGCACCTGAATTTTTATTGTACCTTTGCCACGCTCTCAACAGTTCTTCGGTAAGTGAAGATTCTACAAGCGGGAACAACATAGGCGCGCATGTCTTCAGTGTGACGTCGAGTGATTCTAAAGCCCTTAAATGAGACTCCAATTTGTCATAAAGGGATGCCACTCGAAGCTTCTCATTTGATTTAGACATATTGTTTAATACCAATTGCAGTAGTTCCCGTGTATATACTTCTACCAACATTTCCTTTTTCCCGAATCTGTTTTTTAAGCTTTCTATTGCTTTAATATAGTTTTCAGTAGTAGGAGGAAAGCTGTTTATAAGTTCACTAGCGCGAGATTGCGGAACCATTGATTGTATGAGATAATGAAATTTGTCTTCGTCACTTAACAGCTCATCATTGTGTATTTTTTTGAATTGTCCCCAAAACCTTAACCACTCCTTCATGTCCCCGCTAAATTTAGGCAGTTCTATCTTCGGTAATTTGAATTTACGTCTTTCTTTCGTCTTGGTGTTATTTTCACTGTCACTATATGACGTTTCTGCAGAATTAGATTCTTTTACAGACTTTGCGTGAAGTAGTCCTGCATGCAAAAATTGTGCTTTATATTCTTCTACTTTTATTAATTCTAGGTTAATAGTTTCTTCATCGAGGTCTGCCTCCAACATATCACCAAATATTTTTCCATCTATGTTTTCTAAATTTGATGCATACTCAGATAAAAGTTTGAAACGAACTTGTACCTCGTCAGGGTCCGTTCTTTTAGCTGATACTGCATCTTGAAATTGTTTTAATGTTCTAGTGAAAGCGCCCCTTATTATGGCTCGTGACTTCTTGAAATTTTCCATTTTCAAGAATATACTTTTACGGTTAGGGCTACGATTGTCCTGTCACGGTCGCCAGATGTTGCCGCTGCCGATAGTATATTTTAAAACCTCTTATAAAATGAAAAATGGAAATTTTCTTTTGACATATATTTTTCACTTAAACATCAATTCTCGACAAATCACATAAGAAAAAACATAGTTTTACAATCAATCAGTTTTTAAAATTAGAATGTTACAAAATATACAAAACCTCTTTTAACAAGAGTGATGCGATCAGCACAACGAAACACGTCCTACACTACAACCACAACTACAACGAACGCACTAGCGCGCCGATTAGCAAATTTACCATTAGCATTTAGCATGGCATTAGCGCAGCTGTCGGTCGCCAGCATGTGACGGCCGCTCAACGCAACGAACGATTCTCTCGCTAAGCATTCCCTCGTGTTATGCTAAAGCATAGCATGTTAATAAACATGCTAAAATAATATAGTTTTGAGTGGTTTATACTCTGAAGCATCTTTTTAAAATATAGCAGATTTTTACACCACTACCACTGGTAGCGTTCTTGCTGGTTCTTGCACCCTGTCGTAAACGCGCTTTGTAGTCACTTTACTTTTAGTAAATTGACATTGAAGATGCAGGTGGATTGAGTGTTGAGAGAAAAAATGATAAAACTGAACTCATTCAATTATATTCAATAAGGAAATGACTTAGTAAAAACTCAAAAGTTGCATTTACTTGAATAAAAGTTATGTGTTGTGGACCTTATAAACCGCTAGATAAACTGAGTGACGAAACTATGTGCGATTGAATTTATAACTATTTAAAGACTACCTACTTACTATTGTTAACTATTCAATTCATCTACTAGCATTGATTCACAGATCGACCAAAACTATCAGGCGAATGGTGGCCGATCCGAAATTCCGAACAGGATCGTGGAGCTTCGCAGTCTCAAGCTTAACTAGCAAATTTTTGGTGTCAGGTCAGCGGGTGTGCTATACTTCTACAGACTCGCATTAGCTCCGTGTTCAGAGCGGACATAAAATTTTGCTCGATCTGTGCTAAGGAGGGACCAAGTGCTAGTTATAATTTGTAAAAATGTCGGCTGATGAGGATGACTATACTTCAGAAAGAGTTGGGGTACCGAGGTATTAGAATTATTATTTTGCATTTGATCAAATAGAGCTCAAAGGGTGGTATTTTATATAGCCTCTAGTGATTACCGGTTATTTGATGGTGTTTATCGATCGTTGGTATTGGACTGATGAAAGCACTATAATATTTTTTTAGGAACTGACTTTTTTTGTAGTTATTTACGGATTTGTAGAGTTACCTACTTAGAAGTTTGTTGGTCAATTTTGAATTAGGTTAATGGTCTATTTTTTTAAATCATTAGGTTAGGTTAGGTCCACTTATGTCAATGTGAGGAGTGAAGCGAAGCAGAACGACAAGCCATTCAAGTTAATTTATGTTAATGGTCAATTTCATTCAAATCATTAGGTTGGGTTTGTTTATGTCGGGAGAAGGAAAGAGGGGGAAAGTTAAGGTATGTGCTAATAACCAGCCCCTCCATCCCTCTTGTCGGTTATCACCAGAAACTATTTAAAATTCCAACCAGATCAAAATCTAGCAATTGACTCGACCTGTTAAATATGTTAAGCTAACCATTTCTAAGTTAACAATGTAAAGACCTTGCTTGAGTCATGTATAAAAATAAGCGTTTGATTTCATCGACTACCTATGATGTATAATCCCACAAGATCTATTGTAGCTTCATAGATCCTGTCAAGTAGCAATTGTTACTGGAAACATACAGCATAAATTCATTCAATTTCCCACAAACAGCTAACTGTCCATAAATAAAACGAATTGCAGTGATGTAAACATTACAAGAATGTAAAGAAAGATTTGATAAAAAAAATATCTTATGAATGTTTGTTATAAGCATTTGTTTACCTTACTTTTGCTCACTGAATAATAATAATACATGGGACTTCTCACACAGCGTCATCTAGTCCCAAAGTAAGCAAGTATTATGCTTGTGTTATGGGTTACTAGACAACTGATATACATACTTAAATATTCTTTATAATATATACATATATATATTTTTGCGAAGACACCACACACATATAACAACCAAGACCCGGTACCAGTATCAATATTCATCATATAAATACTGACCCGACCTGGGATTGGAACCCGGGACCTCCAGCTTCATAGGCAGGGTCGCTACCCACTAGGCTAGGCGGTCGTCAACTGAACTGAGTACTACCACTTATGATTTCTTCTGCAGTTACTGTAAAAAATTTCATAGTCTTGATGCCTATGACAGTCATACGTGGTCATACTAAAGTTTTAAACTATCAATGGTAGTGAGGAAGGTCACCTATGTGCATGTATATTACTTGTTATCTTACTTTCAGACTTGGAGAATGTGAAGTATGTGGTGAGAGAGATGCTATATACACATGTCCAAAGTGTGAGGTCAAGACATGTTGTTTATCATGTGTTACAATACATAAGAAGGAACTGGAATGTGATGGTGTGAGGGATCGCACAAAATTCATTAGAATGAAAGACTTCAGTGACACAGACCTTCTGAGTGACTACAGACTACTTGAAGAGTGTGCTCGATTTGTTTATAGTGTGAAGAGAGACGAAAAAAAGCGTTTCACCAGAATTGATAAAGATTTACCCATAGTAAGTACCTAACTCCAGATCTATACTTTTATTTTGTTTATAATTTCATTAGTTGCCTTTTATTAAAAAATTTATCTGTCTTGGTAGTCACATTTATTTATTTATATAGATACTCTACTATGGTTATAGAATATGTCAGAAATAATTGTTGTCATCATAATTATACTCTTTGTTGTAGGTAGTCGCATTTGTCGTCATCGTAGTTTTAGTAGTCATCAATGTAGTTTATGTAGTAGTCACCTTAACTGTAGTCGTTGTCTTTAACTTTTTGTCCTAATCGTAGTGTGCGTCAGAATGTTGGTACAAGGTTACCGTTTAGGATTGTGATTATGCTGTAGATCCAGTACTTAATTTGTACTATTTAGTACCTTTCATCATAAAATTTGTACCCCTACTTTCGAAAACATTTGAGATTTAAAGTGTACCGCCATTCTGACGTCAGGATGGCGGTACATTTTTTAAATTAGGTACTTCTATTATTTAAAACTATATTCGGAATATGAGATATTTAGTACTTAAACATATATAAAATCCACATACCCAAGTCAAACCGTTTAGTAGTAATCGTCACATACATATAACAACGAAGACCCAGTACAAGTGCCACATTCATTATAATATACTGACCCGACCTGGGATTCGAACCCGGGACCCTCAGCTTTGTAGGCTATAATAATTATTAATAACCTCAGAATTTTTTATGTACCACTTTTTGATCCTCTTCTCCCCTATATAAGATGTTTGACCCCCTCTATTTAATCTTACGTAAGATCGTTATCTAGCAAGAATACTTTAAAAAAAAACTCATTAGGAAAAAAATTTCTTGGTTTGTGTTATAGAAAAGTAATATTTCAATAGTATCATAATCAGTTTTAATAGTATCATAAATAAATACTTATTTATTTAATGTTTTACTTCTAATCATTATGTGAATCAGTCAGGGCCCCAGGGACTCAACAACTAATCGGCATGTGGATCAGCGACCGGAACAAATTTACTCTGCGTCGGATCCTCTGTCTCATTTATGCCAATAACGTCATCTGCATCCACCTATTTCGACATTAATGTGCTTCATGTGGCACATAACTTCATTACTCCGCTACTCAGCTACATCTTTAATATGCGGCCAAAGCCTGCTCTTTTTTATTTCAGAAGCAATGCCATGAACTTTTTTGTTTAATAGCTGGTAACAGCAAAGCCTTTTTCGACTAAAGTATTTGGAGTACACCGAACAAATTATATCTGTCGAGCATAATTGGACAAATTTTGTATATGGCCTCTTGGTCTACTTATCGTTTATTCGTCTATATATTTATACAAGTATTGTATGCTTACTCAAGAGATATATTTTTGTTAGGTAGAAATTACGTACTGAATCCCTGTTTATCGACATTTGCACTCTTTTACATATTGTTAAGTTTGAAAATTTCATATGCGTCAGGATGGCAGTACAAATTTTGTATTGATGAACAGTTTGACTTGGGTATGTGGATTTTATTTATGTTTTAGTACTAAATATCTCATAACTCTGAATGTACTTTTTAAATAATAAGAACGCCTAACTGACCTAAGTTTGATAATGACGTCATAATGGCCGTAAAGTTTATATTGACAAATACTACTTAAAGATTTGACTTGGGTATGTGGAATTTATATATGTTTAGGTACAAAATTGGTTCCAAAAATCTGATAACTCAAAATATAATTTTAAATAATAAAAGTACCTAATTTAGAGAAAGTACGCCATCTTGACGTCAGAATAGCGGTACACTTATCTAAAATAATTTTGAAAGAGGCAGGTACAAATTTTTTGATGAAAGGTAGGTACTAAATAGTACAAATTAGGTACTAAATCTACAATCCTAAATGGTAACCTTGTACCACTTCATATCGCCATGCTGACCCACACCTAATCGTAGAATAGAATTGGTATATACTCGTCGTCATATTATAGTGGTAATCATATTTCTTAAAATGTTTTTAGAAGTATCTATATGCTTAGGTTTAGTTGTACAATAAATCTATGAATAATTGATATTCTCGATTTTTCTTTTATAAATTACAATTTTAAGAACATACAAAATAACAGTAAACACATATTTTTTTAAGGATTTATAAAAGAAAAATTTGGGACTCTGGAATATAATAATTAATTTTATAAGCAGTGGTCAAGAATGCCTTATAAAAGATAAAGCATTTGGGCCTCTGGAATATATTAATTCCATAAACAGTGGTCAGGAATGCTTTATAAAAGGTTCAAAAACTTTAAAAAATTAAATTTCTTGCTAGAGGAAAACATTTGCATTTTTTGCTCCAACATTATCTATATTTCTTAGAAATTTTATTTTTTTATACTTATTTCTTTTAAAGATTTTTTTTTTATTTTCTGCTTTTTACAGCCCTTCAATAAGAAGCATCTCTTTTTTTGACCTTATTTCTTTGTTCAGATTATACTACTACTAGTACTATGTAATTAATAAATTATTTTATATTTTACAGCACCTATTTAAATTGAAAATGGCAGCTAGAAAAAAAGGAATAGTAATGCATTTTTTGGCACAGAATTTTACAAGACATAAATGTAATACTACAAGATATAATTACAAAACTAGAGTAATCAGTTGGAGAGTTGAGTGGATCTTCCCTAATGCTGAACCAGAACCAATAAAGTTTGTGGATGAAAAGTGTCCGGAGGGTACCAGACTGTCAAGTCTTCTAGACAAATATATCAATCCTAACATAGCACCATTTGAAAGCTCTAAGAGTCTGACATTTTACAAAGCTGTTGGTTTTAGTGGCATCAAAATTTTATTGAGAGGTATAGGATTTAATTGATTGTATTAATGATGTGCAAACATATTTAATTGCTCACAAAACATATTTTATTACAGCCGAGAAGGTACACGGATCAGCTAAGAAATTTTTTGAACTAGATCCATCAGAAACTTTAGCAAATAATTTATCTGGAAAATGCATTGTTGAATTTCCAGTTATATTTATAGTTTTGAAGGACCATGCATATAATTTTGAAGTCATAGGATCTGGTAAGATTTATATATTATTATTAAAATTTTAATAATATGATAAAAACTACATTTTCAATTTGTCCAAGTTATTACTTTTCGTTATCGTTTCGTTCGTTATATTGTAACTACTAATTAATTACAGATGATGAATTTGACAATAAAGACAATGTATCCGCAGAGTCTAAAGAAGAGAATAAAAAAACTCATGATCCGAAAGAAAGACCAGCCACTGGTATTCAGTGCATCGGAGAGGATCATTCTCAACAGCCTAACGTGTCTCGTAGAGCACATCATAGAAAAAGATCTAGGTTACTGTTAACTGAGAAAATAGCCAATGAGAAAAAAATTGAGTTGGAGAAAGAAATTAAAGCAGAAAGGAAAAAGAAACCTAAGAATTTATTGTTCACTACTGGTTATTCTTCAGAGGAATCATTATCTGATAACTCTGAAGATATCTGTTTATGATTTTTTTTTTTTGTAGAATGAAATGCCATTTTTAAATAAAACAATAATAACTAGAATTTCAAATTATTTGTATAACTACCATACAATTTTCAGTTAACAAAAACAGGTAATCATTTGTTGCATTGATACCTAGCACTTCACCATATTGGTCAATGTTAAATACATATTGAGGTCCAACTTTAACATTCTTGGTCGCTCCACCAGGGCTTCGTTGCCTCAACTGGCCTCCACTTGTATTTCTATAAATGAATACATGTCTTGATGATTCACAAACTACACCATATGAGAAATTCGAAGGGCATGTTACAAACTTCTTGTTTTGTTTGGATGATTGAACATAACCAAAAGCCATGAGTGTACCTTGGTGTTGTATCGGCCATAATGCCATATCAGGCAGTTTAGCATATGGTTGCCAGATGCAAGCATCCACATCATGCCTTAACACAACAGCCGATACCTCTCGCGCTTCCACTGTGATGCTGAATAGAAATTGATGAACTGTGAGCGGTATTGTATGTGTAATATCATGGGTTGTTGTGTCAAAGCGAGCTGAAAATATAAAATTTAAATTAAAAAAAAATGTATTAACGGTAATTTAATATAGGAAAATATTAAAAATTCCTTGATCAGAATTATTAAGAAAACCATAATTCTGTAAAGTTATACCTAAAACAGTATCCTCTTCAGAAGCGGCATCACATTCTTCTAATTCTTGAGTAGACACAGCAGGAATGGGCTGATCTGCTGTCACCTCAGTCTCTGAACATAAGTGCATTAGTCTGTTATGTGCCTCTTCAACTAGACTGGCATCCAAAAGTTCCTGTCCATGAGAATCACCACCTTGTAAAAAACCATCCCATAGTAAACTTTCAGATTTAGTAACCAAAATATCCACTTGACCATTTTCTTGAACATTCCATGTTGTTAATTCACTGTCAACTTTATGCATAAATTTGCCATCTACAAATACATTGCCAGCATAGCTCACTTTTATATTCAAAGGACAAACAGTGACATGAAATAAACTCTTGTCAAAATTTGGTGCTAATTTTAAAGTTATTGTAATGTCGTCTGTTGTTTGCATCCAGTAATAGACTATTTGCTTTGGCTCTTCTTTTATCTCTGGTGAGTCAACTATTTCTTGTTCAGAATCAGAAATGAATTTAAATTTGTTGTCGGAAGCCAAATATAGACCAGTACAGGTCGATTCAATAGCTGCGTAATGCACAATACCTTTACCCTGGAGCTGTTTTACACTTATCTGTTTCCACACATTGTTATCACATTCAAAAGTGACCAAAGTGAGCACTGAGCAGAAATGACTATCTATTTGTTCTATAGATTGCAGCAAACAACATAAGTTTGTTTTATTAGCCTTCTCCTGTGCACGAGCATCAATGATAACAAAATACTTATTTTCACCCAGGACTAAAGATGAATGAAGTGTTTCCCATTTTCGATCTGTACATCTACCTTCAGTAGATGCTATGTGGAGATAGCCAGTGCCATCACTAACAATTGACAAGTTGCTAGCTGGCAAAGCAACACACAGGTTGAAATGGCCAGCTTTCCTTTGGACATGTGCCGGTACATCATATACTATGACATTTTTAAACGAATGAGTATCACTTTCAAAGCAAATTTTTCTAACCTGTTGTTTTTTATCTACATAATAGAAAGTATAATGATGATCCCAATAATCGGCAACTAAATGGTTATGAAGTGCAAATAATTTAGTGTGCAAGTAAGAATACTGCAGATCATCAGGGTACAACCTGTCCACTGATACTTCGAGATCATGTTTCCAGTGAGGCAAGCCTTGTAAGTTTAGTTTATAACCCTCGAATTCATGGTCCAAAAGTTGTCGGTTCGGACGTAATTCAATTGTGGTCGATGGCATTGTTATTATAAATGATAAGTTATTAACTTACGATTACTAATACCCAAAAATTTATGAGAACTACCTGGACTTACCACAAACTATATAGGGAACTACAATCTATGGAAAGTATGGAACTCAGGCCCAGGCAACTTGTTCGCCGCGGTCATGGACATACCTACGGGGGCCAGGAGAAGTGTTACCAGTTACTGTGTGCCAACTTTTCTTTTTTATTGTAGCAACATTATTTGCCAATGATACCAGAAACACAATTATCCTATGTTTTCAAGATTTTTTCACAAGATTATCGCAGCAGAATGTATATGGAATAACTGTAACAAAAGTGTTTTATTCGACTATGAACGATGTATATGGAACAATTCATACACTATGCGCGTGCAGTGAGCAAATTAAATAAGAATTTAACAAAATCATTGTGTGAAATATTTGTACGAACTCTTTAATTAAACTGTTGATTATTGTCCCATTCCTCAAATAAATTACCGATTTTGTAATTAAAATCGCATATTCTTAAAAAAAAATGTATTCGAATTTATTTAAAAAATTTGGGAATGGTCAATTCGATAGGATCACTTTTTATAGTATAGGTACCTTTTTTGTTTTATATCCAAAATATGGTTAAAAAAATAAAAAAATAAAATTAGTTCTTTTGATTTTTTAAAAAGGTGATTGACTGAACGAAACCTGACGACCAAATGACGACATATTAACAAATCCATAAAGAGTATAGAGTTGAAATAGATTTCTAGTCACTGATTTACGACTGCTTTATTAAGATTTTTTTCGGAATGGCGCATGTGAAGTTTAGGTCATTTTGATAAAAAGTTTATATTAACTGTAAAGGGTTGCCTTCTTTTTATAAACCATTCGAAGCATAATGTGCAGAAACATTAACATATTATACCAATATGTTTCCAATTGATCATAAAAACTGTACGTTAGAAAATATGGTCTTACCCTTACCCAGTCACTTTTATGAAACATGAATTAAAAAATCATAAGTGTATTTTAACGAAATTGAATTATACAAGTAATAAGACAGTTTCCATAATACTTTATGTATATTGAGTATATTGAGTATGTATTGAGTTTTATATAAGAACTCAAGTTGAATGGAAATTAAGCTTAACAGCGCCATCTAGTTCCAAAGTAAGCAAGTTTATGCTTGTATTATGGGCACTAGACAACTGATACACACGCTTAATATTCTTTGCAGTATATACATACATAGATATTTTGCACTCAGACACCAAACAGATAGACATGTTGATGCACACAAATATTAGGCTCGGGCGGGAGTTGAATCTGTGACCTTTGGTTCTGCGATTAAGGTCTCTAACCACTCGGCCAATAAGTCAGTCAATGTTTTTTATCGTCTAACAAAATGACTTAATTTTTTTCGGATGCTTATGGTGTAATCCACATTTCCTACCTCCAGAAATGAAAAACTCTCAACAGTGAATGTTATTTCGATTTGTGAACCGTTTTCATAAAATATTTATGGAAACACTACGGCATTTCACGAAGAAACAAATTATCTTCTACGTTCCACCAGGACAATGCACAAGTACAACATTTTTCGAGATTACCTTATCATCAAATTGTGTATTATATTAGACCTTTTATTACAACTGCTAAATCACAAAAATATTTACCGAAATAGGTTCAGTAGTTTTTGTGTTTATTATCGTGTTTATACAAATAGATAAAAATTCCCAAAACGATTGTTATAAGTATCGTCTACCCACACATAATAATAATAACGTCTACATCACAACAACCTCTTGGCCCTAAACTAAGCATTAACTTGTGTTTTAGGTACCAAACGAAGGCAACACATACATATAACAACCAAGACTAGTATTACCGGTACCAGTATCAATATTCATCATATAAATACTGACCCGACCTGGGACCTCCAGCTTCGTAGGCAGGGTCGCTACCCACTAGGATAAGCAGTCGTCATAACCCATAACAATTATTGTTTTGGAAAAATATTTTATGTACAGGGTTGACCATACGAATATGTTACAATTTTATTTATAAATTTTTCATTACATAACTATATAGTAAGATAATATATAACTATAACAAAATATTTTATTCGGTGTTTTACATAACTAAAAATTCTCACAGTTATTCAGTACTGATATTATTATTCGTAATCATATAATCCATCTAAATAACATATAATATCAATTTGCGAAATGTATCTCTTAAACTAGGTAAGAATTGTAACTATAGGAATTCTACCTCAAATACATGAAAATATTATTGCACATTACTACATGGTAACACTGCAAGTTTAGCTGATTATTCAGTTATGTATGGGGGCCAGTGGGGGCTAATAATTTTACATGAAACATAGATGGGTGTGTCTGTGTGAGTGTGTGTGTTTAGTTAAAGGAGTGTAAGAGGCATGAGGTTTGTAATTGCTGACAATTAAATGGTTCTAGGGGCAACCAGTAGTTGGCGCTATTTTTGTCGTTTTTTCCCCCCATAGAGTTACATTTCTTCTTCCCGTAGGGAAGTATATATTGTTCTGTGATGGAACTACCACGGAACTACATTCATGGACGTAAGCAGACGGTGAGCAATAGTACCACAGAGTACTTACCATAGAGAAGGGTAATATAGGGTTATTACCATAGACATATATATACTAGCGTAGGAGACCAACTGACATCTAAACATCGCATGACCGAAACGGAAATGAGTATGTGTGCAAAATTCACATGTGGTTGAGCCAGTTTTAGTGATGTACATGGGTGTTTTTTATATTATCGATAGCACGTAGTACTTTCATGATAATGTGTCGTTGAAATTACCGCGTTGTCATAAGTCGAAATCGGCAATCCCATTTATTATTTTGAATCTGCTATACTACATAATTTTTGTTTTGAGTTACTTTTCCTAACTTTTAGTTATTTAAAATGACAAATCATCAATCAGTCAATTCAAATGCCATTTCCTTTACTCCAATAAATATTTTTTTTTGTTAACATTTGATAATAAAAATTTGCAGAAGTAAAGAAAGCTTTAACATCATTATGGAAATTTTATGGAAAAGCCAAGTAATAAATAAAACAATATAAATAAACAATTTTTATTTTTAATGACAGTACGTCACGTTGCAACGCATAACAACAAAATTTTAACTCTTTGTAAACAAAAAATGAGAATGTACAAAACAAAAACATTTACAATGGAGAAGTTCATGATGTTCAAAATATACAATTTAACTCGATAGAATTGAAAGATAAACCAAAACTAATAAAACAGTGAAAGTTTTTTTAAGTTCGTCAATAAATGACTGAGAAATAATTTATTGAAACTTATGTATTTTCGTGCGGTTTGACAGGCGGCCTCTTACTGCCCGTGACGTTGACGTAAAGTTGAAGGTTCTGGTGATATATCCCGGTAAACGTAGGCTGACACCGATCGCTTGGGCTTCAAATTGACCTGTACAGAAATTACAGTTTGCATAAATGCTCTGATCTTAGATATTAAGTATATACTACGGCGTTAGTATACTACTTAATATACTAAGTAAGCACATATGAAAAAGAAAGAAACCGCTACCGGCACGAATTCAGTGGGTATGGATCCTTTCTTCAAAAGTCGTCGGAGCTTTCGTTGGACAAAACAGTCTTCCTTGAAATGTCTACTGCAAACGAAAGAATGTTTTCGAGGCGTCCAACTTGTTCTATTTAACATTCTTATCCATTGTTCTTTGGTAATTGCGTTTACAGGAAACCTGGATATTATGAAATAGTCATCATTAGCACGAATCATTTTTTAACACCGCAGTTTCTTGGAGGAAATTGCGGTTAAATTATTGTATACAGTTACTTCGTCATTCAAAGTTAAATTATTTACGACGTTCTTAATCAGAGAGCAGATAGAGCATCAGATTTTAAATCATAAATAAATAACGATTAAAATTAAATATACCTAGCAGCAGATTTTAAATCATAATTAAATAACGATTAAAATTAATTGCGTATATATCTTATATTTTCATTTGAAAAGTCTTGTATTTACATATACACCCTATGTGTAGTATATATGTATAGATGTCATACTTTCTCTTACAATGTGCTGCCAGGCTAAATAAACCTCACAATATGTTTAAAAACAGTTAACGACATCATTCCAGTGGAACAGGTGCAATTAGGTAATATCAAATTTACAAAATATTTATATTTGAAAATATCGACATATCGATAGATTTTATGCAATCCCTGTGCTTAATTGTTTGATTGTAATTTTACACAATATTTTTGTATCGTACACATAATTGTTTAAAATAACAAATTATTTACAATATAAAGTACTAGTACTACAAAATATACTCTGTGGTACTTACCGTATACTACTGATGTATAACCATGGAACTAATATGTACTACGTACAACTGGAATGAGCTCTACGAAGAAATTTCGAGGTCCTAGAAATTTGACCTTGAAAACGAATTAAAAAGATAAAAGTAACAAGGGCGTAAGTGGGTGCCATATTGTCTCATTCTGATTAGGGTGACAAAGTTACGTAGGATAAATAAGACCTTAACAGGAACTTTTTAATTTTCGACTAACATCGAACAAAACTCTCTAAGCCTATCTTAACCCGTGACACTGAAATAAACTTTTTTTACATGAGTATAAAGATTTCTGTATGTCCGTGTCAATAACCTATTCATAATTTAGTAAATTAGAACCTTTAATTCGAACATTTGTCAAAATTGGTTTAGCAGATTTCAAATTAAAACGCTACAAACATACATCAGTATAATTATGGAGTAAAAAAACATTCATGAATGATGGGAATCAATTAACATTCATTATTAACAAATAATTTTAATAATTATAAGGGATCATAAAACACGAACGTAAGCACTGAAAATGAGGTCTCGCGTGGCCACCGCGTAGTACAATTTGCGATAGCATCAAATCTACTGGTTGGATTTGTACGAAATACTGTTAAATCATCAAATTTACAAAAAATAAAATAAACGGCAGTAGCCCGACTCCTATCCACCTCGATAGAAAAGTAGAAGCAATCAAACAGAAGTTCAAGAGAGCTAGTCACTAAAAGCTGGCAACCCGCAGAAAATATGATCAATCGACGGAGGCTTCTCACCTAAGAAATAAATTGTGAAGCAGTTAGTAACTCTAAAAATCAAAGCTTCAAATATCGATATCTCAATCACCTTAGTAAATTAGCTGCATGCTCCCTTTATGTATAATACCCTTTTGAAAACAAATCTCCTATTGATTACAGAAATAAAGCTACCTAGAATGTGATTCATAATTGGATGGCTGACCGCCTTTATTTACAAAATAGTTAAATCCCACAGAAGTAAAGATCCAAGCGCGACAAGTTGCGTAGGTACTTTTGCACGCCGAAGCCCTCAGAACTATCACTCAGAAAATATCCGTTGAAACGATCCCAATGAGCCTAAACACGTTATTAAAAAGGTCAAGGACTCTATAGATATATATGTTTGAAATATATTTCTCATATATATTGTCGCACTTCACCGCCTTGAGCGCACGTGGGAACTTGAAAACATAAGTTCGTACAGGCAACCAAGCTCCTTTCTTTCCCGAAAAAAACCCAACAATCTCAAAAATTCCCAATCATTCGGCGGATAAAATGGATTTAAAAGACTCTAGGTACCGAAACATTATTTCTAGGGCCGAAATGTCTCAAAATTCAACGTTGGTGCGAGACCTAAGGATCTCAAATATTAATATGATGGCCTCCTTCCTTTCGATTGGCACCAGAGATACGGACAGATTCAATACCCCATCGAAATCACACACACAAGTCTCACAAATGCATATATGACGTCAAATTCATTACCCGTATGGTGCCAGATCTGTAACTAGAATGACGTCAGATATTATAACTAAATTATTTTCGTACTTTAACGAAAAACGTTTCTCTTTAAAACAATACATAGGTTTCCATCTTTCATATTCATTGAAATATCTGGCAACCTATTATTTCGGCCACATCATAGGCAAAAGAGGGCAAAAGGCAACTACCAAAGTATTATTATTAACTAATCTAAACATTATGGACACCTTAGTATTATGACGTCAAAAACTTCAACTTTGACAAATGTCAAAATTCCCCAAATTCTCGTTTCAGTTGCCAGCATAAAACCATAAATTAAGACTTTCGTTTTAAATATAAATAAAAATTTTAACAAATATGAAATATACCATAACAAGTTTTAAAAATACTATTATCATCCGCATACCAAGATATATTAAAAACCAGAAGTCACAAAAAATAGAGTGTAAAATAGTGTATTACTATCTATTTCTATAAATATATTAATAATTTAGGTCTAAAAAAAATAAGTTTCCTAGAAAAAAATGTACAGATTTCGCTCTTCTCGCAATTATCAGAGGAAATTGTACGACAAAAAATTTTCAAAGAAAGTTATGGAGCAATTTTCGTGTGCTACCATACTTGCCACGCAAGCTCTTGCATTTTTTGACGCTAGTGTTTTCGTCTACCTTTATAACTTTTTGAAATAAGGCCGAATCTTACTTTCTAGTGTAGCTAATCTGATAATCATTAAATGAAAAGGGCACATGCTCAAGTCAGGGTTTTCGACCGTTTTTAAAATTTTATTTTTCAAACTTGTAGACAAACTACCAGTCTCGGAAGGTTTTTTATTTTTTCGATATTAATTCTTCCGTTTTTGAAACAATCAACTTTTTGTCCGAAAAATAGGGAAATTTCGACTTTTTCACCGTTTTCGATTTTCCGATAAAGTTACGATCCGATTTTAAAATTTAGTATCTTACAATGCTCCGAAAGCTCTTGATTTTTTTGCCATCACTGTCTTTTGTCTATCATCATAAATATTGGAAACATAGACAAATTTATTACACTCCTACACGAAAACGATCTAATAAACATATTCATTGTTACAAAAAGTTTTTATAAAAATAATGATTAAGTATGAGTCATCGTTTATTCTGACAAGCGGAAGTATGTACTATGTATTTATGTAATATATAATATGTATGTAATATGTATTTATGTATTTGATATTATGAACAAGATGAAAATAAATCAAAGTTACCAGCCGATTTTGTTATCTTTTATTGTAATAATTACTGTACTTACTCGAGATTGAACAAAATCTGTACCTACGTTATGGAGAAAAATTGACCTCATTTTCGGTTTCAATACACTAAAAAACATTAACAGTAGATGATATTATGAAATCAAAATTCGAAAAAAAAAAATTTTTGTAGACCTGTGTTATATTAATATTTTGCTAATAGCTTGTCATCCTGCGTTGATGCTTTTTAGGTACGTTTCTTTTTCATTTATTATTAATTCTTGCTTAGTCAAGGGCTACTATAACTTTGCGTTAACGGATACCCAAATAAAGCTAAATTACGGTACCTAAATAATGTTTAAAAAGAAAAGAAAATAGATAGAAATAAAACTGCAAAAGAAAACAGAAATAAAGTTCCTTAGTAAAAACTCCGCAAAAACAAAGAATCGACTTTTTTGATTTGCTACAGCTTTAAATTAAAAGAACTGATTTCGATAATTCTTTCACAGTATCTACCCTAAGTTATAACATAGTGACTAAACACAAAAATTATCAAAATCGATTCAGAACTTTCAGAAATATTAACGGCCAAACGTGTATAAAGTCCTATTGAATTAAGTCAAAATATTTTAAAAAGTGATATTAGAACGCGATGTGGGCAATCATGGCATTGCTTTGCAATGCTATTATGTAACCTTTATAGGCAGTGGCCTAATTAGTGAATTACCTACCCTAAAAAAAAGTGTTCATCAATAGTCGAGCAATGGATGACCCCCATAGTAAAAACGAGAAATGTGAAAAGGAAAAAATATGCGTGTCTGACTTCACCTCCGCTCGGCGACTGTGTACAACCAGCGACGTGAAATAGCAGCTCGGATATGGAACGGCCATAGTGGCGTATTAGACCAGCTGATTTCGAATATTCTTCCACTGTATCTACCTTATGTTGAAAAATAGTAACCAAATACAAAAATCATCAAAATGGATTCAGAACTTTCAGAAGAAGTGATATTAGAACGCGACGTGAGATCATGCATTGCGAAGCAATGCCATTACCTAACTTTTGTAGGCTACTAATTACCTACCATAAGAAAAATGTTCAACAGTCGAGCAATGGATGACCCCCATAATAAAAAACGAGAAATATGAAGAGGAAAACATAATGCATCAGCGGAAATTATAGATCCTGTATCGTAATTATCATGACGCATAGTTTTTTATTCCTCGGTTCCCTCATAATAAAATCTAAATTCACCATAGTACTTTTCCCAGTGTAGTGGTATATTTTATGCTAGCCACACAGAAGTGGTATAGAAAGAGATAGTTAGGCACCCGGTTACTTCCCTTTCGCACTTTTTTTTTTTAATCACCAGTTTACGTATGACCACGCTAATGTTAGAGAGAGCTCCTTCCAGTTGTACGTAGTACATAATAGTTCCATGTGTATAACCAAGTAAATTTAGGATCGCTTTTTATAAAAATAAGCATTAAGATAACAATATGTTATTGGCAGTACTTACCGGTGAAATGTCTCTTTATTTGGATTATTAACATATGTTACAGTGCGATTTAAAACTGAACACGACACCATTTTTATCACAAGAATTAATTTTTGTAGAATTCAAAACGATTATAACACAAAATAGAAAACAAAGCTGGACCTTATTTTGACAAGTGAGTAATGAAGACTAAATGTGTTCAAAGAGGTTTTATGTCAGATTTTCTTGCATTTCTTTCTCGCATGTAGGATTGCCGCAAAGAGCTGGATGTCATTCGCACACTGTGTTCCTCTCTTACGCTAGTATATATACCTTTATGGTTATTACATGGTTATTACAGTCATAGATTCTGTAACTGTTGTTTTTCCGAATAAATAAATAAATAGATGTTTGTATTTCTAAGTAGTTTAGTGCGATGGCAAAGTCAATCTATTTTATTTAAACACTAGCGACCCACCCCAGGTTCGCACGGGTAACAGAGCATCAAGCCGTAGTGTTTTTTTCTGCATAGGGTCATAGCTTATTGCGTCGAACATGTGGATTGGATTTAATTAGATTCAAATTTAAGGTAAGTTCATCCTACTTGGAGTATTTTTAATGTATTTTATTTTCAGTTCTACAAATAATTGAAAAAGTAGGTAATGATTTAATACATAAAAACAAACGACAATATTTCTTTGTATACAGCATTGATAACTTCAGTCTAACCATACGTGTTGCGTCGTCTGGCATGGACGGCCGGTGCAGTGCCCAGCTGCTTGTCGCGCGATATTTATATTTCGCAGTAGCTCTTAAGATATTAATTTAAATTGTATAGTGTAAAGGGCAATCATAATGTGCATGACATGCTGAAGGTAAATAACGTATTTAATTTGATAAGGATTAATATTTTATCAGTATAAATTGCTTTCTAATTGCCATATCATATGGCACCATTTTTTTAAACATAAAAATAGTACATAGGTATAATAGTAGGTATAGTAAGCTATTCATAAAAGATAGACATATACCATCGCGGACTTTTCTTTAGTTCTATAAAAGAGAAACGATTCCTCCATACACTATTTTGTTATATCCCAAAAGGATTAGGCAGCGTTTTCAATGAAAGCTCCCAGCCGGCTTGATTTTTTTCCGACTTCTTCAACAATAATCGTCATATTTCAACAAATTTCCACAAAACATCGATCAATTATACACGTAAACCTTGCTTTTGAATCACTCTGTCCATTGGTGTCAATAATATGCCAATCCGTTTGATAGTTTTTGAGTTTATCGTGTTCATACAGACAGACAGATAGACAGACAGACGCGGCAGGGGACTTTATTTTATAATACTTATGTAGTGATAAAATATTTTAAATATTGATGTGGTCACTATAAGAAATTGTTAGATTAGCTAATTACGTAATAACTTAAGACAGAAGGTCCCTTCAGTAGGGACTGAATAAATCATCAACATGGATCTCACAACTTTTCACGGTAGAAGAACTGAGTTGCGAAACTTGGGTTTTGTCATTGAAAATGACTATCAGATCCATTTCACGGGAGACGCATTTTTGGCCATAACTCCGAGGGTATGGGGTCTAGCCAAAATTTTAAGGTTTTAAAAGATTAAGAATTTAGTTGTGCATTGTATGACATCAAAATTTTGGAAATCGGTTAAGTAGTTTTTGAAAAAAATTATAAAATGTAAAAAAACCGGGATTTTTTATGAATTTTTTTTTACTAAATTCAAAATATTTCAAGAACGAGGACTGATATCGAAAATGAAAAAAATAGTATCTTAGCCATTAACGTAGCTACGATTTGAGACCAAGTTTTTGGAAATCGGTGGGTAATTGTAAGAGAAATTATTTCCGAAAGATGAGATTTTTTTGGTTGATCGCTTGTGTTTGTGGATATAAGTTACTATATTTCAGAGGGTATTCGTCGGATCGCTTCAAAGTGTTATACCAAAGGTTAGAAGGCGTTGGTAGCTACAGTTTGAGACCAAAACTTTGGAAATCGGTTGGAAATCGAACAAGAAATTTGACATCACATGTTAGATTTTATGGACGTTCGGGAACTTGTTAACATTACGGTCATCGCCTTTCGGCCTGTATTCGTTCGAATGCTTAATTATCGAGTACAGAACGTTTAAGGATATCAGAGGCTGCAGTTTAAAACCTAAATGTTTCAAATATGTTGAACTAGCGACCCGCCCCGGCTTCGCACGGGTAGCAGAGAATTTTTTCGTTGATTTATTTCTGAGTTTAAAGAGTTGAAAAGAATAGTGCCACGTTTTCGTGGCAATAAAATAAAATAATCTGTGAAAATCGGGTTTGGGTTGATTTATTTTCAATGAAACCGATGGTTGCGGGGACTGCAAGATCTGTGGATTTTTTTAAAAGTTTTGTTTTTGATGGCTGGATTTATCAGTTTAAAGACACAAACAAAATACTAAGCTGTGCAAGCAAAATATCTTCTGAGCTACTAAGCGTGTTCCTACTGCCGACTGAGGCTGTGGACTACAGAGTAATTTGTATGCTGTGAACTGAGCTGAGCCAGAGCGCTATAGTTTATGCTGGCACTTCACGCTCACCGAGCGAGGTGAGCGCCAGAGACAGCGCTATGTGGATAAAATAGAAGGGGGAGATGTCTTCTCTTTTACCCGCATTGCGCTGTTTCTGGTGCTGGTCTCCGCTCGGCGAGTGTGACATGTCACACCCGCACTTCACGCTCGCCGAGCGGAAGCGAGCACCGAGACAGCGCTATGCAGGTAAAAGAGAAGGCGAAGATGCCTCCACTTTCATCCATAACACTAATATACTAAAAACCATGTTTTAGAGAATTATCTTTTATGTTTGCCTAACAGAATACGATTTTGTCGGCATTTGAAAACGTATTATATAGTTATACATTATGGTTAGTTAAATCAAATATCAAATACAGTTTCTTCATTTTGCGGAGATTTTCCACTTTGCGCAGCTTGGATTCACTGTGGTAACGGAATGGCTAAAACTAATATACTTACACTTAATGTAGGTAAGACAAAATACGTTACGTTTTCAATTCGTAACCAAGACCAGCAGTGTTTAAGATCACATTCTTTTACTGCGCACTTGTGCTCAGCTGCGGAAGCACAGTCATGCTCATGTCCAAAGCTTGAAAGAACGAATCTCACGAAATACCTGGGTGTCTAGATTGACCAAAATTTGAACTTCCGACATCACATCAATACGGTCGCAGTCTGAATTCGTAAGCTCATCTACATTTTTAAATCCCTTCGACAAGCAGCTAACATTTCTGTTTTTAAACAAGTTTACTTCGCTCTTTGCCAGTCCACTTTAGTATATTGTATCTCCTCATGGGATGGAGCGCCTAAAACCTATCTCATAAAACTGCAACGAGCCCAGAAAACTTTATTAAAAGTAAGCGCGTTTCTTCCACGATCGTATCCCACAAAAGAGCTTTACAAGCACTACAATGTTTTAACTGTTCGACAATTGTTTATATTACAAACGGTATTGAAAATGCATGCTGGCATAACGTATAATCCCTTAACTCTGTCAAATAAATGAAAAAAGGACATAGTTTGTCAGTCTACCGCAGTTAAAAGAAAATTCGCTCAAAAATTTTTTCGTTTCCTTGGAGGGTACCTTTACAATAAAATAAATGCTCAAATCCTTATCTGTTCACTATTTAGGATTCGTGGCCAAGAATAATAAGACTGGGGAACACGATCACTAATTTATTATAATTACACGTGAAAATACGAAACAAAATGGCTACAGGGAATCGCGTTTGTATGAGCGCACCGAGAGCTTGAAGTCTTCGTATTGATCTCTTGTTTTGTCTCCTCGAGGCAGGGCTTCATCGAAGGAATCATTTGAATTTGAGACTAAGTTCGATGATATCTTCCTCTGGTCCACAGTTTGTTGTTAGCCAGCCTCTGACAGTGTTTGTATTGAGTCTTGTTGACTGCCAGTACAGCTTCTGGTATTGCCAGTGTGAGTAGAGAGTGTGGCCATGTCGCCACAGTACCCCCCCACGTAGAGGCTTAGTTGTACTTGGTTGAGAAGCGAACACGTCGGCCACTGCGCGTAGTATAGGGCGTACGCTCAGAGTGGTGAGGTTGCGTTGACGTGGCACGGCTCTTGAGGATCGAGGGCTGGCAGTTGCTTGTTGGTGGAGAGCTCGAGGTAGACGGTGATGTGTTCGATGTTCGAACAGATGGGTTCGGTGAAGTCGTCTTCGTAGGCGTAGGTTCGTGCGCCGGTGCTGAAGACGGGCTCGGTGCAGGTTGATTATTTGCGTTCGACCGGCTCGACGATGTAGGTGGGCACGCAGTGTGAGGACTCGACGCGGCAGGCGAACTTGTAGCTGTGCTCGGCGTTGCAGGTCGATGGTCGGAGGGCAGCTCCGATTCCGGATCTGTTAGGACAAACGCCGGTTTAAGACGGTCGATGGATACCGTTACAAGTTTATTGTTGATGACCAATGTGTAGGTCTTGTCCTGCCGTGCGTGAATCCGATAGGGGCCGGTATATGGAGCTTGTAATGAGCGGCGGACAGAGTCGTCGCGAAGAAAAGCGTGTGTACACGTAGACAAATCCTTAAATACGAAGATAGAAGGCTGAGAGTGTCGTGACGCCGGTGTTGGACGTAGCTGAGACATCTGTCGTCGTAGTTTGACTACGAAGTCAGTCGGGTCCTCGTATTTGTTGTCTGGGGTGCCAGGTGATATGAATTCGCCGGGCAGACGTAGTTGCTCTCCATATACCAGTTCAGCGGGTGTCGTCTGTAGGTCGAGTTTGAGGGAGCTACGTAATCCGAGAAGGACAAGGGGAAGCGCTCCAGTCCATGTTTCATTATGGCATTTTAGAGCGGCCTTGAGAGGTCTGTGTAAAGTTTCAACCAAACCATTGGCTTTCGGATTATAGCTTGATGTTCGAATCCGCTTCGTGGCTCCGAGCTCCAGGAACCGGTTGAAGAGTGCAGACTCGAACTGGCGGCCCTGGTCTGTAGTGATGGTTGAAGGCACGCCAAAGCGGGACACCCAGCCGTTGATGAATGTATCGACCACCTCCTCGGCTGTGATGCTTGACATGGGCCACACCTCTGGCCAGCGAGTGAATCTGTCAACAGCTGTCAGGCAATATGTAAAACCTTTCGAAGGAGGCAGTGGACCGATGATGTCGATGTGAACGTGACGAAAGCGACCGGAAGGTAAACTAAAATTCCCGAGTGGTGATTTAACATGTCGAGTTATTTTATTAGCTTGACAGGCTAAACACAACTTTGCCCAGTCATGGCAATCTTTGCGAATCGACGGCCACACAAAACGTTCGCACAAGAGGCGTGCGCTAGCACGCGCGCCGGGGTGCGACAAGTTATGTATTTTGTCGAATTGAGCGCGACGAAATGACGAAGGCAAATAAGGGCGAGGTTTACCGGTCGAGGTGTCACAAGTGATTTTGATGTCAGTACCTGGTGTGATGACCTTCTCGAGATGAAGTGACGAGTTACCGCACTGCAAACTGCGGAGTTCATCGTCATCATCTTGAGCAGAGGCGAGGGCTGCGTAGTCCTCGGTCAGGTTGATCGTCTCAATCCGGGACATCGTGTCGGCAGGAATGTTGTCACTGCCTTTGATGTGAACGATATCTGTGGAGAATTGAGATATAAAAGACAACTGGTTGAGTTGAGCCGGAGGGAGTTTTTCCTTCCTTTGTGAAAATGCATAGATTAGAGGTTTGTGATCAGTGTAGATCGTGGCGTGCTGAGCCTCCAGGATGTGTCTGAAGTGTTGAACGGCCTCGTATACAGCGAGTAGTTCGCGGTAGTAAACAGGCCAGGTTGCCCGTTGCTTGTTCAGTTTCTTACTGAAGAAAGCGAGCGGTTGCCATGAATTGTTGACACGTTGTTGAAGGCAAGCGCCAACATGAGTGCTTGATGCATCTGTGAACAAACCTAATGGAGCGTTAGGAATGGGATGGGCTAGTAGAGTAACCCGTGATAGGCTTAACTTGCACTGCTCGAATGCTTGTTCGAGAGCGGGCGTCCAAGTCATAGGTGTAGATCCCGATGATTTTGTTGAAGCGAGGGCGTCGATCAACGGAGCTTGTAGTTCTGCTGCATGTGGCAGAAAGCGACGATAGAAGTTGATCATCCCAAGGAATCTGCGGAGGCCTTGTACTGTCTTCGGGAAAGGATATTCCTGCAGAGCTGTAATTCTTTCTTGAGGTGGACATGTTCCGTCTTTGGTTATGCGACAACCGAGAAAAATGACTTCGTTAGACCCGAACACACATTTTGATGAGTTGATTACAACACCGTACTCGGATAGTCGTTCGAATAGGGTGCGTAAGTGGCGAGTGTGCTCTTCAGCGTCGCGAGAAAAGACAAGTATGTCGTCCACGTAGGCGAAACAAAAATCCAGACCTCTTGTGACTTCATCGATGAAGCGTTGGAAGGTCTGGCCAGCGTTCCTCAGGCCGAAGCTCATAAACGGGAACTCGTAGAGGCCGAATGGAACGATGATTGCTGTCTTCGGGATGTCTTTTTCGTACACGGGTATCTGTTGATAAGCTTTGACTAGATCTATAGTACTAAATATAGTTGAACCAGCCAAATTGTGAGTAAAATTTTCGATGTGAGGAACGGGGTACCTGTCTGGTATGGTTCTGGCATTGAGTTGTCTGTAATCTCCACAGGGGCGCCAGGTGTTGTCTTTCTTAGGCACCATATGAAGAGGCGAAGACCATGGGCTCTTTGAAGGTCGAGCGATGCCAGATTGTACCATCTCTTCAAAAACTTTCTTTGCTGCAGCTAGTTTCTGAGGTGCGAGACGGCGAGGTCGACATGAAAGAGGTGGCCCGTCCATGGTTTTGATGTAGTGCACAGTTGTGTGCTTAATCTCATTGTCGATCCCTGGTGGACGAGTGAGATTAGGAAATTCTAAAAGTAATTGTCCAAAAATTGTATTAGTAGCAGTGGACGAGACTGACTTGATGCTACTAATGTTGCCTGTTGCTAGAGAGGCAGGTGCGGAGAGACCTGTAATGCCATCTAGGATGCGCTTGTTGCGACAGTCAGGCAATAAATGATAATGTGATAAGAAGTCGGAACCAATGATCGGCGTGTTGACATCGGCGATAACAAAGTTCCAAATGAAATTGCGACGTAAGCCAAAATCTAGTGATAGGTGTAAGCTGCCGTATGTCTTGATGCAACTACCGTTAGCCGCACTGAGGTCGTATGTAGTAGGTGTACGTTGTTGACCCCGAAGGAGGCGTCGTGGGTAGCAGCAGAGATCAGAACCGGTGTCAATCAAAAATCGACAGTTCGATTTCCGATCATTCACGAAGAGACGGCGGCTTGATGTGGGCGGGCAGTCGGCTGCCGCCAAAGTAGCCTGGTCGTTCTTGAATGCACGGGGTTGAGTGCATTTGCGAGCCTGTGATTGGTATCGCTTGTGATACCAACAGACATTGTCGGAACGGCGGGGGCTGTTAGACTTTGAACGTGGGCGAACTTCCCGATGAGTGAGGTTACTAAAGTTTTGTGTAAGGGAGTCAACCTGTTGTGTAAGTAGTGCTACTTGTTTATAAAGGTTGGCTAGTACCTCATTTGGAGCTGTTGTCGCAGTGTGAGCAATAGCAGAAATAGCTGGCGCAGAAGGAGTGATTTCCAAAACCTTGTCTGCGATTTCGGCCAATTTGTTGAGAGGAAGGTCGGACTGTGCTGCGAGGATAGCTTGAATCGAAGATGGCATTCGGTTGAGCCAAAGCTGCATGAGGATATCGTCCGACAGCGAAGAACGTGCGAGTATGCGTAGGTGCCGAAGAAGTTGTGATGGTTTTCTATCACCCAGTTCCTCGGTACTAATCAATTGTTGAACACGTTCTCTCTCTGAAACAGATAAACGGCGGATTAATTCTGCTTTTAATTTCTCGTATGTACGATCAGTGGGAGGGCCAGTGATTATGTCCTCGATTTCTGAAACAGTTGATGAATCGAGATGCGCCACAACGTAGTGGTATTTAGTTTGATCGTTGGTGATGCGAGAAATTGCGAACTGCGACTCTGCCTGTGCGATCCAGCTTCTAGGTTTATCTCGCCAGAAAGGGGGCAGTTTGACAGCTAATTTGTAAACGGGGACGGGCTCGCCCATTTGAGATGATGCGGCGTCCGTTTCCGTGGACACGAGCGGCTGCGAAGTTGAAGCGTCGATGAATTGATCCCGATGTAGTGCCATTGATGCGCGACTGTAAGAAGGCAGAAGAATATCGCGTGATATCGGAGAGCTGCCTGTTTCTTGTTATTTGAAGAAACGCGGAGAAACGGTCGCGAGCTATTGAGATTTTCACGAGAACGACGTTCGTTTGTTTTACGCGAGGTTCCGAGATAGTGAATTATCAGGAGATCGCGTGCACTGTGAGAAACGTCGGGAGTCACCAAATTTAGGATTCGTGGTCAAGAATAATAAGACTGGGGAACACGATCACTAATTTATTATAATTACACGTGAAAATACGAAACAAAATGGCTACAGGGAATCGCGTTTGTATGAGCGCACCGAGAGCTTGAAGTCTTCGTATTGATCTCTTGTTTTGTCTCCTCGAGGCAGGGCTTCATCGAAGGAATCATTTGAATTTGAGACTAAGTTCGATGATATCTTCCTCTGGTCCACAGTTTGTTGTTAGCCAGCCTCTGACAGTGTTTGTATTGAGTCTTGTTGACTGCCAGTACAGCTTCTGGTATTGCCAGTGTGAGTAGAGAGTGTGGCCATGTCGCCACAACTACCTAGATACACTTGTAAACGCAAAGTTACTGCATGGCTGCAAGAGCAAGATTATGAATGCATAGAAAACATGTTGAAACCTATAGCATAACCACCCAGTTGTGTCTGTATAAACTGCAAAATCGTCTGGACTGTCACACCTATTACAGACCCCCATAGGAAATGCACACACACACACATTCAAATGTATACGCTCGAATATATAACTCCACACACATAAACACACCCAAATAGCGACCATTCACACACTTATATCGCAGAGCATGTTTGGAAAAATATATGAATGATGTCTGTCCTCTCACTGCATGCTGGTTTAATAATTGATTTAATTTTAATTTGTTACTATATATAATTAATATGTTTTAGTTTTAGCAATGCTTGAGGGATCTGGTAACCTGGGAAACAGGAAGGAGCTTGTCTTCCTTGTCCAGTCACCAGACTCTCCCATAACGCAAAAATGTGTACCTAAAGAAATAAAAATATATATATATATATATATTTCTGGTATCAAACTCGACAATAGCCACTCATTTCTGTTTAATAATTGTACAAGATTTGTAATATAACTGTATATGAATTCAATATAATTGTATTAATCTAAGGATTTTTATTCTTTTTTTAAGGTTCCGTAGCCAACAAGAACTCTAATTCGAAAAATGAGGATAGATTTTATTTTCCCATTTATCCCATGATGTGGGGTGGGTAGATTGCAAAATATTGCGGGTTTATGAAAATAATTTTGTGATACATGAATCCATTTGCGAAATATTAAACATTTTTTGGATACCTACTGTGAGCCCCGGGGTCATGTGAACACCCGGCGGGCCTATTTCGGTAGTGGAATGTATGAATGAAACAACTGGCTCGGTATTACACCGCACCGGTTCCCTTCACCACGCCACGCCACTGTCTGCTCTTCTTGCTTCTTCGTTGGTCCGCTGCTGGCCGTCGACTAAATGCTACGGCGCCACGTCTCGGTATTTATGCTTTTCGTGGCACCGCATTGCAGCGGACTGTACAACGGCGGAAAAGAGGAGAGCGGCCGTTCATCCTCTTTTTCTTTACAGACACCAGTGGCGGGGTCTGTAAAATAGTGTAGCGTCATCTACCCTAAGATAGTAAAACTATGATGTCTAGTGCTGGTATCTGTATTGAGGACTTTGAAACGAAATTATAATGCTATTAAATTGAAAATAAACTTGATTATAAGCAAATTAAATGATCTCGATGTCTTCTTAAGTTTGCACACTTATTGGAAACTAATTACCATAGTGATATTTCTAAGATTGTCATGCCTGGGCTACGATAGCTACTGTCAGGGCAGTCAGGCATGACATTCTTAGAAATATCACTATGGTAATTAGTTTCCAATAAGTGTGCAAACTTAAGAAGACATCGAGATCATTTAATTTGCTTATAATCAAGTTTATTTTCAATTTAATAGCATTATAATTTCGTTTCAAAGTCCTCAATACAGATACCAGCACTAGACATCATAGTTTTACTATCTTAGGGTAGATGACGCTACACTATTTTAAGGTGGCCAGCTTTTAAGTATTTTTACTGATTTAGTAGATTTCCTTTATTCAGGGTCTTTTATAAAACATAGCTTAAATTCATTAACTTACAATATAATGGCTAAATAATTCTTGAAAGAATTCTCTAGTGTTTTTAAATGTCATTAATGTATAACTGCGTGTCAGGCCACTCGCAGTGTAGGGTTTCGTAATTGCGCGTCACAATATGCGGATTTAGAAGGGGGCTGATTGTTTGATTTTATGAATATAGGTACCTATTTATTTTATAAGTCAATCGACTATTACTTGTTAACTTGTTAAACCTATTTAGCTGTTATAACATTCCTTTGAACTTAGTTATATATACTACTGCCGTGAATTTTTCGCATAGGTATCCAAAAACACGCGATTAGCTGGCAGGGGACAACGCTTGATTCAAACAATAGTTAGCACTTCAATGCTTAATATTTCGCAAATGGATTCATGCATCACAAAATTATTTTCATAAACCCGCAAAATTTTGCACTCTACCCACCCCACATCATGGGATAAATGGGAAAATAAAATCTATCCTCATTTTTCGAATTAGAGTTCTTGTTGGCTACGGAACCTTAAAAAAAGAATAAAAATCCTTAGATTAATACAATTATATTGAATTCATATACAGTTATATTACAAATCTTGTACAATTATTAAACAGAAATGAGTGGCCATTGTCGAGTTTAACACCAGATTTTTTTTTTTATTTCTTTATACATTTTTGCGTTGTGGAAGAGTCTGGTGACTGGACAAAGAAGGCAAGCTCCTTCCTGTTTTCCAGACTATCAGATCCCCCAAGCATTGCTAAAACTAAAACATATTATATATAGTAACAAATTAAAATTAAATCAATTATTAAACCAGCATGCAGTGAGAGGACAGACATCATTCATATATTTTTCCAAACATGCTCTGCGATATAAGTGTGTGAATGGTCGCTATTTGGGTGTGTTTATGTGTGTGGAGTTATATATTCGAGTGTATACATTTGAATGTGTGTGTGTGTGCATTTCCTATGGGGGTCTGTAATAGGTGTGACAGTCCAGACGATTTTGCAGTTTATACAGACACAACTGGGTGGTTATGCTATAGGTTTCAACATGTTTTCTATGCATTCATAATCTTGCTCTTGCAGCCATGCAGTAACTTTGCGTTTACAAGTGTATCTAGGTAGTGAACAGATAAGGATTTGAGCATTTATTTTATTGTAAAGGTACCCTCCAAGGAAACGAAAAAATTTTTGAGCGAATTTTCTTTTAACTGCGGTAGACTGACAAACTATGTCCTTTTTTCATTTATTTGACAGAGTTAAGGGATTATACGTTATGCCAGCATGCATTTTCAATACCGTTTGTAATATAAACAATTGTCGAACAGTTAAAACATTGTAGTGCTTGTAAAGCTCTTTTGTGGGATACGATCGTGGAAGAAACGCGCTTACTTTTAATAAAGTTTTCTGGGCTCGTTGCAGTTTTATGAGATAGGTTTTAGGCGCTCCATCCCATGAGGAGATACAATATACTAAAGTGGACTGGCAAAGAGCGAAGTAAACTTGTTTAAAAACAGAAATGTTAGCTGCTTGTCGAAGGGATTTAAAAATGTAGATGAGCTTACGAATTCAGACTGCGACCGTATTGATGTGATGTCGGAAGTTCAAATTTTGGTCAATCTAGACACCCAGGTATTTCGTGAGATTCGTTCTTTCAAGCTTTGGACATGAGCATGACTGTGCTTCCGCAGCTGAGCACAAGTGCGCAGTAAAAGAATGTGATCTTAAACACTGCTGGTCTTGGTTACGAATTGAAAACGTAACGTATTTTGTCTTACCTACATTAAGTGTAAGTATATTAGTTTTAGCCATTCCGTTACCACAGTGAATCCAAGCTGCGCAAAGTGGAAAATCTCCGCAAAATGAAGAAACTGTATTTGATATTTGATTTAACTAACCATAATGTATAACTATATAATACGTTTTCAAATGCCGACAAAATCGTATTCTGTTAGGCAAACATAAAAGATAATTCTCTAAAACATGGTTTTTAGTATATTAGTGTTAGCTAGGCTAGCAGCGCTATATGGATGAAAGTGGAAACATCTTCCCCTTCTCTTTTACTTGCATAGCGCTGTCTCGGTGCTCGCTTCCGCTTGGCGAGCGTGAAGTGCGGGCGTGACATGTCACACTCGCTGAGCGGAGACGATCACCAGAAACAGCGCAATGCGGGTAAAAGAGAAGACATCTCCCTCTTCTATTTTATCCACATAGCGCTGTCTATGGCGCTCACCTCGCTCGGCGAGCGTGAAGTGCCAGCATAAACAATAGCGCTCTAGCTCAGCTCAGTTCACAGCATACAAAGTACTCTGTGGTCCATAGCCTCAGTCGGCAGTAGGAACACACTTAGAAGCTCAGAAGATATTTTGCTTGCACAGCTTAGTATTTTGTTTGTGTCTTTTAAACGGAAAAGTCCAGCCATCAAAAACAAAACTTGTAAATGAACCCGTAAAAAGTTGTGAGACCCATGTTGATAATTTATTCAGTCCCTACTTAAGGGACCTTCTGTCTTAAGTTATTACGTAATTAGCTAATCTAACAATTTCTTATAGTGACCACATCAATATTTAAAATATTCTATCACTACATATTATAAAATAAAGTCCCCTGCCGCGTCTGTCTGTCTATCTTTCTGTCTGAACACGATAAACTCAAAAACTACCAAACGGATTGGCATATTATTGACACCAATGGACGGAGTGATTCAAGAGGAAAGTTTACGTGTATAATTGATCGATGTTTTGTGGAAATTTGTTGAAATATGACGATTATTGTTGAAGAAGTCGGAAAAAAATCAAGCCGACTGGGAGCTTACATCAAAAACGCTGCCTAATCCATTTGAGATATAATAAAATAGTGTGTAGAGGAATCGTTTCTCTTTTATAGAACTAAAGAAAAGTCCGCGATGGTATATGTCTATCTTTTATGAATAGCTTACTATACCTACTATTATACCTATGTACTATTTTTATGTTTAAAAAAATGGTGCCATGCGATGAGGCAATTAGAAAGCAATTTATACTGATAAAATATAGATCCTTATCAAATGAAATACGTTATTTACCTTCAGCATTTCATGCACAATATGATTGCCCTTTACACTATACAATTTAAATTAATATCATAGGAGCTACTGCGAAATATAAATATCGCACGACAAGCAGCTGGGCACCACACTGGCCGTCCATGCCAGACGACGCAACACGCATGGTTAGACTGAAGTTATCAATGCTGTATACAAAGAAATATTGTCGTTTGTTTTTATGTATTAATTCATTACCTACTTTTCAAATATTTGTAGAATTGAAAATAAAATACATTAAAAATACTCCAAGTAGGATGAACTTACCTTAAATTTGAATCTAATTAAATCCAATCCATATGTTCGACGCAATAAGCTGATTTGACCCTATGCAAAAAAAACACACTACAACTTGATGCTCTGCTACCCATGCGATCTCGGGATGGGTCGCTAGTGTTTTAATCAGCAATGGCCATTACGCGGCCCGCTAACAAATTTTTTGTGGCCCGTCCCGGAATCATAGCCGGCGTCGGCGGGCGTTGCGTCGCTCGCACAAAGATTCTGTGGTCATAGCGTAGCGTACGGAAAGTACACGACACCACAGATTAACGATACTGTGAGATTGTTTTTTATTTTGTAGCAACATTGACGGTAAATCTCTAGTTTTGCAATACCACGCTTGTCAGTCGCGAGCACAAAACAAATTGTCATTCACATTTCACATTGTTGCACATTGTTTTCGACAGGTATTGTATTAAAAACGTGATTCAAAAGTTTAGATTTAGAAATGCTTTGTAAATAAAACAAATTCATGTATCTCATCATTAAAGTATTAGTGTTGTAGCCCGTCCGCACAACAAGTTGATTACATGAAAGTGGCCCACTGTAAAAATAGTTTGGCCATCACTGGTTTAAATAAAATAGATTGACTTTGCCATCGCACTAAACTACTTACAAATACAAACACCTACGAATGTAATAATGTTTGTTGAGTACAATTACAGATTCTTTATAAAAATATTCTGTTTTACATATAACACTGTTTTATATTAAAGAAAAGTGATTGTTAAATTTTTGATAAGCAATAAATACAAACTTTATGACTTATTACATTCATTTGATTATCATTTACTTTATTTATTTATTTAGATTCCACAAACAAATTAAATCTAAAAACTGCTAAATATATAAATAACTCCTCAACCAAATTGAATCTTCACCATGAAAAGCTGCTGAATAATTGTTTTTCTGAATTTTATTTGATGTGTGAAATTATTAAGCGTCGCAGCAGGTAGCATGACATAAAAGCATGGAGAAGATGAAACAGAGGTCGGGTGATTCGCGTGCGCACTCGGCGGCCGCTCCTCACCATGCTGTCTGCGCCGCTGTTCCCATGCTGTGCCTGCGTATAATAGAGTCTTAAACAAGAGTCATTCGCAGGCGACTCAGAGCGGGAAACATTGGTGCGTTATACTGTACGCCAAAAAATCTTTTTCCTTCATTGCACAATTGTAACTGTGCCTACATTTCAAATTTGTTTTATCTCTACCACATGTGAAGAATATATTTTGAGTTTGACTCTTGTCATATGGTTGTCACTTTTGTCTTTTGTTTCTATTCCATTATGGTGTCTGAATATAATGGTTTTATTAGTAATATAAATGGTTTTATTATATTAAACTATAATTAGTTTATAATAAGAACCTTTCAGGTTTCAATAGGTTATGGGCCCAGATTGATTTGAACACAAAAATAATAATATACTTTTGAAGAAAATGGCAGCATCGAAAATGTCCGATGTAATTCCAAAATTGGAAGATGGACAAAATTTTGGAAATTGGAAATACAGAGTGGAACTTCTTTTAGAAGAAAAAGGGCTTAAAGATATGTTAAACGACGTACAATTAATAGACGAAAATCGAAAGAAATCAGATATAAAAGCCCGGTCATTAGTGGTCCAGTGCATAGGAGATAAATTTTTAGACGTAGTTAAAAACAAAGGGACAGCTCACGAGATGATAGTGTCATTGGAGAACGTATTCAAAAGAAAAAGTGTCATGAATAAATATAATTTGAAAAAGAAGTTAATTTACCTCAAATGTGATGAAGATGACAGCTTACAAGAATTTTGCTTTAAATTTGACAAACTGATCAACGATATTGATGTGATTTCTTTGACAAAAATGGAAGAGGCAGACAAAGTTATTCATTTGCTGTTGTGTATGCCAGTTAAGTACAATAACGTGTTATCCGCTATTGAAGCAATGAGTCCTGAGAATATTACACTAGAGAAAACTAAAGCTACTCTGTTAGATGCAGAAATAAGGTTAACAGATAGTATGAGGAGTGAAGTGATAATGCATCCGATGAATAATGAAACGGCGTTTAATATACAATGTTACAAGTGTCATCAACTAGGTCACAAAGCAATTCACTGTCGTAATTTGCCAGACCAGAGACCTTCTACTTCACAAAATGTTTTTCGTGGTACCACGGTAAGTAGACGCCCTTTCAGTAATCATAGAAGACCACAGCGTCGCTGCGGAACAGCGTTCGTAACACCAAGCAGAGATCAAGCTATTATTAGTCATGAAGAAGAAACCATTACTGATACTGCCGGATTAACTGTGACTGACTGTGGAGAGTATAATTTGACTTGTAAGTCATTTGAAGATGATATCTTTTTTGTAGTAGATTCAGGTACATTTTAAAATTTTATGAGTCATCATTATGAAAAATACATGTTTAATGTTATAGAGTTAGATCATCCGATAAATATAAATACTGCAAATGGTGATAGTTTAATTGCTTATCGCAAAGGTAAATTAAAAATTGTTTGTGAAAACCTACAGATTATTATAGAAGGTTTGATTGTACAGAATATAGCATTTAATTTGCTGTCTGTAAGGAAATTTCTGGAGAAAGAAAATAACAAAATTGTATTTTCTCGTGATTTTGTAAAAATAATATTTTTTAATGGTTCAACTATTCGGGCATATAATAATGGAAAGTTGTATATATTACAAGGTAAACTAAAGTGTGATGAGTATGGAGAAGCAGCTATGAATTCGGAGAAAGGTATTCTCTGGCACAGACGGCTTGGTCACACTAGTTCAAAAACTTTAAGTAGGTTAAATTTACCAATGAACAATACAGTGTGCGGGCCCTGTATGAAAGGTAAAGCGACTAGAATTCCTTTTAAACGTTTGCAAAGACCGAGATCATACGATATACTTGAGCTTATTCACAGTGATATAGCGGGTCCTTCAAATATACCAACTTTAGGCGATGAAATTTATTTTCAAACAGTTTTAGATGATTTTTCTCATTTCTGTGTGGTATTTTTATTAAAAAGGAAGTCTGAAGCTACCGACAATATTATACAGTACATACGTAGATATGAAAACGAATTTGGGAAGACTGTGAAACGGGTTAGATGTGACAACGGGACCGAGTACACATGTAATAAATTAAAGCAATTTGCTGCCGAAAAGGGTATACGCTTAGAATTTACCTTGCCATATTCTCCTTCAAGCAATGGCGTAGCTGAACGATTGAATAGGAGCTTATATAATAAAGCACGAACAATATTGATAGAAAGTAATTTACCGAAATATTTGTGGGGTGAGGCTGTCAAATGTGCAGCATATCAATTGAATCGTTGCCCATCACAAGCCATAAATTTTAACACTACATGTGAAATATTATATGCAAGAAGAGATTTAGAGAAATTAAGGGTTTTCGGAGCAAAATCATGGGCATACATACTGCCAAAAGCTGACAAATTATCAGCTAGAGCAAAGGAAACGAGAATGGTGGGATATGCTAGAACAGGATATCGCTTATGGGACCCTAAAGAAAATAAATTAATAGAATCACGTGATGTACAGTTTGATGAAACGGACTTTGTCTATAATGAAGATAAAACACCGAACACGGTTACAAGTGGATGGATTGAGGTCAACCAAGAAGGTTTTAATAGACAAAGAGATACAATGCAAAACGAGGATATAATACGAACTGAGAGCACAGAAAATGAAAAAGATGAGGAGAATTTTGAAGACTACCAGAAAAATCCTGAAGTAAATTATGTTCAGACTAGAAGTGGGAGAATAATTAAACCACCTAACAAACTACTCGACTATGAGATTCACATGGCTTATTGTTTATGTATTGGGGATCCAGTTAGTTACAAAGAAGCAATTGAAAGAGGAAACGGATGGGAATAAGCAATAAACAAAGAATTAACTTCCTTGAAAAATTTAGAAACATGGAAAGTGGCAGTGCTGCCTCAAGGTAAGAAAGCAATAGATACTAAATGGGTGTTTACGACAAAAAAGGATGGAACTAAAAAAGCTAGACTTGTGGCGAAAGGTTTTCAGGAAGAAACATTGTTTAATGTATATTCTCCGGTCGCAAGGATGCCCACCATCAGAATGATGCTTAGTCAAGCCATTCAAAAAGACCATATGTATATAAGACAGCTCGACGTTCCAACAGCGTTTTTAAATGGCTTTCTAAAAGAAGACGTTTATTTAAAACCGCCTTTAGGAGTGACTGCTGAGAAAAACATTGTGTTCAAATTAAATCGGTCGCTGTACGGTTTACGTCAAGCACCAAGGTGCTGGAACGAAAGGTTACATGAATTCTTGGTTGGTAAAGGTTTCGTTCAATCAAAACATGACTTTTGCTTATATATTTCTGAAGATACATTTTTACTTGTATATGTGGATGATATAATTTTGATGTCACAGAGTAAAACCAATTTAGATAAAGTATTTAATTTCTTGAAACTTGAATTTAATGTTAAAGACTTAGGTGAGTTACGAATTTATTTAGGACTTGAAATAACAAGATCATTTGATTCTGTTGCAATAAAACAAGAGAGTGCCATAGAAAGAATGCTAGAAAAGTTTAATATGACTGATTGTAAGGGTGCAGATACTCCGATGGAAGTAAATTTCTCTTATGAAGCAGATGTAACTTTAAATTTTGAAAAACCTTATCGCGAGTTAATTGGATGTCTTTTATACTTGTCTACTTCAAGTAGACCTGATATTAGTTTTGCCGTTTCTTACTTAAGCAGTTTTTTGGATAAGCCTACTATATCACTTTGGAAAGCTGCAAAGCGAGTTTTGCGTTATTTAAAACAAACAAAGTCAAAGGCTTTGGTATACAGAAAGCACTCTAGCAGTAGTTTAGTTGCGTATAGTGACGCAAATTGGGCTGGTGATAAACGTGACAGGAAAAGCGTTAGTGGTTCGGTAGTGTTCTATCGGAATAATTTAATTTCTTGGTATTCAAAGAAACAAAATGTTGTCGCTTTATCTACTGCCGAAGCTGAATATATAGCTGCTGCTCTTAACTCTACAGAGATACTTTATGTAAGAGGTTTATTAAAAGATTTTAGATCCGATTGTGATTGCATACTATATATTGACAATCAAAGTGCTATGAAAATGATAGAATCAAATGAAAATAGTAAGCGGTCAAAACATATTGATATTAAATATCATTTTATAAAGGACTTAATCAGTAAAAAGTTGATATCTATTAAATATGTGGCCACAAATGAAAACATTGCAGATGTGTTAACAAAAGCACTAGCAAAGCCAAAACATTGTTACTTTGTAAATAAATTAAATTTGGCTTCATGAATTGTTTAATGTCTAACATTTTGCTTTTGTATTTAATTTCTTTGTATATGTATTTATCCAATTTTTGTTATTAATTTTATTCTAACTAGAGAGCTGTTGAAGTTAAGTTTGTTTGTTTTTACTAATAATATTAAGTACAATTCCTGTTTCTAACTGAATCAGAATTGAGAGGGGATGAAGAATATATTTCGAGTTTGACTCTTGTTATATGGTTGTCACTTTTGTCTTTTGTTTCTATTCCATTATGGTGTCTGAATATAATGGTTTTATTAGTAATATAAATGGTTTTATTATATTAAACTATAATTAGTTTATAATAAGAACCTTTCAGGTTTCAATAACATGATTTTCCTGTTTACCTACCAAATTTAAATATAATATTTTGTGATCCCTACGTGTTTATTAATAATAAGTGGGTAGGTTATAGATGTCAAAAATAGCACTAAGTAAAAAGTTGGTAGAATGGTACACGATTAGTGTCATTATTTTCGTTTGTTGTTTCAAGGTTGTTTTGATGGTTGTGTTCAATGTCACTGTATTGTTTGAAATTCTGTTCATAGGTGGCAGTATTAAACTTCTTATTTTTTTACTATTTCATGTTAGATGACGCTGTATTTAGTTCCAAGGCTCGCGTATTTTGGCATTTTTGGCGCTATTATCGTATTTCCTCTTTTTACAGCGGAGTTATGTCTCTATTAAAACTAATAACTACAAAGTACTCTGTGTCGTAGCCATAAGTCGTAGCCATCGTAGCTATGATGATCTCCTGGTGGTTATAACATTTAGGAAAACAAACCGTAAAGCTTATATTGTTTGTGCCGTAAAGTAATAGAAATCAAACACTTCAAGAGACCCAAGAGTGCAATTATTTGCACTGAGGACAAAATAATAAGCATGTCTTTTGTTAAAACTACTACTTACCGTGAAATGTCATTTTCACCTGAAACACCGGTGGTAAGCATATTTACATTACTTTTATGTGAATAATACTATAAACACAGTGTATGTTGGGTGTTTTAATAGTCGCTATATACAAAATAGGCCCTGGAGATTCATTTCCAGATAATTCAATCTACGTGGAGCTTTTTTGAAGCTTCATATGGTAAAGGTGCTGTTAATGGAGTTGAGGGTGCTATCAAAAGAAAATTTGATGCCTTAGTAGCATAGAACAGACGTCACTAATGCTAAAATGGCATTTGATCTGCTTAATAAAAGCGATACAAAGGTCAAAATGTTTTTGTTCCAGAAGACAAAAAATAGATGATACGTTAAAGATGTATCCCGTGCCAGGCACAATGACACTTCATCAAATTATGAACACGAACGAAATAGGTTCTGTACAATTTCGAAGCTTAAGCTGCTTTTGTAGCAATAGTACTAATCCAGGATTTTGTAAATGTTTCGATATGCAAGAACATAATTTGGTTGACTCGATAAGCAAACTAAAAAGAATTCATAGTTGGGATAAAAAGATTGTTAAAAAGTGTAGAAAAGCACCGATTTCATCTGTCGATACTAACAGCACATATGAAAATGAAGTGATATATAGGTACTGAATAGGGAGAGAGTGAGATTGAAATAGGAAGTAAAGAAGAAGACATTGTACTGTCGAAATATATAAGAACAGAAAAAAAAATGATGTAACAATTGAACAAGAACCTCAGAAAACTCCGAAAAACTATTTTGAAATGTTAAGTCAAAATAATTTTGAGATGATATTTAATGAAAAAACAGGTGAATTTCAATCAAAACCTTTGTTAGCGAGGACATCCTATTCAACGAAAAATTCTTTAGAAGGATCTAATAGTAGGCAACCTAAATATGGTGAATTTGTCCTTGTAAAGATTCCGACACCAAAAGGGAAAAAATCATACGAGTATGTGTGCGTATTTGAACAAGTGTAATGTAGTAAAATTGTCATCCAAAGACTTCAATCTAAAGCCTTGATTACACGTACCGAGTATATTGGCGAGACAGTACTCTCGGCCGAGTGCTCGGTACGTGTAAACACATCACCGAGTGCTCGACCGAGCGCTCGGCCGAGACAGAGGGCGAGACAGTCACTCGACCCTAATCTTTTTACTAGACCGAGTGCCCACCCCCGCGCTTCCCCGCACTGACTCGCTCGCTCGCTCGGCATGTATAAACATGCACTCGGTCAGTGTGCACTCGCCACTCGGCCCATTTGATTAATTTTTTTAAAGGTCCATGTTGTGAGCATGCTTCAAAAGTGAAATGACTCGCCTCCAAAAACTAAAATACGTGTAAACACTACTCGCACGTCGCTGCTGTCTCGGCCTAGTACAATTTCACTGTCTCTCTCGTTTACTCGGTACGTGTAATCAAGGCTTTAACGCTGTAAAAAAATGTTTAAAAGAATAGATTGAGATTTGTCAATTCTGGGTACTAAAGATGTAAAACGTTACCTTCCACAACCAATCCAACAAAATGAGTACCTACTATGTTTCTCCTGAAATTATTTATGTTAAGGAATTGTAAATGAAGGTGACATTTAATATTCATTACAAGCCTCCTTCCTTCTATTTCTTTACAAGCAATGTTTTTAATTTCATAAATAAAACAATTTCCGATAAATATTAAACAATTTTCGTTAAATACTAAACACTTTTTTATTTATAAAAAATAATAATTTATTTAAGTAGGTAATTTGTATTACGATACAACGACCTGAAGGTGGTGGGCAGACATTGGATTTATCGTGCGGAGGCTTGCAAGGAAGTGGGCTGAAATGATGATGTATTTTGATATGTTATTCTTTTGTGAACGAGTCTTATTTCCAGTATGTTGCGTGTGTTATCTTTGAGTTTAGTGTGTTACATTTTCATGATACATTTTTTTTAGCCTGACGCATGTATGAATATATTGTGTGTTAATAAAAATAATATTAAATTTAAAAAGAATTGTCATATACACAATGTGAATACTAGGAATGAACATAAAGTTGCAGTACCCAACTATTAGGCTTCAAAAATAAAATTGTGTAAGATATTAAACTTCCAGGCAATATACACTGATATAGGAATATATAGATGAGACACGGTCATACTTTGTAGTGTGTACAAAAAGAACAAAAAAGTAAGCTCATTGTATGTACATACATGAATACATGCACACATTCACACAAAAAGTAAGCTCACGCGCTTTTAGTACGTAACAGGGAGTCGCACAGTACACAACTAAAAAAATGCCTTCATGCGTAGTAAAACTGTACAACACAAAATGAAACAAAAAGTCCTACTTGATTTTGGAACATACACTTTTGTAAAACATTTGAAATGAAGACATTCTTAAGCTATGTGTCTCTATGGTTGATAGGATGCAAGGAGAAATTGAAGATTAATAAGAAACATATAAATTGTTAATTTAGTGTTTTGTGGAATTAAGTGAATATTGGTGAATACATAATTATCTAAGTAAATTTTAATATTAACTCATTTTATGGTGATTTTAACCACAGTTTCGGACTTTATTAATGCTATTTTTATAAATACTTATTTAAATAAAAATGTCTGTAAGTTTTTTACCACATTATTCATAAGTATGAGGCAATATTGAATAAAATGGCAACATTATTCACTCACACATGTTTTTTAAAAGTGGACACAGCCATTTCTTTATGGTGTCCTATCTGTATATTCCTTTAACAGTGGCAATGTAATAGACTTGTCAATACATAAAGTTATGAAGTGCTCTAATCCACTTAGTTTTTAAAACAATGGGTTGTTGCAACAGCACTAAAAAAAAGTGCCACATTAAGTGACAACAGAAGGTCTTACTTTTAAATAAATAGTATCTAATTTTTTTTGTAGTGTTTCGGCTTTTTAATAAAATTATATTCAAGAGATAACCCATAACTGATTAAACTTTTGACTCAAGATGTTTGCTTCAATTTTTAGAAGCTATCACATAGGTAGATTTATTAGAGGGATTAAAAGTATTAAATGAGTGGGTGCACAGGAAGTTTGTGTAAACATACATAAAAATGCATTGTGAATAATAAATTGCTTTTCTTCATTTTAAGGAAAACTCTTATACGTATATCCAAGTCTCCAAAGTACATGAACACTGTGAAAAGTTTCAAGATGAAGTATTAAGATGTAGGACTATTGGTGTTCTGGACAGTCATAATGGACATTACTATTTGCAAGATGTTAGTAATAGTACCTATATTAATAAAATAGTCGCATCACATATCATCAGAAGACGCGCGAATGGGCGGTATTGCTATTAGACAATAGACTAGACATGGCACAATAAAATAAAAAATAATAATTTGGAATTGCCCTGATTGTTTTATCAAAATTGTTCCTCACATTTAATCACGAAAGGGTAATAAATATACAAACACATTTTGTAAAAAGTTTCCTATGTCCTTTCTCAGGATTCATGCTATTTCTATTTTAAACATCAAAATTTGTTCAGCGGGTTAACCATGAAAACGTAACAAACAGACAGACGACTCACTTTCATATTTTTGATATTAGTGTGGATGTAAAGGGAACAAACACTACTTTTAATATTATGCTTTCCATAGCAATTTATATAAAAATACAAACCCAGAAATAGATAACATAAATGGAAATTAAAAAAAAAATATGTTAATGTTCTAGATTTACCGGTACATGCTAAAGTCAGTTGTCATAGAGAGAGGGCACAGGACTATACATTATACTGACTATAGTATTTATAGCTCGTTAAATTTTTTTTTTCTTTTATTCCACGTAGATAAGCCAACAGAAAGGAGTATCATCTAAGAAAGTGCTGATATCCTTGGTGTATCTCAGTACTCCTCCACAATCAACAACCATTCCATACCCAGTGCAAGTATTTGGATACTTACAATGGAAACAACAGCCCGTGTTATATGTTACAGTTTTGCAAACTATACGATTACCTATAGCTCTCATGATGAATAATTTGATGACCAGCACACAAAAAAATCATTTAGCTAAGTCATAGCCACGATACAAATTGTGAAGACTTCTGAAAATTTAAACTATTTATAATATTTTAAAATACAAAAAGTTTATTTATCAGGAAAAGATTACAAACAGCATGTTTTAACAGCGGATCTCGCACTAGGTCTGGCCTGTATTGCGGGATCCAAGTAAGTAATTACACATTTATGTAGCAACAAACCTTGCATTAAAGATAACAATATTTGCACAGGAACAAAAAATAATAGCATAATCACGTTGCAATGACACAGAGACATAATATACACTAAAACATTTGTAAGAAAAATAATAATGATAACAATCAGAGATTAGTATTCGCATGTGTGTGAGTGTGTGTGAATACGTGTCCGCGCGTGTGCGTATCTTATATAAAAGAGAGGTTATATAAACGTGTATGTGTTTTAGATAAGTGGTATGATGAGCTCTTCTGTTTCTCTGTACGACATCTTCATAAAAAATGTCAATCATTCTTCTATAAAAATTTTGTGAGGATATGTTTTGCTACTTTGACCGTTAATACTTTAAAATTGCACAGTTTAACAATGCGATTGTAAATGAACGGGGACTTGTAATCTGAAAAGCATCGAGGGAAACAGTTTTTACAGTTACAGACTTTACCTTAAATACTCTCTTTTTCAACAGTGATGGATATGCGGTGCATTTCAAGGCAAGTTCTTAGGACGTAAAGTTGGCTTATGCTCAGGATTTGTGCTTTTCATACAATCCGTCTGTGGGGTACTGGAAAGGTTTTCTGTGCATCACTTTAATGACAGCGCGTTGGGTTCTCTCCAGTTCTAACATTGCATTAGTACCTGCTCCGCCCCAGATAGTTATACAATAACCAAGTAGCGATTCACAGAGCGCAGTGTATACCATGCGAAGGGTTTCTTTATCTGCAGGGGCCCTCTGAACTTTCATTACGTGGATAAATTTTCTGACTCTCCTGGCCATTGTTTTAATGTGAGGTTTAAATGTCAAATTTTGGTTAATTACAATACTGTACCCTGTCAATATGTTGACATGAACAAGGTGTTTGGTTACAAGCAGAATGAACTTTGACTGAAATTGGCTAGATAGCATCAGAAGCTTTTGTTTTATGAAAACAAATGTATTTTGTTTTAGTTACGTTTAGGGTCAATAAGTCAGAGTCCAACCAATTCTTTATGAGGATCATACCTTGATCAATCCTATGGAGAGGGCCGTCCCAAGTAGGGCCATGGAAGAAAACCACAGTGTCATCTGCATAGCAAATAACTTCGGCGCTCGGCGGGGCAACCATGTGAATGTTATTCATATAGGGTATGAATAAAGTTGGGCCAAGAAGACTTACCTGTGCCATCCTGACGCCTATGAAATTTTCAAACTTAACATGAAATATGTAAGAGTACAAATGTTGATAAACAGGGATTTAGTACCTAATTTGTACCTAACAAAAATATATCTTGAGTAAGTATACAGTGCTTGTATAAATATATAGACGAATCTATATTATTTTATAATATATATAAAGTCCCCCGCCGTCTGTCTGTCTGTCTGAACGCGATAAACTCAGAAACTACCAAACGGATTGGCATATTATTGACACCAATGGACAGAGTGATTCAAGGGGAAGGTTTACGTGTGTATAATTTATTAATGTTTTGTGGAAATTTGTTGAAATATGACGATTATTGTTGAAGAAGTCGGAAAAAAATCAAGCCGGCTGGGAATTTTAATCGAAAATGCTGCCTAATCCTTTTGAGATATAATAAAATAATGTATGGAGGAATTGTGTCTCTTTTAGAGGAAGTCCGCGATGGTATATGTCTATGTTTAATGGATAGCTGACTATACCTATTTTTATGTTTAAAAAAATGGTGTCATATGATGAGGTAATTGCAAAGCAATTTATACGGACACAGTATTAATCCTTATCAAATTAAATACGCCGCCGCGCACCGGCCGGCGTGGTTAGGTTGAAGTTATCAATGTTGTATACAGTGAATTATTGTAGTTTGTTTTTATGTATTTATTCTTTACTTTTTCAAATATTTATAGGGTTGAAAATAAAATACATTAAAAATACTCCAAGTAGGATGAATTTACGTTACATTTGAATCTAATTAAATCCAATCCATATGTTCGACGCAACAAGCTGATAGGAAACTATGCAGAAAAAACACTAGGGCCTATATGCTCTGCTACCCGTGCGAAGCCGGGACGGGTCGCTAGTAAACGATAAGTTAGACCAAGAGCCCATATACAAAATTTGTCCAATTACGCGTGACAGTAATAATTTGTTCTGATAAAAATTGGAAAAATTAATACAAGACTCGGCAACTCCACCATCAAATATGTTTTAAACCTTTTCCACAGGATCAATTGGCATCAGAGCAGCACCAACTCTTTGATTCATTTGAGTTGATTCATTCAACTCTTGTTCAGCAAGCGATCAAATGAGGAAGGCAGGCCTTTTTTCAGCCTTTCTAATGTAAATTTACCCGTTTGAGATCCGACAATAGTTGAAGCCATTCTGTGAAGTGCGCCGTCGAGACATCGGAAATAAAAGACGATTGGCTTTTGTCAAGCGTTCATTTACATATATTTTGCTTGATGAACCAGAGACAATGTCCTCTGACGATATACCGCGTCTGATTTTCGCTGATTTCAGTATCTCGTCTCGCTTAGCTTTATGTAGAAGCCTGATTATCACAAGTCGAGGGCCTCTACTGTGGGTGTCTGGCTCAATTTTCACCCTCACCCTCATCATCATTCTATCCAGGTCAGTGTCCGCAATCGTAACGCCGATTTTACCAGCTAAAACCGTGACCACATGCAAAAGGCTTTCGTTTTCTTGCTCAGGGATTCCCATAATCTTCAGCTCATTTCTCATGTTTGACTGCTCGATCGCTGAAAATTGTTGTTGCAGTAAGTTTACGGTGGAGCTTAAATTTGCGATTTCGCGATCCTGTTTGTCCAGCCTTACTTCACACTCACTTAACCTCTCGGACATGGATGATAGGATTGTTGCTACTTGAGTTTTCATTTCTTAAATATCTTGTCTCAAGAGAGCAATTTCTGAATTACCATCCTGGGAATCCCGTTGAAGCTCTTTGATCTCCGCAATCAAATCCGAGAAGCTCAAGCCGTCATTTTCAGTGTCGGTTCCTCTTAGATGACTACCTCGTATGGTGTTTACATATTTCGATTTAGTGCAAAATGATTTAGTGTATTTTCCCCAAAAATGGAATTAGAGTGCAAACTTGTTAGAATTTGCGTATTTGAATTATTACTTTTAGGTTTAGAAGTGTATATTTTCGCAAACCTGTTTATGTATTTCCCATAGTTCTCACCGTCTTGTTGCCAAGTTCACCATCCACACAAACACACCCGACGAAATCCAAACTGTTAGAAATTTGCCGTTACTTTTTAATTTATTAGACTGAGTTAAATACAATACGTCTGTTGCTAACAGGCATCCTACGTCGAATGAATGAATGATTTTAGAATAAACATTAACATTTTGGTAAGTACTGGATTATTAGAAAAATAAAAGATAATAAAATTAAAATAATTGCATTTTAATATTTTTTATAAATACAATAACAATATGTAGGTTAAAAAATAAGCCATTCCTTCACACAATACACATTCAACCCCCCCCCTCCCCCCTCCAACCCCCTTCACACATACACTCCAATGCATTGCAGGCCAGTTGAAGTTATTAGAAAGTTACAGAGCAACTCATATATACATATTATTGACTTTTACAAACATAGCTGTGTCAAATTTTGACAGTACACCACACAGAGTTAATTATAAAACTAATTTATTAACAACATCAATAGGAATGACTAATTATTTTTAACCACTTTTCCTTATACATAATCTTGTGCAACACAAGTATATGTCACAGAAACCAAACACCCAATTAAAAATAATGTCATCGTTTGAAACTTGTTTTGTTGAAAGATACAAAAAGTTGAAAATGGGTACAACTTTAGCTATCACCAAATAAATCTGTTTTGAATCCATCATCAATCATAATTCATATGGCGTGTACTCAAGATAATTGATCTGTCACCAAAATGAAGGCATACATTACCAAAACGATTAAAAATTAATGTAAAATTATCAAGAATTACACAATTATCTAATAATTGATATTTAAAATAATTGATTTCTCCTCACAGTACCAATAACTTAATTATTTAAAAACAGGCCAAGTGCAAGTCAGACTCACACACGAAGGGTTCCGTATCACCATACAATATAAAAAAAAACATGTTTCTTGTATAGGGCCTCCCTTTAATTTTACTTTATTTTATTTTTATTATTTCTTATAGCGGCTATAACATACTTTGTGTAAGTTTCAAGTGGTCTACCTATTACAGTTTAGATGATACAGCCCTGTGACCGCCGGATGGATAGACGGACAGTGGAGCCTTAGTCATAGGATTCCCGTTGGTACCGTTTGGGTACGGAAGCCTAGAAATGATATATGAAAACATGTCTCCCGATAAATTGATATTATTATCGAAAATCGGTTTTAGCTCTATGTTGATTCACCCAATTATCAGATGAAATGGAAAAGTACATAAACGTTTTTACTTATAAGCGTTTCTTCATTAGCCAATTAAATTAATTAAATACTCCTATATTGGTGATAGTATAGAAAAACGAATACAACTTAATATTTGAGGTAGTAAACAAATTATTTGGTAACAGATCAACTATTCTGACGACGTATCTAGTATTTATAGAATGAAGCGTTTATTTAGAGGACAAATTATGGTGATCACGCTTTTATCTTGGCCACAAAGGGCATTAACATCTGGAGATACTTCTATTTGATCTGGGAATAAGCTAAAATCTTGGCAATAGACTGCTTAGAGGATATAATTTGATTACAAAATATAAACGTTTCTGATGGAAAATATACTAGTGTTCGATGAAAACTAAATCACATTCACAGTATTCTTTCTACTTTCAATCAAATACATTAAATTTGTTTGGTTAAGCTGTGTGATAATTCTGAATTATATAAAATTGTATATTTTATAGATCGTTATTTTATTTGGCATGTTATCGAATATATAAAGTGTTTTTAAAACAATATTGTTACTTTTGTCTTTCTTTTTCAAATTCAAGGTAAATTAGACAACTCAGATCATAACCGCAATCCATTAACAGATACTTGGATAATCCTCGCTTTTTAATGCATCATTAAATTGATTTCATGACAATTGCAGCTTCGATCCTTCGTTTAATTGATTGAAATACATGAGGGCTGCCATTTATGAATTAGGAAATGGCAAAAACAATATATCAAAAGTAATTACAACATTTAAAAACGAAACTCATTGGCCGTAGAAAACAGTTTATTTCAATAATAGAGTAGGCAAGCCAGTTTAAAATGTGGGTCTTGACAGAAAGAGACAAAGAATAAGAGTACCTCATAGAAGTGCCTTGATTTATATTATGGTACAGTTATTTTCCATCCTTTTTCTCTCCCATGCGATGCCCAACCGTTACACACAGGGCTATGTGGAGCTTGCCTACTCGAGATATATTGTTTATGGTTTTTACATTGTGAAGTCATTTTGAAAATTGCGTGACTTTATCACCATGGATTTGACTCATGAACATTTTTGTGCGATGATTTATTATGGTACGTCATGGGCTAACTCAAAAACAGTGCATCGATTAACTGACTTCAACTTTTGGGATGAAGTACCAATGAAAACCACTGTGTATCACTGGTTCAGTGAGTTTAATCGTGGATGGTCAATGGTCAACGAATTTGAAGAAGGTCGCCTTAAATTGGTTGTTGTACCACAAAATATCGATGCTGCGTGGGAACTAATAATGCAACAGTTACGTTACATATCGTGAAATAGAGGCGTCCCTGAGCATTACTATGATACACATAAGATATTACATGAACATTTTGCTGTAAAAATATTTTTTATGCGTTACATTCATTCATTAATACATTTGGGTTAGATCCAAGCTCACGGTTAACTTATTTTTAGGTAACTTGCTCTTCTGTTTAACAGATTTAAATATAATGGGATATTTCTAATGCACCTTCACTCTTTATATCTTGTATATAAAAATTAATTTTTGTATGTTCGTTTTCGATGCGCTTGAGTATCATTTATTCAGTAAGTTCGGTGAGCTCTATATACTCTATAAGTTCGAACTATATTCAACCAAACACCAGGTGTATTTAATGTATTGAAAGTTTAAAATAAAAGGGTAAATTCTTAATGAAGTAATGGATTTGTGATTGTGGAACCAAGTTATCGAGTTATTCAGTAATATACATTTCCTGTAAGAAATACTGGAATGTAGCATTTTCATTTATTTGCTAACTTTTTAAATGGTCGAGAACAATATTGTAGTAAAAGATAAACAATGTTGTACTCTTAGAAATGAAATATGATTTCACTGCACGAAAAGTATAAACGCAATAAAGTTTTATGTACTAGAAACCATATTCAATACAACAGTGTGGTCTATGCAACATTAAGGTACCTACAATACCTCTCATTTCCATACAAAATTTGTTTGACCAGAAGTAAAAAAACTACACTTTGTTGTGTTTATTTTTAATAAGTTAACTGTATGGTTAACTTTATAAAAATATGTTTTTTCTGTTAGAAAACGGTTTTAATTTTGGGTTTTAATTCATAATTTTCGATTCTGTTACATATGTTTGAATGAATTTTTTCGAAAACCAGAATTAGAACAGGTGTTAGAAAGAACATATTTTATAAATTTAACAAGTTGATGACACAGTTAACTTATTAAGATGGTAAAATAAACACAACAAAGTGTAGTTTTTTACTTGTAGTCAAATAAATTTTGTATGGAAATTGATGGTAATGTTTAACCTTAATGTAGTGCAAAGTAACACTTCATAGCGATCGTGGATACTGTACGCCGAACTGTGTATTTGGAAAGTCAAATAACGATTCTATTGAATACTATCTTTTATCACATAGCATCAACATTTCACAATATTATTTTAATTTTATGTGGAATTTTAAAGATGGCGTCCAGTTTGTAAGGTTTGGAAATTTTATTTTTCACAGGCGGTCTCTAGTGCGCTAATAGATATAACCTCATTGGTTAAATCATAAATTTAAATACTGATCCTATGAGTACATTCCTTGTTCGCTCTTATAGAATCCAAAAGTACAGAACGATTACCAAAATTATGACAGCACCGGCTGTGACCTTCACCAGCATAGATTTAGTGTTGAGGTATGTTGCATCCTTTTTGTATTTCTGTGACATCATCGACAAATTTTGAGTCTTCGTGTCGAGTTCTGAAATAAAACATCAATAGCAATCTATTTTTATCATATTTAATCATTTTATTATAAGTTTTATGATGGATTTATTTGACAGATGATTGGCCAAGTGGTTTAGAGTTCGTAACTATGGCGCAAAGGTCGCGAAAGATCGCGATACTCGCCCGGGACAAATTGCATGAACGAAGGTGTCTATTTGTTTTGTGTCTATACATGTTACAAAAGTATCTACATATGTATATATTATAAAGAATATTTAAGTATGTATATAAGTTGTCTAGTACCCCATAATACTTGCTTACTTTGGGACTAGATGGTGCTGTGTGGAATTTCTCAGGTATTATTATTTCGTAATTTAATGGGAGTTAAACGATATGTATTAATTAACTAGAACCGAGGTAGGATTGTCCCTATGGGATACCATACTAATTCTTACTTCACGTCATAATGGAAAAATGATCATTTTTTTTGTATGGTAATAGTTGAAGGTGCGAAGAGTAACATAAGCCTGTTTTCATGATACATAAAACTAAGAGTTGTGAGACAGAACAAATAGAATGGATACTTTTATATTTTGAATATCAAATAAACTATTATATTAAGATGCTAAATCTACTGTGCCATGAAAATCACAGGATGCAGCATGCCCTCACCAGATAGCACGGCTCCTCTCTGCAATACATCATCGATATTCTGCATCATGATACGCTGGACGTCACCAAGCTGGCCGCCCAGCGCTGCCGCCGTGCCGGCCCGACGTGCGCGGGCCCCACCTTCCGCATACTGCCTCCGCGTGCGCTGCATCCACGTGTCGAACTCTATGAATGTGTATGGACGAGTCACTGTGTTCACCTGTAATAAACAAAAATTATCAGGTAACATATGTGTGTTTGTCAGTGTGGTGTAGCATGCGAAAATAAAAAAAATGCGGCATTTCGTTGAAAAATTCGAGACAAAAAAGGAAAAAAATTATAAACTATTTATTATGTACTTGTAAGTTTTATAATCACTCTAAATTATACAACAAGAAATTCTTTGGTAATAAAAAAAAAATACAAACAACTATCATAAAAATTAATTTAAAAAAATCTTTATATTTTTAGGTTGTTTTATATTTTCCAGATGATATTACTTGTAATATATCTTTCTTGTTTTTTAAATATTTTATAATATCCGCAATTAACTGGCACAATTATTTTTTTGTTTAAGCATTAAAAAAATCATAAGACTCATTCAAAACCAAACTTCAGGGTGGTTCGATTTTTTTGATGAGAAGTGTATACAGTTTGGATATCAACCGTCCAGAGTCCCGTTGTATTTAAAATCTGCTGATATTCAATAACAATTTCGCTGAAGAAACTATATTTTTATTTGTACCCGTTTTCGAGAAAATCAATTTTTAATATTTTATTTTATTTATTTTATTTTTAAGGAAAACCAACAGCACAAATTAACTTATTGACACACATAATAGCTACAAAAGGCCATTAAGAGGTTCTCACTTATCTATATTAATAAAATTGAAGTGTCTGTCTGTCTGTTCCGGCTAATCTCCGAAACGGCTGAACCGAATTCAATGAAACTTTGCAGACGTGCAGAGGGCATTACCGCGGGTAACATAGGGTACTTTTTATCTGTCTGTCTGTCCATCTGTCTGTCTGTTTGAGCTGATCTCAGAAAAGGCTGAACCGATTTCAATGAAACTTGGCAGACGTGCAGAGGGTGTTATCATGGGTGACATAGGCTGCTTTTTGTTTTTCTGTCTGTCCGCCTGTCTGTCTATTCGAGCTGATCTCCGAAACGACTGTACCGATTTCAATGAAACTTCGCAGACGTGTAGAGGGCATTATCGGGGGTGACAAAGGCTATTTTTTGTCAATCTCAGTCTTATCGTGTTGGTACTCAAACTTGATGTTTTGACGAGATCTATGTGATCACATGACCACATTTTTAAATGCTTATATTTTCGAAAGTATCAGTCGCAGACCTATCGTGTTGGTACTCAAACTTGATGTTTTGACGAGATCTATGTGATCACGTGACCACATTTTTAAATGCTTATATTTTCGAAACTATCAATCGCAGACCTATCGTGTTGGTACTCAAACTTGATGTTTTGACGAAATCTATGTGACCACGTGACCACATTTTTAAATGCTTATATTTTCGAAACTATCAATCGCAGACCTATCGTGTTGGTACTCAAACTTGATGTTTTGACGAGATCTATGTGATCACGTGACCACATTTTTAAATGCTTATATTTTCGAAACTATCAATCGCAGACCTATCGTGTTGGTACTCAAACTTGATGTTTTGACGAGATCTATGTGACCACGTGACCACATTTTTAAATGCTTATATTTTCGAAACTATCAATCGCAGACCTATCGTGTTGGTACTCAAACTTGATGTTTTGACGAGATCTATGTGATCACGTGACCACATTTTTAAATGCTTATATTTTCGAAACTATCAATCGCAGACCTATCGTGTTGGTACTCAAACTTGATGTTTTGACGAAATCTATGTGACCACGTGACCACATTTTTAAATGCTTATATTTTCGAAACTATCAATCGCAGACCTATCGTGTTGGTACTCAAACTTGATGTTTTGACGAAATCTATGTGACCACGTGACCACATTTTTAAATGCTTATATTTTCGAAACTATCAATCGCAGACCTATCGTGTTGGTACTCAAACTTGATGTTTTGACGAGATCTATGTGATCACGTGACCACATTTTTAAATGCTTATATTTTCGAAACTATCAATCGCAGACCTATCGTGTTGGTACTCAAACTTGATGTTTTGACGAAATCTATGTGACCACGTGACCAAACTTTTAAATGCTTATATTTTCGAAACTATCAATCGCAGACCTATCGTGTTGGTACTCAAACTTGATGTTTTGACGAGATCTATGTGATCACATGACCACATTTTTAAATGCTTATATTTTCGAAACTATCAGTCGCAGACCTATCGTGTTGGTACTCAAACTTGATGTTTTGACGAAATCTATGTGACCACGTGACCACATTTTTAAATGCTTATATTTTCGAAACTATCAATCGCAGACCTATCGTGTTGGTACTCAAACTTGATGTTTTGACGAGATGTATGTGATCACGTGACCACATTTTTAAATGCTTATATTTTCGAAACTATCAATCGCAGACCTATCGTGTTGGTACTCAAACTTGATGTTTTGACGAAATCTATGTGACCACGTGACCACATTTTTAAATGCTTATATTTTCGAAACTATCAATCGCAGACCTATCGTGTTGGTACTCAAACTTGATGTTTTGACGAGATCTATGTGATCACGTGACCACATTTTTAAATGCTTATATTTTCGAAACTATCAATCGCAGACCTATCGTGTTGGTACTCAAACTTGATGTTTTGACGAGATCTATGTGATCACGTGACCACATTTTTAAATGCTTATATTTTCGAAACTATCAATCGCAGACTTATCGTGTTGGTACTCAAACTTGATGTTTTGACAAGATCTATGTGACCATGTCATATTACCTCATTTCATAAAAATTTCATAAGATTTCTTAGGCAGTTAAATTTCAGAACGTTCTAGAAAGTGTTACAATGTTCTAGAGCGTCGCGTTCCTTTGACTGTCCCAGTACAACTGCGCTCAACGCGAGCGAAGCCCGCGGGCGGAAAGCTAGTAGATATATAAAGTAGAAAAACAAAACATACGTTATTAACTCACAGCACAGGAAAAGAAAGTGAACAACAGCAAAAATTGTATAAAAGGGTTACAAGTACACATAGTTACTAAGAAATAAAGAAATCGCTACGTAATGCTCGCCTTGCCGATAAAACACTCGTGTTAAACAAGTCAAAATCGTATACATTACATAACTTATTAAAGTTATCACTAGCTCGCCAGATGAAAGCATTCTTTCCATAGTTGGTCGACATGTTTCGCAAATGAAGTGGTACGTTAGTTCTGAGGTTCACTGCAGGAACCCTTAGCGATAGCTGGGATAGAAGGTCAGGGCAGTCAATAGCACCTGACGATATTTTTAACAAACATGTAATATCTGCGATCTCACGACGTTTATTTAGCGGTAGCAGATGGTGTTCCTTACATAAGGATAGGTAGTACGTTACATGGGTGCGGGAATATTACTAGATTTTGAAATAACCACGCAACCCTGATTTTTAGCGAACGAGGCGTATGCGCCGAAAGCTGAAAACAGCCTTTGAAATCGTTTGAAATTTGCCGACTTCGTCAGCGGCTGCGGCAGCAGAGCGGTGCGGGGTACGAAGGGTGGGGCGCGAGGCGCGGCCATTTCCTGTGGGTAATCAAATCAGTTGCATCGTGAATATCGTGATTGAACAGCGTTAAAGCTTGTACTACGAACCGAGTTTTGTGTTTTTCGTAAAGACTGATTATTTCGTCAGCGCTGATATTTTTCGAAATGTCGCGTTATTTTAGTGCTACTGAATATGTAGATATGCTTTATTTATGGGGACTAAATGAAGGTGATGTTCACAGAGCTTTGAGAGTCTACTGTGAAATGTATCCAAATCGCATACACCCGCGAACCGCCGCCGTTATTCTTAATACAGTGTATCGTATGCGCGAAAATTTACCAATTGTGCCACACACTTCACCGGGTGACCATCGAGGTGGTCGTGTTGTACGAATATCGCCTCGCTTGGAAGAACGCATCTAGTGGTTTTTCACCGAGGATCCGACAGCAAGTAGCAGACAAGCGGGCCGTCGTTTTGGTCTTAGCCATAGAACGGCGTTACAAATCTTAAAGAGAGATCGGCGACATCCGTATCATATTCAGAAAGTTCATGCCTTATTGCCACGTGATTATCCAGTGCGCGTAGCATATTGCCAATGGATACGGCGAAATTATGACCAGGATGAGAGTTTTATAACTAAAATAATGTGGACTGACGAAAGCACGTTCTCGCGTAATGGTATGTGGAACACGCGTGTAACACATATCTGGGCATATACTAATCCCCGCCCTATACGACAAACAAGTCACCAATATCGGTGGTCCGTAAATGTATGGGCCGCTATTTTTGGTCTTGAAATAATAGGACCTATTTTTATTGATGGTTTAATAACTAGTGAAAAATATCTAGAAATTATTAATAATACGGTGTGGACATTCATAGAAACATTGCCGCGTGCTACAGTGCGTGATATGTGGTATCAAAATTATGGAGCTCCTCCCCACACTAGTTTTATGGTCAGAGACGGGTTAACAGCAATATTTGGCAATAAAACACTTGCTAGGTTTGGCGGGCGACTATGGCCCCCAAGGTCGCTAGACCTCCCCCCATTGGATAATTTCTAGTGAGGGTATATTAAAGGAATAGTCTATGCAACAATGCGCCAGTGCTGATCAGATGATTTCCCTTATAACACAAGCTTTTGAAAAATTGCGTGAAGACAATAGTGACGGTGAATTATTGAGGAGAGTGCACGAGGCAAATATTAGGCGAGTTACTGTATGTCTAGAACAAAATGGGCATCACATAGAACATTCAAGAATTCTTTTACGCAGCATAATTTGAAAAAAAATTTGAGGTGTTGTTTAAACTTAAACATTTATTGTATTAAGTATTTTTTAACGGAAGTATTCATGACATCAAATAAATGGAAGAAAAGTATCCAAAAAAATTATTAATATGAACCACGTGGATAACTGTGAATTGAATCTGTGTAAATAGCGTGTTCTGTGGATTATTGTGACTTCGTGGTGCACCATTATGAATGAATCATCCATTGTTCCTGGTGTGATTTACAAAACCGAGAACTTTTGATAAGTTTAATGTAAATTATTTACAAATAAACATGTAAGCGGACGCCGCCTGCGCGCGCGCGCGCGTACGCGGTATAGGTATCTAGTAGACATACGGTTACCTTACGTTACGCGTGCGCAGGGTTGACGAGACTAGGAATTCATTACTTTTTTTATGTATTTCATGTATGACATTTTTTCTTGCACTTGTTGTCTAAAGGTCAAGAAAACAATCAGTACAACACGCTAAATTTGGGACAAACAAATGATGATATCCATACTGTATATTCACTATAAATAACTTAATAAATAATATGAACATAATAAATATTATATTCATTATAGTGATATAATAAACAAAATAAGTAAATCAATTTCTATTTCAATAATTGCTATGTAAGTACTAGAAGTTAACACACAAACAGATTTTTTTTTAAATTTATTACACAAATATGGAGTTAGAAGTTTTTATCTTTAAATAGTAGAGTTATCACAATGGACCAACTCATACTTTGAAACGATTGAAGACCCGAGCAAAATAAAAGTCTTCGAGATTAGACCACCATACATCATTACCATTGTTTAAATATTTTGTTATGATGCATGAAATGAAAAATTTAAAATCTTTATTTGTTTTTCCAGTATAAATTCTACATACATATGCCCAAACAGACAGATGACCTGAAGCACCATACTAGGGGTACTTGCAAGTGAAAGGCAGACGATCGTGTGTGGTGGCGAGCCTTGGGAGTGGACACTCATATCTATATATACCTATAGTGGAGAGATACGGGGTGATGATGATGACAATGCCCAAACAACAAGTGGTATATATTTAGTCTGTGACATATATTTTTGTGGCCAACATCTATGTATGGATGTACATAGAGATACTGTGTTGTGATGACAAAAATGTAGTCAAAATAAATATATGTCGCAGGCCAAATATACACCCACTTATATAGTCTGTCCAATCACTGAGTCTGACATTTTGCTCACATTTTTGATCGCTTTGAAGTATGAGATGTTCCATCTTGATTATTATGGTATCTAAGCATCTATGATAATAACATAAGTAAAAGTAGAAGCAAAAATCTGTGTATGAACTATTAAACTATTTAATGCATAATATTTAATTTATATACATATGTAATTTAAGTAAATTGCTATTAATTTAAGTAGTGACAGTGAATGAATATGTTTAAATAGAGTAATGGAGGTGCACAAGTTTCATAAGACTCATGCATTTGAGGCATGACTTTATCTATGCCAAGACCAGTTAGTTATTTTTCTGTGCAATGATGACATAGCAACAGGGATAAAAGATCAGAAAATGATAAAAATATGAGTTTTTGTAAAGACAGTTGAGAAATTGTATTTGAATTATTTGATCAATTAATTTGGATTACATTAGCAGATAATTGTTCTTCAGCTGTTGTAGAAAATTAAATCAGACACAATTTTGAAATTTAACAGTTAACAATTGAATTCTGACTCAATATTATTAGTATTTAGATTATTGTACAAAATTTTCATTGCAAAGATATGAGTTTACACACATTAAATCATAAAAATATTGATCAAAAATTTACTGACCCTTTTGCCGTACTGTGAGTAAAATTCCTGTGCTATCTCTTCCAGATAACTGAATGCGAGCCGCTTACTGTAGTTACGTTCACACAACACCAAGTAGCAAATGTCGTTCTCAATTAAGTAGCTGAAATAAAGCATTAAAGAAAACTATATATCCATCTATTGTTATAGTAGAATTATTATGGAATGGTATTTGAAAAAAAAAATAACCAAACAAAAGAAAACAAACCATACAAGAACTCACTGAAATAAGTAGGGTCCAGTCTCGATGGAACAACGAGTTGGGGATTGTGGCCCTAGTTTCCTAAAGAGCATTTTTGCTTGATTCTGGTATTCTAAAATATTACACCCAGTCTGCAAATAAAAATAAAAGAAAAGAAATTAAATATGATAGTGACAATAACCAAATAAGCGACTCTAAAAGCATAGAATATACTCCTGATTAAATTAATAAAATAGGTTGTAACATGTAAGGTTGGAACTAGCAATAAAATGAGTGTGAGGTTTCAAAACTACTATCCTAAAAGTATTAATGATTTGGGAGGAAGCAGATTGAGGGCACAAAACTAAATAAAAAAAGAGGAAATCGAGAAAGGAAAAAAAAGATGTGTATCTGTTACATAGGCCTTACTGTCATTTAAAACACTTCAACTATAAATTACTTTTACAAATTTCATCTTCTGGGTGGACCATCGCTATGCTCCGCTTCACTTCTTGTAATGATATAAATGGGGTCGGCTTTCCAATGCTGCCTGATGAAAATTGTGTTCATAAAAATAATTAATTCGAAATCTGGCTAAGATAGGTTGATGGTCCATCATTTAAAAAAAAAAGGATAGGTTATGGTTTGCTTGTTTGACGAGCCGCTAATAAGCCTTATAATTTTTTTTTTGTTTCCTTAAAAAATATTTACTGCATGAGGTTCCCCTATAAGCCTGATTAAATATTTTGTAACTTTCCAGCAGGCTACATTGGAAAGCGATACCTATAAATGAATCTAACTTAATCTATCAATTTTGAAATGGTGGATCAGCTACCTTTCTTGGCCGAATTTCAAATGGCTTAAAAAGCTTCTGGGTGGCTTGTGTTGTTCTAATTACCAACCCTAAACAATAGATTTTTAAACAGGTATCAAAAGGGCGTCACTTTTGGAAACCCAACCCATAAAAGTAATGGGATGACGTGTAATTGAAATACCTAACATACCTGTTCATCTTCTTGCATAGTTGCAGCGAGGGGCAGGCCGTCCACAACACGCGCTATCATTGTCATTAAAACCATTTTTATTTATGTTAATGTGCACTTAAACATCGATAATTTAAAACTTCAAAAGTATTTTCATGGAATACGAATTACCTATTTCCCTTCGCTGCTTCTTCCTCATTACGAGAAAAACAGAAAAAGTAAAATCCCACTTTCACAATATTTTGACAGATCAAATCACAAAATGCAACAATCGCTCGCTGGCAATTGCAACCATTGCAACCAATCACAATTGTTCAACGTACCTCACTCACGTCAAAAAGATTGACGTAAAAAACAACACGTCACTCGTTTGACTTCTTTAACTTGTCTATGGTGTAGTCGCACTAGAAATGGTGAAAAGAATTTAAATAATATTCATACTGTGTCGATTCAACACGTCGAATTTATTGAAGGATTACAAAATTATTTCACGAATTTAATATTTTGTCTTGACGGGTTATCTTTCGTTCTACTGCATAATGGCTTCACTTCACTTTCGGAAGCTTCACTAACCTTGCCTTGGTGTTTGTGCTTATTAGTTAAACAAATTGTCAGTAGATAACGCTTCTGAGTATGAGCAATTTGGTTTCTTTAATTGAATTTTAATTTAGAAATATTATTTGGAATTATTAGTTTACTATTTTTTATCATTACGGTGGAGTAATCGACAAAATAATAAAGAAAAAACGCAACCAGTGCCATCTGTTGGTTCCATGTAAAACTGATGTGGTATTGAAATATTATTTATAAAAATACAAAAAATGTTCGGTTCTGGTAATTCACGGTCCCGTTCCCGTTCGCCTGTTTATTTCTCATTATAGTGGTGAAACTAACTTTCAAATGATGGGTCAAACTTTGATTTTAATGAAAGACGTTACTACAAGAGTTTTGGCGTATATGCATAGAAAACATATTCCTTTAGAAATTATTGAAATATACAGGCAAAACTTGATAACAGTATTTAGTTTAAATATAAACACACAATTTAGTGAATAAAAAAATTACGTCGCAAAAGATTGCAAATAGCTTTATTACTAGACAGACGTTTCCAAAAATTATACTTTGACTATAACTTTGACCGAAACCGCTGTACCGCGCCTTATGTATATGCGCGGTGCGGAGGGAGGCGGATCTGCTCTGTCAGGCCGCCGTCAACGCTTACGCTGGCTCCATATGTTGGCCCAATAGCTGGCCCAATGCTACTTGTCCAACGTGTGTATCGAGGTTTTCTACCTTGGCTCCACCGTTAGCGCCAACATTGGCTATTGTCCGTCTTATGCCGATTTTTTCAAAGGAATCCGCGCGCCAACGTTGGCGATGCGTCCACATTTCACACGTTGGCGAGTCGCTCAGTCGTGTTCTGTGGTCGAGTTGCATTGCATTGCATTGCAACACGCATTGAGTGCGTATGTCGAGTATGGTCGAACGAGAATGATATTTTCATATATACCATCGCCACCCGCAAGGATAAATGAAAAAATCATTGAGTTTCTAAAACATTTTTTTAGAATTTTTTTATTTTATTTTTAGAAAGTGCTTAGAGCTAGTTCAATTTATTTATCGGACGTCTTCACATTGGCTCTGACGGGATAGGATTCAATAGTACTAGACTAGTGGACCACTAGTAGTGGTACTAGTACTACTAGTATAAGCAGTGCTTCCAGGTCGCGAAAGTAAAATTACGGTGTTTCCATCTAAATAATACGGTATTTTCCAAGAAAATACAGTAGATTGAAATTTTTACTACAGTAAAATTACAGTAAAAACTTCAATGCTGTTTTATTAAATTTTTTATCAGTTCTTATTGCAAAATAATTTCATGTTTTTAATTTTTTGTAGTCATTCCAGCAATCATCTTTTTTGTAGGCTTAAAATTAATACAATTTTCCGCATTTCTACCAATGGCTTGCTGGGAAAACATGTTTGTTGTTAGACTGGAATTTGTTGTTAGAAGACTCACACCGCATAAATTGTCGAGATAACTCTGCCTACGTTTTATGAAAGAAGAAGTCAGGTATTTTTCATGTGTCAAATGTATAAAACAGATGAAAGATACTAAATTTTTATAGTATCTTCCATTTCTTTTACACGTAAGACATATGAATTATACCTATTTCTTTCCCAAAACCTAGGCAGCCCCATTTCGACAAAAAAATTGTTCGGAATGTGATATGCATGGCTTGAATGAATGTTTGATCTAAGTGAGGAAAAGAAAGAAAACTCCCTTTGTCAGACAGAGATAACTCGTTTTGTTAGTACGCGTAATATGCGTGCCGAGATTGTTTGGGGAATGGGCAATTCCCTTCAAGTAAAAAAATACGGTAGGTCCATACAAGGTTTTCATATCATTACCTTAAATGGTAGATTAGTCAAAATTACAGTAGATCTTCCGTCATTACGTTGAACCTGGAAGCACTGAGTATAAGAGCCAACGTGTGTATGTAGGTATGCTTCAACAATTAAACAGCCAACGTTGGTCACCAATTATGTGGCCAACGTCTGGTGCCGGCGTTAGGAGCTGCCTTCCCTCCTCGCCGCGCACATACCTAAGTTGCGGTAGGTACAGGGGTTTCGGTTCGAACTATACCTAAGCTTGATTAACTCTATAGTCCATAGTGTTAAACTTTTGGTAGATAATAATGATAATATAATAATACCTCGGACATCCCACACAGCTCTATCTAGTTCCGAACTAAGCAAAGCTTGTACCTACTATGGATACCAGGCAACTGATATAAATACTTAAATATGCTTTATAATATTGTCATATACTTATAGATACTTTTTTTTGCATCCAGGCCCCGAACAAATATTCATCACACATCGTTAATGCACACAAGTATTTGTTCCGGGCGCGGAAATCTAACCTGCGACCCTTGGGTCCACAGTTTGGTTAGGGTCGCTAACCACTCGGCCAATCGGTCATCGCTGATATGGTCACTCTATTAAAATCAAACAACCTTACCTACCCCTCATCTACTTACTATTGTGTATTCAATGTGTGTATTATACCTACTCGGGATGCTTGGTACATTTTTCAGAAGAAATAGTCGTTTCTGTTACTATTTCTCTCGAAATTTCACTTAATACCTACCGCTGTTGATTTGGAATTTTGGACACGAATGAAAAAGACGCAATTGTTCATTCATTCAAACTTCGAAAAATACGCAAAATAATTGTAGAGTAAAATGTAGTTTTTACTGAGTTAAAATATAACCGACAAAGTTTTTTAACAATGATAATATGTAAATTTCATTAATTTCAACTATATTAATTAATGATAATAAAGAGAACAATTTAAAAAAAAATGGAATTTAAGGTCTGACTTTGTAATTAATTTCATTAATTGAGATAGTCTTGGTAAAATAGTTTTTAAAAATCTACTAAGTTTATTTTGTGATATTTTTATTTAAAATTGCTAAAATTCCATTTATTAGCGTCACGTGTTTTTACTATGAAATATAAAATAATTAAAAGAATTATTTTAGTTTATCATTACAAAGTAAAAAAGTAATAATTTACAGAATGATCTTTCAATAATCTATAAAATAAAAAACAAACCAAATGTAATTTTAATATACTTATGTAACAGCCCGCCCCAGCAACGCCGCTTACGCAGCATGTAGCCCGCGCCATCGCCGACAGTGGACACTAGACACCACCACCGCCCCGTTATCGTCGCCGTCGTCGCGTCGTCGTGGCACGTCGCAGCGTTGTTCTTGATATGACAATTGCTTTATTATACTGCTTTCAGGCATTCTAGGCATCAAAAATACGGTATACGGCAGCTGTTTGATTACCGTAATAAAATATACGGCTACTGACGCATTCAAATAAATAATTTTTTTTCGGGTAAGGGAATGCATCAATTTGCCTACCATAGATAAAGAGGAGTATTTCCGCGCTACTACAGCTATGATTTGAACATGTTGATACAAGGGCAACCCCGGAACATCTGTGTATTATGCTACAATCAATAACTACAAAAAGTGCAAAAGATTTAGAAGATCTTGATTGTATTCAAACTCGAATGTATACCTACGGGGAAGAATAAATTCTTTATTGCATAAAAATAAAATTCATTTATTTTTATTAATTTTTCCTTAAAACTATAAGTAAGTACAGATTTACTTACAATACGGCATTTTTTTTTAAATTTTACCTGTAATACGGCAATTTACGATTTTGAATACGGCGGCAAACCTAAATTTGCCAGGAACAATACTGCGTCGTCGCCAGTGTGGGCAAGGGCCACATGATTTCGAGACTATTCTTTATTATAGGATGAATCCCTTATAGTCGATGAATGGCATCCTAGATCAGGGACTTCTTTTTCTATTAAAGTGGTTTAAATAAAACTATTAATTTAAAAAAAATCGTTTATTAAATAAATAGGCCCTAGAAAGATCTATTATTCAAATAAATTATAATCGTTATTAAAGAAACTAAGCCGCTTCGGAAAATGACACTGCTGAGGACAAACGCCAAAAAATCAACAGTTACGTGTTGTAAGAAAAATAATAAATCATCCATTAGATAAACTATTATTGCACAATACACATTTGTCATTTAAGTAATCACTGACAGTAATGTACCTACGCTTTCTAAGTTTCTTTCACTGCTAACCTGAACTTGCTCAACGTTTTATCATTTTATTCAACCGTTTTGTTTAGTTCGGTAAGCTCGCTCTATAAGTTTGGACTACGTTCAGCCGAACACAATACATTTCCCCACAAAATATCCTCTAACTTTATATAAACAAAAATTTGATACAGTTGGTATTTATGTGTATCGCAAATTTTTGGATAAAAATGTACATTGTTTCATACATATAATAGGTTTTCCATAATGTATTGTGAAGCAACATCACTGTTGCTCTAAATGTTTAAAGAAGTCGGAATTCTCACGAATACCGACTTCTTTAAATTTTTAAAGCAGAGTAGGAGCTCAAACTATATACCTGGTGTTCGGCTGAATGTAATTTAAACTTCTAAAGAGTGTAGAGTTTATTATAAATAAAAAAAATAATTTCAATTGTTTTTCTCGGTAACCGTTAGTTTGCGCCATCTACTAACTTGAAACTTTTAGTTTAATTCAGTGAGCTCTACACTACATGTTTTGTAAGTTTGGAGTAGGTTCAGCCGAACTCATTTATTAATTTTGGAGATTCCTTTAGACTTATTTTAATTAAAGCAGTTTCTGGGAGATAAACAGTCAAAAATGTTTTTCAATGTCAAAAGTCGATTTATACGTTTTGTTCAATATCAAATTGGTTAGGTAAATACTCTGTCGTAAAAAAAGTTGAACTAAATTATGACACAATAGAAATAGTTCTTACTTATTTACTAAATAAAACACAATAATGATTTTATGTGGATATTTTATTAACATTATCATCATGCATCATAATTATGTGCTAAAATCATTTACACTTATAACTAACTATACATAGAAAAATAACTTAACTAGTGGGCAGAAAATACATTATTTGTAAAATTTGCAACTTAAATTTATACATAGAAATATCTTTCCGAACTTAGGTTCCGAAATGGACCGTTCTATTCTAAGCAAGGAAACACAAAACTATTGTCGTGTAAACAGATTTTGTTATTATTATAATTTTATATTTATCAAGCGATCGCAAATCGAACATTAAATTATAACAGAATGTATTATAATTTTATATGAAAAACACACATATTTTATATAAAATTTGAATAACGTTCAAATAGCGAGTAGCAACAAGAGCGGAGAACGCGATAGGCCAAGTCCGTCCGCAAACGCAGCGCTCACACGTTGTCACGTCACCAGCCAATTCACTAACCTTCTGCCACCGCGTACTGGCATATGGCGGTTCATCCCGACGCCCGAACTTTTTTTAAATTTATATAATTTAAAACACTAAGACTAGGCCAATGTAAATAAATCGAACGATTATCCGAGTGCTGGCAATTATCTATATCTGAATTTAAGTACGTATCAATTTATCGATTAATTACAAACTTTCAATTTGTCAACAACATCAAATTGGACTATAAAATATGACGTGCGAGCATGTTTTACATGTCGTGCTCAAACATCGCCGGACGCGCGGGACCGCGGCCTGCCCGCCGCGGACTCGCGCGGCCCGGCCGTGTCTCCGTTGCGTTATTCACTTTATTATAATAAAATTTTTAACCTACAGAACGAAATTTCCTAAAATAAAGAGTCATGGTGCACGCGAGAATCTCGCATATTTAAACGACTTACTAGATAATTCGGAAAAGATGAAAACGGTTCGAGATGAATGAGTGACGTGCGCAGGCGCGAGATTCCCGAGAAGCAGCCGCACACACACGGGACAATAAATAAGTTAAACGGTATTTACAAAAGCGACAGGAGTCAACTAGCCGCGAGCCGACTGTGGAGACCTTACAGCGTTACGTAACGAGTGAAACATCGACACATCACAGTCACACACACCGTTTGTTCGTTGGAGGCGAGGGCGGAGCTGGCTATTAGTTATATCATACGCAATTCCATCTAATATGAGAGTCGGTCCCTCGTAGCACCCATTTTACTTTGACATTCGTTTCTTTAAGGCTAACTCTTCGATTCGAAGGCTCTACCTACGCGCGACCTGTTTTCTACAACTTTTAACATCTACAAGTTAACTAGGATTCATCATACCTACAGGGTCGTGTCTGTCTAGAACGGTTTCGATTATCACAGCGAGAGCGGAGGAACCATTCGATTCGTCGAATTCGAAATTGAAAACAGGCCGCGGCGTCGAGGACGATAATATTTAACTGGACGCGCACAATTCAACAGTTCGTATTGTACATATATTTCTCTATGATATCATAATAGGTTAGGTATACAATATAAAAGGGTCGCAGCGCGGTCGCCCGTCCAGAGCTGGCCACGGGCCTTGCGCCTGCGCGGCCGGCGCTCGCGGCGCAGCTCCGCTCTAAGCTTAATCCAACTTTGTTATAAAACTATCTAATTAAAAGTATTATGATTCAACATTGGACCTCAATCGTAATTAATTACATTTATAATATTTATTCAGGTAACAAAAAATAGAGGGCTCGAGCGACCGGCGGCCGCCGCGGGCCGGACGCGCTCCCAAAAATTTTGATATGCTTCACACTGTACTCTTTTATTACATATAACAACAACTTTATTAGCTAGAACGTCCTATAAAATTATAGAAGCTGGCCACGTGATATGTGGTCGGTCCCGCGGCCGCCGTCGTGCGCTCGAGCCCCGCAACCAACACGCTCTCGTTAAACTTTAAATAATCCAAATAAACTAGAACATGCCCACTTAACGCTCGCTTACAGTAAAATTCTACATATAATTAACGAAATGAACGCACAAATCGTCCGAGTGTCAACACTGTGTCCACATAACAAAAATTGGCAGTAGGTGTCAGTACGACCGCCCGGTCGGCGCCCGCCGGCAGGCAGGGGACAGTCACTCTAACAGACGTTGCAAAATACGGGGCGGGCGATTATAGTTAATTTTAAATAGAAACTCTTATCGTTTAACATGTATCGTATCATTATTGCATAGTTATAAATCGATTTATAATTTGGGAACATTGTATATTCATATGAATGCTTTGTATCTGCGTAGTGGTGAGGTAGGAAGTTTGTCGGTCAGGAAGTCGCTTACACGTCTGACGTCATACGTACGATAAGAGCAGACAAAAACGCGTCTCAGAAACTTTAAGACAATAAGAACATTAAAAATTCGTATATTCAACATTACAAAAATCACTCTCGTTCCTCACACGTAGGTAATAATAATATCTAGCAAATTTAGTGTTTCTTCTGAATCTCCCTAAAAATATATAATGTTTTGAGCAATCAGTTTCGTCTGTCCCGGAGCGTGCGCGAGGATGCGACGGGGCGGCAGGGCGGGGCGGCCGGGGCGCTCACGCCAGCGAGCAGTCGATCTCCACGATGTCCTTCGGCACGTCCACGAACTGGTACACGAGCCTTTGCCCGTCCACCTTCGCCAGGATGCCACGCTGGTAGTAGTAGCGCAGCGCACGGCCCATCGTCTCGTAGTTCATGTCCGGTTTGTTCTTGTGGAGGCCCCATAGCCGTGATACGGCCTTTGAATCCACCAGCTTGAACACGCCCTTCTCGCGGTTGGTCCATTTGATGTAGCGCGGGCAATACTCGCGGTCCTGGAGTAGTTTGAGCAGGAATTCCCACAGGTAGGTGGTGGAGCCCTCGCGGCTCTTGCGTTTGGCGCCGGGTGCTAGTGGTGCGTCGGTGCGCGCGCGTTTTTTCAGTTTGAGCTTGGCGTGGTGCTGGTGTCGCTGGTACTCGCCGAAGTCGAACACGGAATAGGACAGCTCATCGTGTTGCGCCAGCGGGGGAGGTGCGGGTGCGGCAAAGTGATGCGGAGGGGCCGCGCCGCCTGTCCCGCCGCCTCCGCCTCCGCCTCCACCGCCGCCGCCGTAGCCTCCGTACGCGTATGCTTCACGTTCCGCTACGCTCACTGAAATAAACAAAACGACCGCCGTTAACACGCAATCCGCATATAAAGAAACAGAGCTTCCTTAAAAAAATATAGCCAAAACGATAACCAAGTGTTTATTTGTCATTCATTTATTGATATATAATTTCAGTCCTAATTAAAGAAGCTGTGTCAGTTGCTTTCATCCCCAAACAGCGATATGTTGTTCTAGCCAAAATGGTAAAAAAAAAAATATTTAGATGAAGCATCAAGCGATGGCAAAGTTTTTACCAAACTTCAAAAAGGAGAAGGTTCTCAATTCGCAGAATAAGAAATGCAGAATAAAAGCTGAAGTATCGGGAAAACAAGAAATCACAGCAATCATCCTAGAAAATACTTAGATTTTTGTATTAAATAAAAATAACAAAATAAAAAATTAAATAATTGTAAACGCCTGCTATCTCTGGATGTTGTTTAAATGTCCGTATCATGTAAAGAAAAATTTAATTCAATGTTCGGTAGTTGCCAAAACCAATCTACAAATCTACAAAAATCTACAAAAGGCAAGGTTTTTCATATGAACAAATTATGTGTATTTAACGACCTCAGGTTCTATGTACCGCTCATTATACAGCGAAGTTCTTTACACATTTAGTGCGATTTCCAACTGATTACTGTCCAAGAACTCCTACTCCTTCCATGTATCCATACCAATTCATCCATATTAGTATGGAAGAAAGGAATATTTTTCCACTTGTTCATACTAATAGGGATATAGGGAAATTATATACTAAGTTAAAATGTCCATTACAATAAAATTTACATTTATTGAAAAAATAATAAATTATGAAAATAAATCTATAATTGAAATAATTAAAATATCAGCTATAGTAACTTGTTACACTTGTTTACACTTTCCTTATTTATCATAACGACAAAACACTTTGAACATTTTAAATTTGATTATACTTAAATTTCGATAGGAGAGATATATGGGATAAAATATCAACTAGCCTGTATAAGTGGAAAAATATTGTATTATTCCATACCTGGTATGGGTGATCTGATATGGATACATGGAACAGGAGAGAATTTCGAAGTGAAATCCACACATACCTGACAAGTTCTTTATTTATTTTCTGCTCTTGTGCTTCAATGTATTTAGTATTCGCGTCATAAATAGTCAATGGTTCGAACGTCCTGGCGATTTCAGATAGATCCTATCGATGTGAATTTACGGAAAAGAATTAGTGATGGGGAAGTATCAGTGATGAACATCGAAGATGTGCACATAACAGTATTAACTAAAATATGATAATGTGCCCAAGCCCCCCTCCTCACCCTGGGGGAGGCCTAAGCCCCTGCAGTGGGGTAAAATAGGCTGATGATGATGATGATGATGATGATGATGATGATAATGTGATTAGAACAACAAATAGATTTAGTATAGCAATTCTGACGCGGCAGATGTATATCGGTCCACTGTGCAAATAATAAACCGAAATTTAATATCAACATAATATTAATATGTCCAAATATATTACAAAACGTTATAGGCACCCATACCTTCAAATATATCTTGGAAAATATACCCGAAACACCCCAAAGTTATAAACATGTTGTTGTGAGAAATGTTTTCGCGGTAAAATTGTAATTGCTTGTAATAATATTAATATTTGTAAATGGTTTAATATTTAATAAATGGGAAGTTTCTTCGTAAAGTGATCTTTTTACTGTTTTAAATATATTAAACAATGTTTTTCGATGTTTCGAATTCATAAGCTTACATATTGTTGTACAGTAAATTTATTGTTCTCATGAAATTTTTTAGAAAAGTCATAATTAGCTTTATAAAATATACGTTGCAAAACTAATTTCAATATGATTAGTTTTATGAAGTTATAGATTTCTATGAATATCGGTATATTTTTAAAACTCCGTTGTGAAAAACCAGTATTGACCTATTTAGATGAAATTAGCTATTAGGGTCAGATCCAAGCCAAACTTCTGCTCATTAATTTCTGAAATTCGCATGGCCTTTTCCAAAATGTAGGTCACAAACCTAAATTATTTTAGATAAGACCTTTGTGAATAATCTATAAAAAGAAAAACAACACTGACAAAAATCTCAATTGAATTAAATCAAGTTAAAATGGTTTATTTCTCACTCGACAGCCGCAGTCCACTGCCTTCAACTGACACCAGCGTCACTCGACAGCAGCCCACGGCAGTCGATGAAAGCTGACGGCTGGAGTAGAGTGACAAATGTTTTTACCATAAAAGTACGAATTGACAAGAAGTACTCTTCTACGTTTGCCATTTAACCACTCATACTCTAGCTAGCTCGTGTAAGATGGCGAGTTTCATTTTGAGTTTCAGTACGTGAGGTCCCCGCGCGCCGCTTTTCACACCCGCGAAATCTCCCCGCAACCCCGCAAAATTGCGAAATGTCACTTCGATACAGTGAAGTGATATTTATGAAACACAAACACAAAAAATATGTCTATTCGTGCCCTTTATTTTATTTTAATTTTCTAAATCTTCACTATTCTGTGATAATTAAAAACACAAAGTTTTTCCTTCTGAGGTAAACGCGAAAACTATTTAACCTCTTTTTATATATTATTTTGTTTTGATTTAATTTGATTTTATGATTAACTTTAAGTAGAGCTTATTTTTCCAATCCAGCCTACATAATTAGAAGGAATGTATCAGATACGAAAAATGTAAAAAAAAAGAAAAAAACGTTATCAGGGTATAAACCAGAAAGGTTTCGTTTCTGATGTCCACGCGAGAAAAGACGCATGCAAAAGTAAAAACGTCGATTCGATATCATCGTGGGCAATGGTATATTAACTGTATGTGGCGAAGCGTTCAATTCACACAACAGTCCAGGATGCGTGTAGGTTGGTAAATTTTCACAGAATAATTTTGTTTGTATATATACTTATATAAAGTGGGTGGAAATCACCCACCATACCATACTGCGAAAGATACAACATGTTTCTATTATTTTCCAGGTTTTTCATTTTAGATTTGTATGAGTTTTTTAGACTTTTTTAATTATCCTAAACTAAATAAACCTAAATGCGAAATAATCTGAGAATTTAAACGTTAAAATTAAGAATGGCATTAACTACGATTAATTAATTAATTAATTAAAAAAAGGGCATTTCATCACTTTTCAGGCTTAACGAATGTTAATATTGGTGGTAATCATAACCAGTGCCCAAGGATCGGTTAGTTTACATTAATGTCGACAAACTCATGGCCGTGAAGATGAGAAATTATCAGAAATTAACTTACAAAAAATTAATTAAGAATGGAGAAATCAGGATTCCCGCAATTAATTAATTCTAATTCTGATGATTCCGGTGATGATGTAAAATTTTTGTTGATTTTTGTCAAATAACAAGAATAAAATTTTCAAACCTCGTTTACAATTGCACACTATCGCTGCGATATCATGACAGCAATACCACTTTTATATACATTGCTTTGCAGGTAAGGGAAATCAGTTAACCGCAATAAGTATAACCTATTGAGTATTTCAAAGTACGCAGTCACAAGATCGCGCTGCGTCGCCGTAATGTGTAACACCGTCAATTTTTTATTTAAGATTTTACAGTTTGTTGTAGTTACTAGATAGATACCTACTCGTCTTGCTAGTTTTCAAAATAAAAAAAACGTCAAGCAAGGCAATTTACACGTACATGCCTGTAACCTAATGCAATTTATATGTAGAATATTTCATAAACATTGAACAATCTGTGATCCATTCGACGTTATTTAAATACAATTAAGTAAATTAAATCGACTGACCGATCGGTCGAATTATTAGAGATAATTGCTGCAGAATCAAAGGTCGTGGGTGCGACTTCCAACCAGGATAAATATATTTATTCCGTGGCTGCGTGCAAAATATTTAAGTATGTATATTAGTTACCTAGTACCATAGACTAAATAAATTTGACAGCAGCGTTTGGTTTTAATCGAGTCAGAAATGTCATTTTACAGTGCCGAAATTGTCAAACCCAATCTCACGGGGGTGAAGGCTGGCACGCGGGAACCTCGCGGTCTGAAACCGGACTGAAACTCGCCATCTCGTTCAACGGTTACATCGACTAGCTAGAGTATGAATGAGTGGTTAGACGGTAAGCACAGAAGAGAGCTTCTAGTCAATTTGTTCTTTTATGTCTAGTACCCATAATACAAGATCTGCCTAGTTTGGGACTAGACGGCCGTGTGTTACACGTCCCAGGTATTATTATTATTAGGTATTTTGACGTCAATTGTAAGAAGAACCATTTAAATGAATGAACCCCCCTTAGTCTATGCCTTAACTGTAAATTCCTAAGCTATTGTTCCTGCCGAAGGTCCGATGCCTTCTTAGCAAGTTTTCGAGTCGATCAAAGTATCTTAACACGATAGGTACAGAGAATGGAAACCTCATGCAGTGGGTGCATTTCCTAAATTTTGGCATGTTTAGGTACATCTGTAGGAAGTTTGGAAAGGTCAGTCATTATGAGCCTAATCCTGAAATAAAGAATAGTTTTTTTATTTACAATCGTGTTAAAAAATAGCATATTTTCGAATCTTTCACACTGAAAAAAAAATTTAACCCATTTTTGCCGAAATGCCCGAAAATGAATATTTTTCGGAACATATTAAACCATGATCACAAGGTTTTTTGAGATTAAAAAATCATTTAAGTGTTGCTAATATTTCATCCTTTTATCCTGTAACAGGAAATTTAGATAATAAACAAAAAAGTGGCAGAAAAACATTATAAAAAATATGCAATTTTACCAAAATTTCCCCATACCTACTAATGTGTATGAGTTGATAGTTATATCTGTGGTTATGAACAAGTGAACACAATTTACACGATATCGTGTTTCATTCCGCTCCTAGCAGTGTTAGCGAGAGGTCGGGTGTATTTCTTTGTTTCTTTTCCCACCATATTGTACGTATGGTAAAGTTGAACTCAACCAATCTTAAGACGTGGCCGAAAGTAATTTTATAATATTATTTTATGCATTGAATTTGTTTACTGTTACTAAGGAGATAGCTTAGTAATTAAACATAAAATAAAAGTCTTGCACTATGTATACTATGCACTATAATTCTTAGATATCAATTTTGAAAGCAATCGGTTCAGAATCAAAAATAGTAGAAGTTGACGAAATGGGAAATAAAAAAGTCACCTCATCCAATGGGACTCGGCTTCGCCTCGTATCACAATCAAAATGTACTCGTATTACGAAACTCCTCTTTGCATCACTGTGGCACTGGCACAATATAGAATTGACTAATTTTTTTATGAAACTTTATTCATTTTATACCTACCATAGCGAAACATCCTAACCCATACCCATAGGGGCCGTCCATTAATCACGTGAGGCTTGAAAGGGGGGGGAGGGGTTTGACAAAAATCACGAAATATCACAAGAGGGGAGGGGGTGTAGTAAGATATCACGTGTATTTATTTTTTCATTATTTTTTCAAACGCGCGGTTTTTAAATCAAAAAGCGGCGTGTAGTGTACACCATTCGGTTATTATTATTTTTATGCCAATCAAAAACAACCTGCAACCTTTCTGTCTAGACATTTTTATCATGGTCCTTAATTTCAGAACAAAATAAGATTATACTTTATACCTGTATTTAATTTAATATTCTAAAATATTCTTAAAAATTTAAGTTTTTTTGTAGATACTAAAAATACACGTGATGCTGGGTGAGGGGTGGGGGGTAGTCTTAAACCTTACCATGTATCACCAAGGGGGTGGGGGGGTTAAAAATGCTTAAAAAAAGATCACGTGATTAATGGACGGCCCCATAACAAAAGCTTTGCTTAGTTTGGAAATAGATGGCGTTGTGTGAGATGTTCCAGGTATTATTATTATCTAAAATAAAGCAACATTTATAAAGGTGACATAAAAAAAACTGATTCTTTAATTAAAAAATAAAAATGATCAAGACTAATTATTTGTTGGTAATAGCGCCAAGTATGTTTGCGTGGTGCAGATGCGCGTGTAGTAGTAAGCAAGCTATCGAGTAAATACCTATTTTCGAGCTTTCACCTTATGTAATAACCCCCTTAAATTACTTTTCTTCGCTAATGAGCTGAACGGATTTTACTTCCGCTCCGTAGGTCAATAATAACACTTTACCAATTAGATGGTGCGAAAAAACATGTATCTATAAATATATGTATTTTTTAATTTAATAAACGCGTCTGTTAGCAGTATTAGTTGAACACAGTTTGAACGTTTGTCATTTAATTACTACTATTTAAGTAAGAATGTTGTCTATGCAATGTTTACAGGAAAGAGGTATATGACAGGTAGAATTGTTTCCAGAAAGTAGCGTCTCAGGTTTTGCAACCTGTCAGATGATCCTCAGTTATCGAAAACACAAGCCCTTCCTAATCAAGCTCGTGCGATGGAGATACGAACACCACGGCAGATACATCGACCTAGTTAGGTCGGCGCGGACTGCGGGCGGCGGTTATTCCACTTGAAGATTACGGCCGCCTTGACCGCATTGCGTGTGAGCGTCCGCCGTTTTCCCGATACGCGTCCAAAATAACACTTCTTCAACGACAGTGGATCATAACATGATTGTGATAAGATTAAGGCAACACGGAATGTTTAAATCAGGTGTTTTGGCAAATATTTATTGCATAGACAAGAAATTGAAGAGTTATGACAGTCAGAAACACCTCATAAGAGTGAATTTATTACTGAGTGAACAGTAAAACACTTTTCACGTTAAATTAATAACGTAAATCTTAACCGGAGGCCCGCGCCAGCTGAATTATTTCGCATCGAGTAACTCTTAGGGGTTTCTCGACATCTTCACGCCGGTGACACCCTAGTGTGCCTCCTGGCCGCTTCGATGAAGTCGTTAGAGCTTTCGGGCTAACGACACGCGCCCTTATTCTGCTTCAGGCGGTTGTTTAGTGGGTGCAACTCCCGCATACCACGCGCGCCTGGGCGCGCGGAAACTGTACAGTTTAATCCGCCTTCCTACCGCATGGGAAAAAAAATTGTCAAGAAATGTCACCACAAAGGCGCATTCAAAAAGTGCTGGTTCTTCTCGGAAGAACACGCAAGAAACTGAGGGACGCTCTTTTCAACAAAATTATAAACGATTTTTTCGTGTCGTGATAGCTCGAACGAGGCGAACCTGTTTCAAATCTATAAGGCCAAATGGTCGTGGTTTGAAATCCGAGCGTGTACCAATGAGTTTTTTCTAACTTAAGTACATGAACTATCACTGACTCTGTTTGGAGCAGCAAGGTGGATTAAAGCTCCAAGCCCCTTATCTTGAGTGGAGGCCTAAGCCCCTGCAGTGGGGCACAAAAAGAAATGATGGAATGGAATGAAAAAAAAAACATTTTTTTAACAATAAGTGCTTAAAGATATAATATAGATAGATATTAATATTATTGAAAGAAACTGATAGGCGAGCAGTTTACACCCATGAATTTTTATTATCTAAGTAGTCTGATACTTTACAGTAAGTTTTTGTATAAAGCTCTCGTTTTATTGTAGTTTTAAACTTGTTAAGGGATAAATCTTGAATGTCAACTGGGACCTTATGATATCTAAAAGCGTATACATTGCCCTTAAAAAGATTTTGGGATTTTACTGAGGCGACTAACATGGTTAGCAATTTCTTTATAGTTTCTCGTATTAACATTTCACAGATCACATTATTATTTTTAATTAATGCATGCATTAATGCATTTTACATTTATTATATATATAGACTGACAGAGGTCGAGTTTAATCCCTGGGTGTACCGTTGCAATTACGTTACTGCTATTGCTGACTCAGTTTGTGTTATTGAATGTATAGCAACTAATTCCATTTCAAATTAATTCGCTGATATAAAAACAATATACAGAAAACACCATTCTCATACCATCAGCCTATTAATTCTCCACTGCAGGGGCTTCGGTTTCCCCTCGGGATGAGGAGGCTTGGAGCTGAATCCACCACACTGCTCCAGTGGGGGTTGATGGATTTTAACGATTGCCATCGGTGAATTTTAACGTCGGTCCCGGTTGCCATCTATTGATGGCGGGACGGATGACGGGGATGACCGGAAGCGACGGTTTAACGTACGAGGCACGGAATCAGGATAGTTCTGTACATTAGTTAGAAAAAACTCATTGGTACGTGCCCTGGGGTTCGAACCACGGCCATCTAAACAAGAAGCGGACTCGCTACCACTCGGATATTACGACATTTGATAGAAAACACTCATTGGAATTTGGGCAGATTTTCAAAAAGAAGTTTAGTTACTACGTTTGATCCTAATTATAAACTTTACATCGCACACGTCAGTCAGTTTTACTTTCATCGGTTAGAAATATGCCGTTATAAAGATATATAATATGAAAAACGCGGTAAATACGTTGCTATCGGCTATGATGTTTTTTCTGTATATATTTAAAAATACACGTAATATTAATAGTTTAATACATGGGAGATCCCACACAGCGTCATTTAGTCCCAAAGTAAACAAGTATTATGCTTGTATTATGGGGTACTAGACAATTGGTATACATACTTGAATATTTTTTATAATATACCTATACATATATAGATATTTTACACCCAGAAACACCATAACCTCATACGTTGAAACACGATATCGTCTACTTAAATGAGAAAGGTTCTTTTAAATTGGTTTAGTAGTTCTTCTTATAAGTACAGACAAACAGTCAAGAATATTAAAATTGCTATTTTTAGCTTCAGAAATATGATCACAATTTTCAAGACAGCGTTTTATAACAAGATAAAGTTAACAATAGGAAATGTCTCGATGAAACGTGTGTTTCAGCCGCCCACGCACGCACGCGGTTTTTCATCGCCAATATTATTTAATTCGTTGGTGGTATTTGCGCGATTTTATCGCCGACCGGTCGTTGACCTGTGTTGAACAACATCTGAGCCTCCGAGATGTTATTTTGATTCAATCATGCAGGTATATATAGGCAGGAAAGTAACATTCTTACGGTCCATGTAAGTACATTTGTGAAAATGTTATGTATGTACATAAATGCATTCCTAGAGCTTTCTCTGTGGGCGGCGACCACAGTATTAATATCAGAGGTAAGTATATGCTTACAATTCCTGATTCAGACTTTAAAAAGCAAACGATTCCTTCATGGGCAATTGTGTTAATATTTATAATACACTTCCCGATTAAATAGCAAACAGTTTCAGAAATGTATAAAAGTTCAGCTCAAAAAATTACTCATTATTTAAAAAATATCGGAGGGAGTTTCATGCAATTTTTTGCAACAGGAAAAGCGGAGAACAATCAACAAGTCTTTGGTTTAAGATATATAAGTACGGAATATATAGAGTTGGTGAAATATGTATTAATGTGATAATTGAAGAATTGAACTTGAGGATATCATGTTCTGTGAAATTAAAATAACCTACTTCGTTTTTAGCTAGAATAAAACGAATCAACGAGTTCCATATAAATATTGGCCAAGTGCGAGTAAGACTGGTGTCCTGATGGTTCAGCGATGTGTAATTTCAATTAACTACCACATGGCACGAGGACGCATATATTAATTTAAAAAGGATATTTTTTATGTGACTTGACTTTCGGATTTTATTACTTGTGCTATAAGATCATGCTTATGGCCAAACTTCATGATTCTAGGTCAACAGGAAGTACCCCATAGGTTTTGATTTATTTGCGAGTGTCAAAATAAGGACCAGAAATTAACTGCGTTGTTTTAAAAGCTTTTTCACAGCTGCGAGGGACCGTAGAAAGTATTTGATATTAATTTCAACTTAATTCCTCCACGCGTTCCTGAAAAAAGAGTCTTGACAGACAGACAGACGGATAGACGGACAACGAAGCAATTTTACCAGGGCTCCTTTTTCCCTATGAACCCTTAAAATGTACCACATGCATGTCTCTGATGTACCTTTACTTTCCTAATTGACGACTTCCTTTTGTATACTGCAATGTATCAATTAAATAATATGCAAAAGATGGGCAACTACACATTATAAGTCGTTCAAGATCAATTATATCCCACAGAAATCCCTCGCCTGGGAAGCTTCTGAACGCGAAAAAGGTAAAAAACATCCCTCATATGGTAACACTATATTTAGATCGCACCGTACAGCGAGCCATGGTCAGCAGGAACCTTGCTATGTTACAGTGCACACTTCTATGTGCGTCGTTAGAAGAATCTCGTGTCGTCTTCACTTGGACGTGTTTCGCACTTTGCCGTTTGCGGCTTCTGCGGTGAGGGAGTGGTGGGGAGCAGGGGAACGAGTCGGACCGGTCTTTGCGCAGGCGCATCCCGTACCCATAATAAATGGGTTACCCACAAACCTCTTGCAACACAAACGATCCGAGAAGCCACTTGCCCGTGCTTATATTATATTCGTAGGTATATACAGTATGTAAATCACCAAGAATCAATTAATACAGGATGATACGCAGTAAATTATAAATAATCTAATACATCGATTATTTTCTATAAAAATGGAGCTTCAAAGTCGTATGGATAAAAATATTTAACAATTGCTCGTGCCTCGACTCTTAAAAGTTTACTTTATTTACTTTTATAATAGTAATATAATAATAATATTTGGGACATCCCACACAGCGCCATCTAGTCCCGCAGTAAGTCTTATGTTTGTATTATGGGGTACTAGACAACTGATATACATACTTAAATATTCTTTTTTTTTAAATAATATATACGTAAATAGATCCTTTTACACCCAGACTCGAAACAAATAAACATATTCATGCGCAGAAATATTTGTCCCGGGCGGGAATCGAACCCGCGACCCTCGGCTCCGCAGTTAGGGTCACTAACCACTCGGCCAACCGGTCAGTCAAAGTAAAAAACTTTTATTTATAGATATTTCAATTACATGATAAATAAAATGCAAAGTTTTCGCAAATCTAATCAATATTAAAATCGAATTATAAAACTGCAGAAACCTACAAGTAGATAATAAAACAAAAAAACCTTTTCCTGTCGAACCTGGCGCAAAAGTTCCAATAACGCCGCTACCCTGCTCTATTTTTACATAATATTCTGTTTTATGATTACTTTACTAGTGTATATTGTTGAATTAACGAGTGTCACAACTATTGGGGGCCATAATTCACGCATAAATCGTTTGCGAAACTCACACACAGGTTACATCGTCACAAAGATGAGTTGATAGTTTTAAAATCGATCAAACACTAGAACTACGTAGTCGACACCTAATTTTGACAAATATGTATTTATGTACCTAATTTTGTGCAGGCAATTTCTTTAATGCGCATTTTAATCCGTTAATGGGCGTGGAACAAAATTTTTAATAGTTTTAAATTTTTTTCCCAAAAAATAGACCGGTCGGTACCTTTTTTATGAAATAAGAAAAATTAAGTCTGCAATTTTTTAGTAATATTATTTCTAGAACATTAATAAAATGTCTCTGTGACGTCATCTGGAGAGATATTTATTGTTTTGTTTGTCTAAGTAAATAAATATAAATAAACTATATAAATATGATCATAAAAATTGGATCGATTCGAAAGGTTTACAGTTTACAATATTTTATGCTTTTTGTTCTTTACTGTGGAAAACAGCGGAATAAACACAACTGTCCAGATGACGTCTCAGGGACAATCGGAACGTAAGATGAATTTTCTTAAATATCTCATAAATTCATAAAAAGAAAAATAGATAATTTAAGATGTTATCACAGAACCTTATTCCTTTCAACTTTGAAATTTTGTCCCAAGCCCATTGTACCTTCGCGTATGAATAAACTCTAGAAAAATATTAATCAGATAGCGGAATTTGCCCAGCCAGCTCGTCGCGTGATAGGTACGCAAAAATTACGTAAAAGCAGTGTTAATCTATCAGTGATAGCAAAGCGGAAGTGATAACCAAGTTCTTACCCGATCACGATTCACTTACGAATATCGTGGTGCGCAATGCGTTTTTACAATTTAGTTATATACGCAAGTAGATGTGTTAAACAAATTAGAGATTTAGCGAAAGTAAACTACACAAAATATGCTTAATAAAGCAATGAGCTAAAAAATAAATCTTAATAGAGTCCTAAGCATAAGTGGTACTTTGTGATCTGCGTTTCACCCCCCCCCCCCATTAATTAGCAATCGATATTCATTCTTTTTGCAAATAATGCCGTACATCTAACAGGACGTGTGCCAGGGAAAAACAAAGGAAGTACGTAAACGTTAGAAAAACGCGCGAAAAATGTGATAAAATGCGTCAAATGCGACGTTATGAAATGTCGAAAAAATGCACGAAATGTCACATGTCATGAAACGTCAATATAATGAGTGAAATAGGAAATGCCAATAAGATTTTAAATATAATTCATCAACAATAGATTATAAATAGAATAAAAGTTGCTTAACATGATACGTTACTTCATACATGCGTACTCTGTTCAGATATTCTTAACTCGCGAATAAAGTTTCTCGCATTCATAATGGCAGTCGATTATTATGTTTCAGATAGATTGTTCATGTGTGTGTTGCATCGCATGGCGAATGTCCGGCGTCGCGCGTGCATCGTGCATAGGATGCGCTCGCGCCGCCCGTACTCCTCCCCCGCTTTCCCCTCCATAGCGGCAATGACCAGGAAATGACGCCGACGGCTGACCTTCACATTGCACTCGCACAGACAAACACGCACACCCTCGCTTGCAACTTGAACGCATCTTTCCATTTCAGAAGCTACTGTTAATTCAGCGCGAATACTGCTTTAGTGTTCCGATAGAAGTTTGACATATTTTGGTGACGTCCAAATATCAATGTAGCATGGTAAAAGGTCACGTTGGAAAAATTCAAGTATTCAAGATTATATTATACATGGAAGATATTCGGGAGGTTTATTGTAATCGACTAATTAATCATTATTGAACATAAAACTTTATAAAATTTTAAATTATTTACTACGTTTCATCTATAGTTAAAGTTTTGCGCGCTTCACAATACGAATGATCAGGGCTATAATTTCGCTATGGAAAACACGTCTATTTCCTCACATTCAATCGTTTCTTGACACTTTTTAGTACACAAAAATATAATAAATCATACAGGTACCATTTTACAGATAATGAATCGAGGAAGTACTTTTAATGCGTTTTAGGTCGATTCATGCGAGTAAAGTGATTTGATCTGTCAAATTACGCCATAACACTTCAGAGGGATGACCACCTTAAAAAAACTAAGTAGGGAAAGAATTTTATTGATATCTACTAAAATGCCGAAGATACAAATTTTTAAAGTAAACCGTGGTATGACGTCACTCGGTTATATTACTATGGGCTAATGTGGATAATTTGTACGTAGCGACACCGAGTGACGTCACGAGCGGGTCGTAAAAACACAAAATTTTATTTGTTAAGCCTCAAAAAGTATAGTCATCAGTTTATTATACTCTAGCGTGTGAGATAACGTATGATACATAATTTTGTTGAAGAGGACGCGCTCATTTTAGCATCGAGTTGAACTATAGATGAAACAACTCACCCAACCGATTCGGTGAAACTCTCACGCTTAGATAAACAATATTAGGGTTCTATATATAATTCCTATTTTTAAGATCAATACCGTACGATGAAAAGTAGTAGAACGGAGTTCCAAAAAATAGATTTGATGAGCAAAAAAAAAAACAGTTTATATTAAGACTGCGTCCGCATTGTATGAGTGATAATAGTGTGGTTTTTGTGTTATGATTATAAACGTGTTAGATTAAATCAGCAAGGTTGTGTGTGTAGGCAGTAGACACGGTGGAAAAATAATAGGATGCATATCTAGAGACCTTGGATTAATCAAAATAAATGATAACTTTAAACCTCCATTTCACTCTGGATGGCTGCATTATAATATAATGCTAATGCAAAATTTCAAGTGTCTAGACCGGTGGTTCGGGGTGTACGTTGGTATTTTATTTTAAAACTCCTTTTCAGCCTTATATAGAATTATAAAGAAAGCGGCATATTTGAGACATCGTATAAAACTTATTTTTATAAAAAAAACCTAATTTTATAAATAATTTTAGAATAATATTTGAATGTGAAACTTTATACCTAATTTTTGTCGCAAAAATAGATTTTACGGATCATACCAAATACTAGAAAAAAAATTGGCAAAAGATGAATGATTCGCCTTGTGTATAAGACTGACAAAAAAATCGCAGTTTTCATGTTATTTATAACTTAATATCTATTAACTCGGAAAATAACAAAATTTTACATTAGGAACCTAGACCGTAAGAGGAAACAGTATTTTGTCTCACATTTTGAGGCATATAATTCAAACCACTGCGCTATAAATTCGTTAATAAATATTGTTGTAATTTAAAAAAAATAAAATCCATTTCAAAGGATACCTTACATCGCAGGATACAAAACATACCTTTTTTAAAAGATAAATAAAAGTAATTGGAATTTTATGAATCTTCATTGCGCAAATGTGTGCATATACTGATGTGTGCAAGTAACCGATTCCTGTTATACACAAATCTCTTTCTGATATAAAAAAAAACTTTATGAGAAAAAACAGACGGTAAGGTAAGTAATGATAGAGCGTAATTGCAATCAAAGCGATTATACACGCAGCCTTCAATATAAAAAAAACTGACTTTGAAAAGTATACAAAATTAAATAATAATAAAAAATGTGTGTACATTCAAGCTACTCTTTATCGATTTACGGGTCAACGCGCGTCCGCATACATTTTTGCATCGACTGACCGGGTTCAACCGAATGATAAAGTTTTTTTTTTTAAAGTAATCAGCAAAGTGACATTTTAATAAGTCATCAACATTATATCGATAACAGAACATCCGTGTATATATATACACTAGTGATGGCCCAGCGGTCGAAATTTGACCGTATTCACTTTTACAAAACAATAATAAATTAAGCGAGAGTAAGTCAATTCAAATTGCAACAAACGACATATTATCAAGTTACGTGCGAAATTGCACTTTTGGTGGTATATTTTCTCTTTTCTTTTGTTCATAGGGAATTATATGTAACAGAAACATTGAACTCTGAATAGTAAAAACGTATGACGAATAGACACTTCCAAATAAAGGCTTCGACTCTACGCCGTAGATGGAAAAATCAATGTTTCGAAATTTTTTTCATTCATAATACTAAAGCTCGTTAATACCTTAGCGATTATTATTATTATTATTAAACAAAAAGAAGAATAAGGAAATCGGTCGACAAACAGATGAGAAAAAGGTACTGAACTATTAGTCTTTGCCTATTTATAAATAAAAAAATGTTGTGCTGCAAAATAAAAAGTAAATTCTTACTCCGGTTCCGATATATTTAGTTTTATAAAAATGAAATGAAATTTTAAATTAATTACTAAAATATCAAGTTATCCAATTAAAATTTAATTTCTCATGTACGATCTGTCCTTGAAAATCACAACCGTTTTTCTGCGAGGGTTCAGTTATATACGACCCTATTTAGCATGAAACGTTTTGTTCTCGTTTTAAAACCTGATAATTTTAACCTGGTTTTAACAATTTCCCAATAGGTGAAAATAGGTGAACGCGGAAAGGGACTCTTTCTAAGAAATATTACGAGTTAGGAGGCATATATTATAATAAGTTTGGAATATGATTGGTTTGAAAAGGCCGAGACGGAAAGGCCGAAAAATTCTTTTTTGAGTTCACCCGCGCTACCAAGTGATTTCTCGCGTCCTGTATACGCCGTGTTTGGTTGAACGTAATCCAAACTTAAAGAGCGTGTAGAGCTTACCGAACTAAACAAAAATTAAAAATAATAATAAGACAAGCGATAAACATGTTTTTAAGTAAGACACTCTGCTGTCACTTTTGAACGCCGTAAAGCTAAGTGTAAGCAAGTGCATACGCCACCACTTTAAGAGTAGAAACTTAGAGTGGCTTTTTTGATGTTAGTTTGCGCCTCCTATTAGTTTGAAACTTTTTGTTTAGTTCAGTAAATTCTGTATGATCCATTAGTTTGTACTACGTTCAGCCGAACACGGTGTATATATAAAAGAATTAAAAATTTACCTCAATGTACCCATTTCACGTGAAATCACTAAATGCACATAAAATGCCCATTTACAGCTACCCAAAGTTCAACTGTGCGTTCATTTGATGTGTAACATTGGATGCGTTAAGTTAGGTCACGATTTACGCAACTGTTCGACAGATAGCGCCACAATATTGTATAATCATTTTTTTCTCGGTCATAAAAATTCTTCGACAACATAAACAAGCATTTGTGAATGAGCATTTTATATTTCCAAACGGCACATGTCCATACCAGATTATTGTTTTGATATTATTGTTGTGATCCTATCATTCATTATATCTAGATACTTACTATCAGGTCATTAAGATGTATAAATAAATTGTCTTTACCGCAAACACTTTTGCTCAGATAAAAATAAATATAATCCTCACACGATGTCGAAAAAGACATGCCTAATATTATTTCCACATAAATGCATATTTAAATTCTAAATGTTTTTTAAATAATTTTTTGTTAGATATAGCTACAAAATAACGATTTTCAGATTGATTCCTTTATTTGTGCTGTAAGAGCTTTTCACCAAATTTCATGATTCAAGGTTAACGGGAAGTACCTGCCCTATATTGCAGGTTTTGATTTATTTACGAGTATGAAATTTGCGGCATAAAAGGTTTTATTTTTTGATCGGGTAGGTTTAGAAGATCAACTTTTTTAATGCTCCAAGGGACCGTAGATCTAAGAATTTGATATTAATTTCAACTTAAACCTATTCTCTACTTTATCAACTTCCACGTGTTCCTGAAAAACGGCCTTTTTACAGACAGACAGACAACGATGGAATATTATAAGATGTATACGGTTTCGTTTTTTATAGGTACAAAAAACTATAAAACATTTACAATACATTTACAAATATTAAAATATTATATTTATTAAGAGAATATAAAAAAATTTATAAAAGAAATGAATATATGCCGTCGAAGAATATGGAACTTATAAGCTATTAAAATTTTATCTTTGTCTCTTTCTTCCAAAACGAAATTTAACATTACTTTAAATGGCCTGACGTCACAGCTAAGTACGCCGTGCGCTATTGCCCTCTCTGTCCAAACTCTTACATACACTGAACATAATATTTCGTAAATCAAAAAGATATTCTTTCATATATGACGAAGAGGATATTTTTCTTGAAATAAGTACATATGTTGTTGTTGTAAGACATGTTTGTTGGTCTAAAGAAATATTTTCATACTTTGAGAGAATATCCTCCTCTTTATATATGAAATAATATTTTCTTGGTTCAAGAAATAATTTTATTTGTGTATAAAATCCTTTTATGTTCTCAGTGAGACTATGTAAGGGAACAAATGTAATTAAGTTTGTATACTTACACTATCTATACTTTATTTTGCCTTTTGTTACTGTTTGTCTCCAATAAAGTAAATAAATAAATAAATAAAAAAAAATAATTTAAAAAAATAGTCATTTACCCTATGTGGCAGATCGATCACCTCTGCGTCTACCAGTTGAGGTTGTCTGACAATAGCGAAACAACCTTCGGGGTGCAAACAACATTGTTTGTGCAAGTGGTCTAACAGCTATCGGTGTATGCACGAAAACACGTGTCTTTGACGGAAATTAATACCGCCAAATACCATACTGTACATACTATACCGACAGATGATTTGTGCGAATTCCTGATCTGGGGCCCATGTATTGACAACAAAAGTGAAATAATATCCCAGGACGATCTAAACACATGCAGCTACAATCGATTGACATACGAAAACCGAATGATTTAATCGGTCGATCGGCTATTTTAAGTTTTATTACTATTGACGTCCCATGGAAACGATCAATAATTTGGGGTGATTTAAATAACTTTCGACGTTATTCTGAGCTTTCGACTTAGGTTCAATCAATCAATCGTTACTCGAACAATGCTCGATAGTAGATTTAGTGTAATGGCACAAACGATCGCATGAGTGTGATAATAACTGCTTAAAGCCTGCTATAAAAAAATCTTGATGAAAAATTGTATAATACGTACTGACCGGTTACGTTGCTACTGAGATTGGACGTTTTGGATCTGAGTACTAATGACAGAGCTGGCTGGATAGTGACGGTAGAGTTAATAGAGAGTTGCCATTGCCTAGTCGTACAAAAATACGAATACACATTTTTGGTAGAAATCAGAAAAAACGAAGATAAAAATAAATAAAACGAATTATATTGAATACTATGTTAGGATTTCACGTTTCACAAAATTGTATTAATTAAAATACTAAATTACTATTTGATTGTGGGCCGAAATTTATTATATTATCTGTGGAGCGCCACACCAAAAAGTTACATTTACGTCATAGATGATTTTTCACAAAATGACAAAACTTTATAACTCACACAACTTAAATTACAATATTATTATGGTATATAAAAATAAACGCTATGAGCAATTCTTAATTTCAGGAAAATCCAAATCACCAATTTGACAAGTATGAAATATAACGTTTCGATTTGACAGCATGAAAAAAATGTCACTTTTTGGAGTGAACCTAAATGCGTAACTGTATGTTGTGGTGATTTTAATTAGTTATTCTCAATGACACAATTTTATGTAACTTATTGGTACTCAGATTAATAATAACTAATGTATACTCGCAGATTCATTGTAACCATAGCTAGAGATAGACCTAATATTAAATCAATGAAATACAAAATAAGTATATCTACCGGTTGTTCCGCTGAACGTAATAGTCCAAGCTTACCGAACTAAACAAAAAGTTTCAAGTGACCAGATTGTGCAGACTAACGATTACCGAGAAAAATGTGTTTTTATGTTTCATTTTTGTTTTCTTTTTTTTTTACTTTTTGTTTAGTTCAATAAGCTCTACACGTTCTATAAGTTCGAACTACGCTCAGCCGAACATTCGGTATATCTATCTTTAAATTTCGATTTTTTGCATTGCAATTTTCTTTAAAGCTCCTGTTTGAGTCTATATTGTATCCATGTCGTCTATAGAAGATTTTTAAAACTAATAGTAGTTAGTATTTATGTGGCCACGTGACCGCAACAACGCAAAACCCCAACCGGGCAGCTAACGACAGCAAGAATTAGGAAGCCGGCGACGTGTTATCTAAATGGGAAGTCGGTCGTTATCTACTTTACATTTTTGTCTCCTACGCATTTAGCTATATCGTTTAGTTTTCGTTTCCTACTTACGGCGGCGTGGTTTTTCTAACGCTGGTTAATTTAGTGTTGCTATTTCGAAAACATCTTTAGATACTAGAATTGTCAAGATGCCGTCTATCATACTTCGAAACGATCGAAAATCAAAGTACGTGCCGTTATGACAAAAAATTACATAATTTTAGTCCTCTCTGTTTCGTTCCAATAAGAGACTACTAGGTATTTTGTAGTTACAACGCAATATGTTGTTCTTTCTGATATGTAAACGAAATTTTTATAAATTCAGGAGTTACAGCCAACACGCATAGCGTTTTCTAGTGTATTATGAACATAGATATGATTTTTGAAATATGGTAACCTAAGTGACACTCCTGTAATTTGAACAAAGATAATGGAATAAATTGTGAAATATTTTTTACAAACCAATGATATAGAACATATGTTTCTAATCTATTATATGATAATGTCTTTGTAAACATCTAGGAAACACAAAAATTGGGCATTTATTTACCTACATGTTATAACTTGCACTATCCCAAGAACAAATCAAAAGGTTTTTATCGTTTATTCACCTTCAGTGCGAATAATTGGCAAACGTCACGACAAAGACGTACGTAAGGTGTTTGACTCTATGAAAATTAATGAAAAATAAGAACTTTATTTATTACATCAATTTTAAAATAATTCTTTAGTGTGTAAACCAAATGCATGACCATAACTGGTCACACGTCAGTTTTGTAGCAAACATAACGTAGGTACGCTTATTTTACTTTAATTTGCCTATAATCATGACGGTATTGTGGGTATTTGTACAGTATGACATCCAACACTATATAAAACGATGGAATTTTATTATTTTATACGAATGTATAAAAAATATAGATCAAAAGCGAGTCGAACTCGCGCTCTGATTTTTTTCCTTAAAATTACAAAATGTATTTTAAGATATATATAGCTAAAACGCATGTATATTTAAAAATACTTAATTCTCTATGAATAAGCTATTGACAATTTTCAGATTGTCTCTTTACGAAAACCCTCTTTTATGCGAAATTTCAAGATTCTTGGTCAACGGGAAGTATTCCAAAGATTTTGATGATCGATTGCTTGAAACTGAGACTGCACTGCGAGAAACCGTAACCGCAGTGCAGAACGAAAGGTCGCGGGTTCGATGCTCGTCCGGGACAAATGTTTGTGTGCATGAACATGCCTATTGGTTCCGTATGGATATAAAATATCTATATTATGTATATATTACAAAGAATATTTAAGTATGTACATTATCCCATAACACAAGCATAATATTTGATTACTTTGAAACTAGATGGCACTGTATGGGATGACCCATGTATTATTATTATTTGATGATGTTGCAATCAGCGTAAAAATGCTCAATGCATTTTTAGGAAACTGACTCATAAACTTACTTATTTTACAGAACCATAGCCATAGTAAAAACGTGTCAGACAAGCAGACCGACAATAAAGTAACCGAAAAGGTTCTATCTTTTTATCTTTTGCGGTAACGAACCTTAAAGACGCCACAAGACTGACGTCACAGTACAGAGTTACTGGCGCCTTGTGTTTTGCTTTCATAATTTTTTTTAGTGCTGTATCTATTATATATGAAATAAAAATTTTTGTGTTCTAACAGCTCGTTTAGACTATTTTGAAGCGTAAACATCCGCTAGCTTTCCGATGTGGACTCTTGTTGCGACATTGTGGATTCACTTCTTCGTCCGTCCGATAACGTTATCGGGGACTAAAAAATATTTTTACACTCGATGCGAGAGCAAACATAACGCAGCCAGACACGGAATGTCGTTTCGTCGCATTCATCGGAACGTGACGACTATGCATTCGCATTCGTTCGATTAATACGCAGCGGATACGAAACGGCCGAAAACTCCGTCGTTGTCGGTTGGGAAAGGTCAGGCACGGTTCAGCGTGTAACCCATAGTGCAGCGGCTGTTGGCAGTCGTCTCAAAGTCATCTTGTTTGTATCGAGTTATCTGTAAGTAGCTATTCGCCCTCGACCTCGGCAGAGTTCGGGCTCCGGGACTACCGGTCGTTGTACTTCGGTAGCATAATTTTAATGCGGTATTACATAATCGATGATTATTGTATGTCTGTATGCTCGAAAGCGTACGCCTTCTTACACCCTTAGCAACGAGTACCAGTGTAACGGAAGCCTTGTTAATAATAAATAATATTATTAGAGTACTAATTATAGGTAGAGTCGTAAACTCCTTTCTCTTAGGACCGTGTCGCACTTTACTCCACCGCTACTTTGCTTGTGTAATCTAGTTATCTTTAGTTAAGACTCAGCTGATTCCCTGTTCCAAAATTTATATGTAAACGGATACTCTTAGAGTAAAATACGAGTAGGTTCCATAGCCGAGTCTTTATAGTCTACCATTCTATTCAAGAAATAAAAACCACATTGAACATCAGCATTCGAATATACCGAACTAGTTTACACGAGTAGAGTAGCGGTAGAGGAGAGTGAGTGCAGTATTGGCGAAACAATCTACCGTTTTGGTAGAGTTAACTGTACTGCCGTCCTATCTAATTTGCATATTTTCTACCAGGCGCGTTTACATTAGTAGAGTTAGGAGAATAGTTAGTCAACTCTGCCACTGAATCTACTAATGTAAACCAGACTGATATGGCGCCTTATGTTGAAGGTGGCGGCAGCTCATACGGCCAGGGAGGTGGGAGGACTGGGAGTCGTCTCGTGGATGGGAGGGGATCGGGTGTAGTAGTGGAAGGGGGTTCGCTCGCTGCAACAGTTGCGCGCGGCGAGCAGCGGCATGGTCAATGACACCACGACATTGCATCAACGCGCGAAGGTCACGCCGCCTTCTCCCCTCCCTTTTCCGTCCCGCTTTCGTCCTACAGTGTCCCTCCCACTCTCCACGAATCGTTCCTCGCGAATTCCGACACTTCCTTTAAACGTACCGCCGTCGACTGCACGTTTCTTGTCCTCCCGGACGGACGCATTGGCTGCCATTTTGAATTAATCATTTAATAACTAAGATCGTAATTTATTTATATATTATCAGTTAGTTTTGAGCGAAAGTAAAAGTAATTTGCATGACGGATAACAACTACGTTATTATTTATTCTTCGGCTAAGTTGGAAAACGAGTAAACTTTTTAATTCGGTACGGTTATATTTCATAAAGGGAAGGGACCACGAGCACTTTGTTACTCATGGTTTCTTCAAGGGACTACTAGAGGGACCACTGGAAACAAATCAATTATATGTCCCATAATATACGAAATTAGATAGATGTGTTACTTCTTTGTGTTTTAACTTACTGACGAACTCCATAAGTCGGTATTTTAAATTTTAATTTAATTTAATATTGAGGAATCAAGCTTTTAGAATTCCTATCAGGTTTCAGAGTGAAGTGACACTAGGTTTTGGTATGATATTGCAGTAAATGCAGAAATAGAAATATATAGAAATACACGTAGAGGCATACTACCTACCGTAAAAACATAGGTAATAGTAATAGGTAATTTAGGACCGAGCCGTGACAGCCGCTGTTATTATAACAAAGTAAAATGGGACATTAAATTGTGACGTTTAAATCTTGACAAGCACCGCGTAAGAATAATTATTATAATTAAGCTTTTCTTTTTACTCGGCGAGATGGTGCGGGGTTCGCACAAACTCATGGCAATAATTCATCGACAAACAACGACTTCCTTCCTGCACTGTGTCACGCGCCTCACTACAGAGCAGCGCCGTTTATGTATCTACTAGCGACCGGCCCCGGCTTCGCACGGGTAGCAAAGCATATAAGCCGTAATGTTTTTTCTGTCGTAGTGTCATATTAACTTGTTGCGTCGAACATGTGAATTGGATTTAATTATCTATCTTTAAATATGACGTAAGTTCATCGTACTTCGAGTATTTTTAAAGTATTTTATTTCCAATTCTATAAATATATGAAAAAGTAAAGAATAATTACATATAACCTAACCTAACCTAAAAACGCGTGTCGCGTCGTCCCGTATGGCCGCCCGGCCGGTCGCGCGATATATATATTTCGCGATAGCTTCTAAGATATTAATTTAAATTGTATAGTGTAAAGGGCAATCATAATTTGCATAAAATGCTGAAGATAAATAACGTAATTAATTTGATAAGGATTAATACTGTATCTGTATAAATTACCTCATCATATGACACCATTTTTTTAAACATAAAAATAGGTATAGTCAGCTATCCATTAAACATAGACATATACCATCGCGGACTTTTCCTTAGTCCTCTAAAAGAGACACCATTCCTCCATATATTATTTTATTATATCTCAAAAGGATTAGGCAGCATTTTCGATTAAAGTTCCCAGCCGGCTTGATTTTTTTCCGACTTCTTCAACAATAATCGTCATATTTCAACAAATTTCCACAAAACATTAATAAATTATACACACGTAAACCTTCCCCTTGAATCACTCTGTCCATTGGTGTCAATAATATGCCAACCCGTTCGGTAGTTTTTGAGTTTATCGCGTTCAGACAGACAGACGCGGCGGGGGACTTTATTTTATAATATGTAGTGATAAGTAAGTTAGCGTAGAGCATTACGTGCCCATCCTCGAAAATAGGTTTGAATATTATGTTCTTTGCTTTGACTGACCGATTGGCCGAGTGGTTAGAGACCCTTACCGCAGAACCAAAGGTCGCAGGTTCGATTCCCGCACGGGATAAATGCTTGAACATGAACAATACAGGCTTATTGGTTATTATTGATATTGATTATCAAAGTTCATCGACATATTTTGGTATTTTTAATTTTTAATTTAATAGACTACAGTTTTTAAAACCCTCCCCTATAAATTAATTATTATTAATGTCTTGATTCTGAACCGTCTATAGTATTAACAAATACCTAACGACTACCTAACTTATACCTGTGATGAAGCAAAATAAGAGAAGAATAATAGAATCTCCAATGACTCGACAAAAATAGCTTCGCTTACTATTTTGTTCACCCATTATTATAAATCTATTATGATTTAAAAAAAATATAGGCTATTTATTACAATAACTCACGCAAAAAATTAATGTTTTTTCTGTTATAAATAAAAATTTAATAAATAAATAAATAATTAACTAATGATTTAATATTGGAACTGTAAAGGGCTCGTTTGTAATATCTATACTAATTTTATAAAGAGGAAAATTTTTATATTTTGTTTGTAAACTCTAAAACTACTTAACTGATTTCAATAATTTCTTCGTCTATAAAAAGTTACATTATCAGCGAGTAACATGGGCTATATTGTATTTTCGAACAAGCTTTCCGCCCGCGGCTCCACTCGCGTGGACTACACAGTACCGGGACCGTTATAATTTTTTGCATAGATATAGTTTTTAAGCTGAAGAGTGACATAGGCTATTTTTTATCCCAGATAAAAGGGGTCCCGGTACAACTGTATAGTCCACGCGAGCGGAGCCGCCTGTGGAAACTAGTATTCTTTAAGTATTCATAGCACTAACACATATAATTATAATAAAATAACATAAAACAATATTCACGCAACTCGTGAGTGATATTCTTGGGAATAGAGTTCTAGACTTTTGAACATATTATAGGTGCAGTGACATAGAATGCAAATCGTCCATTAAAATGTTAATGCCGAACGACATTGAGAACGATGACCTAAAACCGACAAAGAGGCGTGAGTCGCTTCCATCAGATAGCTGGAAGCAGAGATATAATGAACCTTTGAGTGATTTGCATCACAACGATAGTGCAAACGTTTGCAATAGAGGTCGAAGATCTAAAACATTTATATACACTATTTATATATGTTTGCTTCTGTTCATATTGCGTTGTTTGCCGAATTCTAAAAACTTTTATAAGGGATTTTACGTAGCGAAATTTTTTGTAAAGCTTTTTAATGAGGTGATCGAAGTATACAACGTACGGAAACACTTTTATAAAAAATAGTGAATATAAGGTCTGTTAATGTTACTCGAGACAATGTATAATAATACCTGGGATATCCCACCCAGCGCCATTTAGTCCCAAACTAAGCAAAGCTTGTATTATGGGTACATATAATGGGTATAAAATAATATGGGTACGTACTTAAATAGGTGTTATAATATATACATATAATACATATATAGATATTTTACACCCAGAAATGGAACAAACAGACATGTTCATGCACACAGATATTTGTTCCGGGTGACAATCGAAGCCGCGATCTTTGGTTCTGCGGTTAGGGTCTCTAACCACTCGGCCAATAGATAAGTCACTATGCGAGAAAGTAAAAGCGAAAGAAAAATTAAATCCAAAAATAAGAAATAATTAAGGCTGCCTACTGATTTCGCGATCTGAAATCCAAAAAAAACACTATTTTTGCAGGTCAAATTTATGGATAACCATTAAGATATTCGGAATTTTTTTATGCACAGTCATATTCACCCATTTATCTAGTCTATGAAATTTTACCTAGATAACAACAAAATGTAAATAAGTAGAAAATAAATTCAAACGTTCGTTTTTGAGTAAGCACGAAACATCAGATTTTTTCGTAGAGATAATAGAGTACGTAAGCCAGTCCGAAATGCGGGCCTCAAAAGAAAGAGTATAGGAGCACCTTGATTTATACTATCCTACAGTATGGGTACAGTTATGATCCATCCTTTTTTCTCCCATGCGCAAACGACGCCTAATCGTTACATATAGTAGAGCTTTTTGGAGCCTACTATAGTTATATTTTCCCTATGGATTTTCCAATGTTTTTTATAGCGAACTGGTAGCGAATACCAATCACAGAAAAATCATATGTATGAGGCATATGGTACATTAGTAAGCGTAGGACAAATTGTCTTCAAATTTATTTAATTACTACTGTAAAAAAAAATGTGTTCCATGCTGAATAAACGTAAAAAAAGTCGGGCGCGAAATCGTCTACGCGTTACAGTTCAGTGAAAATAACTAGAAAACTTATAAAAATTTAAATATGAGATTTTATCTCCCAAATACAATTTTTATATTTCATTGTGTTTGCATATTTCTTTATAATAAAATTTCGAAAATTACCTTATAAACCTATGTATACGCTCGCTGCGTTCAGGGCTCTGGGCTCAGGACTCTAAAATGCTTCTAAGATTATTCATCGTAAACACAAATATTTTCTTTTGTAATAAGTGATTGTTTATATCCTGGCCATGGTGTATAAAAACATGTTGTTTTAAAATCATTCATTAAATCATTCATTCATAATCAATCAATAAATGTTGAGAATTCGCTCTGTAGGTAGTTTTGCTCAAACATTATAGTAATTGAATTTATTGATACTACTATATTACAACTCTGATTCAAGTGTGCGATATAAGATTGTCTATTCCCTTATCTAAGTCAAAAAAGTTACAATTCATATAATTGAATTCTTCTTTATTTATTTACATTTCTTCGAGTGTGAGCATGTATTTATTAACGATATAAGTACAACTAATAGTTTTGTGCAGTCGAGTATCTTGACAAATGTAAAATATTGGGCAGATTTCATAAGCCCTCAGGCATATGTCATTTAACACTAGTATGTTAGCGAACACTACCTGAATTCAGCATTTTGAATTAATGTATGGGTGAGAATGAGGTATGGGTTGCTTGTACAAGAGCGACGGGGCCGGGGGGCGAGGGCCACGGCGGCCAAGGGCGTTCGGCTTTGGTCGTGTCGCGCAGTCGGTTGCCCAACTCGACCCTGACTCGCCAATCAGGTTGGAACGCTGCTGCTTTTTTCTAGCTATTATCAAATGAAATCGATTACGCCGCGAATAGAGCTCGCGCCAGACCTCTCCGCTAACACCGTGACCGGCTAAATATAGCGGCGCCCTATTTTCCCACGCTCGACACCCGCCGCGGAACTATATTAAAGACGGTTTCGCAATCTCCTGTTATTCTCCGGAATCCACGAAGACCGCTCAGTAGTCGCACGTAAACATGTTGCGAAACCAACGGCACCGATTTTATATCGGCCACTCTGTTCGCCACTCTCCGCGCCGTTCTATTTGCAGAGACCCGAAGTTCAGGCGTGAGTTAACGGCGTCACGACGCCGCGAATGCAGTGCGGATGGCGCGGGTGGTGTGCAGCGATCGGCCCCTGTTATATTTACTTATGCAGCGCCACGCGCGGCCTAACACTGACCCGGTTTAATACGAGACTCGCGCGCCGCTCCATCGCTAATGCCGTTCCACTGCACAAGGATAGCGAGGCGCTCTTCTGGGCTCGTCGTTTATATAAAAGCCGCACAACGAGTTTTCACACTCAAGAACCGAGGTTGTGTGCCAATGATGAGAGTGTTGGACGTTGATATGGCTGGGAACGCCTAGAAGAGATATGGCGGGTGCGAGGGACGTCGCCTTACAGAGCAGGGAAGGATAATTTTAAAGCGGGCAGGAAACCAGCGAAGCGCTCCGTAAAGGATATAGGCCGTGTATACAGCGACCCTCGCACCGTTTTTATAGCTCATAAACGGGCCGCGCCGCTTCCGCTGCCGCCTTGGCCGAGTGTGCGTCGACGGTAAACAAAGCATTCCTAGTTCACATATGAACTGGGTCGTGACTTTAGAATTGTCCCAGAATAAGCGTACCTATACAGATACCTTTGGAACAGAACAGAACAGAACCGGAAATACGCGTGGAGCGGACGCAGCTACGACCGCGGCGTAGCACGCTACGGTAGCGGACTGCCTCGGTCGGCTGCTATTGTGACACCGGCGGCCGAGCGCCGTTGACGGCCATGTGTTGCGAAACGTCTCTATGCCGGAGGAACTGCGTGTTAAATGGTGTGATGACCACCGCGATGATTCTGGAGACGAAGCTCTAGGACTAAATATAAAAATTGAGTCAGCGAGTGGATGTCAGTGGCTGTTGATGTTGTTGTTTGTCATTGCGGTCGCCACGACGGTGTTATCTGCGGCGTACGGCGACCCGGTCACGTACGCTCGCTCGGCTTCGTTGTCATCAATGAGCCGCCTATTGTGAATGGGAAGCGCGTGAACTAGTGATTCCTGGAGCGAACGCTCTAACACCAAGGAGAATCCTTTCGCTTTCGACGCGCGGTGTGTAGGGTGCGCGGGCGGGCGGCGTGCGCATGCGCTGGCGTAACGCTCAAGGTCGCGGGCCGTTCAACTCGGATGCGACCGCAGCACGGCGCGGCCGCGGCGCTATATTGCGACACCAGATATGTAATTGTGGAGAGGTAGCGAGTGCGGAGCGGGCGGCGGCGTCGACCGCGCTCTATGTTCGCAAGTGGGTCGCGACCGCGTTGCGCAACGTCATTTTCGTACAACAGATGGCGCGCGTTCGTGCCGTCTTCCTTATATGGTGCGCGTGACTTGCGAGTTGCGCCGTTCCTTAACGGAGACAAAACCGCTAATATATCTTGTCGTGCCGGCCTCTCCGCTTCATCAATCAGACTCGACTCCCGCTAATCTTTCATGAGCGTGGTGATTTTCAATTTGCTTTCATAACATTAGCCTCTTCAAAGAATACATAAATGCTCCGTAGGTATATATTTTATATGAAAATGACATAAGTTATAGAATGATTATAGAGAAGCAGCTTTTCCGTATGCAGTTTCTGCATAGCAATGATCAAAGCGATCGGCAGTACCTACGTGTAGAGTCGATTGCTGTTCCAAGAGAGAAAACTATCATATAATGGATATAATGTAGGATTTAGGGCTTCAAGAGTCATTCTTTTACTACGAAATTAATACGTATATAAATTAAGGAAAACAGTTACCGACTCAAATATTTATATGATGGTAAGTTTCGAAACGATCTGAACAGGAAAAATTCCGTTGCGCGACCTCACGTCAGGGTGGTGTAAAACAACGATTTTATTTCGATGTTCGCGAATGTCAATAATAACGCACGGCGTGAAGGAAAGGAGGGAACGAGGGCGCAGCGGGGGTTAAGCGGGGCGAGGGGAGGCATGCGGGCGAAAATAGTCGGCACTATTAATATGAGCCGGGCCTAGCGAGTAGCGCTGCACCGCCCTTGAAACGGGACGATCACCTCGCTCACATGCGCACGCGCCGGCCGCGTTAGAAACGCACACGCGTACATAGCTGTACGACCCAGCAAAATAGACGCAACATTTCCATTTCGTTTGTGACGACTTTTAACCTGTTCAGAGGCCACGCTATTCAAATGCGTATAAAAATAATGTTAAAACGTTTGTTTTATAAATACATAGCTAACATTTTGAGCAAGTATTTACCGTGGCAATCGTATCATTGTAATGCGAAAGAGTGCGTGTTGGTTTGTTCTTACTTCGCTTCGAAATGGAACAATAAAACAACACGGTCGATAGTTGAAGATAGTGAAGGTACGGAGAGTAGCATAGGCTACCACTTAATCTATAGTGAAATTGATAATGGAGTATAAAAATAATCAAGGTACGAAATTAAAGATCAGAACATTTTTGATTGGTGGAATGGAATAGTAAATAGGAGAGACTCAAGAAGTGACGAAAGAAAAGTGGTATAGCGCCAACATCGTAGCTGCAATAATAAGAACTGGAATACACAGTTTATCGGTAGGTACTTTGAGCGTTCACATGAGCAGTAGCTAGTATGTATACCTGGTGTTCGACTGAACGTAGTTTAAACTTATAGAGCATGTAGAGCTTACCGAATTAAACAAGAAGTTAAAAAAATGAAACTTCTATATGTTTTTTTCGGTAAGTAACCGTTAGTTTGCACCATCTGTTTCCTTGAAACGTTTTGTTTAATTCGTTAAGTTCTACATGGTTTATAAGTTTGGACTACGTTCAGGCCAACACGAGGTAAGTATATTCTATACGGGATGTTCGGCTGAACATATTTCAATATTTAAATGTTTACTACGCTTAACCGAACGTCCGGTACAAATGTACTTACTACATTAATGAAAATTTTGAATTATGTTTGCATTAAAAAATACTGAGACGTAAAGTGGGCCACTTGGTTCCATGTTCGAACTTTACGAAATGAGATCAGTTATCGCAATCATAAAACACACTTCAAAAGAGCAGCAATAAACTTTCGAGGCGTAGGATAGTTCGGAGAGTTCATCTGCGGATTGATACTGCGAGTACCGACTGTGCCGCGTGAAAGCTAATCTCGACTCTATAAAAAATCGGCATCGATGTACTGGATTTGACCAGATATATACGTTGGAAATACAGAGTCATAGGTTACGCTAATTACGCACGCATCTCTAAGAAATATTTAAACAGGTTAGGTTCTAGTCGAAGAGGCGACTGCGCGGTACCCTCCACAGTAGAACGTAAGAATATTTAATATTTTTGGGATACGAGTAGGTAGCATTTTTTTTGTATTGACAACGCCAGAGGGATTTATAAATTCTGATAAGTACAGAATTCTTTGATGGTCAATTGTCTATTGTTAGAATCATTGGTGGTAGCACTTTTTACAGAATAGGAATACTCAAACTACATAAAAAAATTGCTTTGTAACGGGACAAGTTGCAATAATAATAATAATAATAATAATAATTTTATAATACATGGGACTTCCCACACAGCGCCATCTAGTCCCAAAGTAAGCAAGTATTATGCTTGTGTTATGGGTTACTAGACAACTGATATACATACTTAAATATTCTTTATAATATATACTTATATAAATATTTTTTTTTTATATATATAACAACCAAGACCCGGTACCAGTATCAATATTCATCATATTAATACTGACCTGACCTGGGATTCGAACCCGGGACCTCTAGCCCCGTAGGCAGGGTCGCTACCCACTAGGCTAAGCGGTCGTCAAAATAATAGTAATAATTTTTTATTACAAAACAATTGGAAGTTCCTGGTCACTGGCATGTGGTATCAATTTTTTAAGTATGCATGTTATATGAAAAACGGAAGTAGCTGTTTTTTAACCGACTTTTAAAAAAATATTGATTCTTTTCTTTATTGAAAATATCCCATATCTAAACGCAGGCAGTTGAGTTGAACTTCTTAAGTATACAGCAGATACTTCGTGTTTGTGCTCATATTATGATGGTGAGGACGAAGACGTTTATTTTGACGAGGACTTCCATCTATATTTTGACTGTTATCGAAGAGACAGCAGGCACTAATACAGCAAAAGCAGTACGAGAGCAGAAAGGTTCTATGGAGTCGCCATTTGTTTTCGCTACTATTCCGCTTCCACCTTATTCATTGCTTGGGCACAGCCATGAATGAATAAGGTGGAAACGGACAGCCCGACCAGCAAATTATTACATTCATTTCGTTATCTTTTTAAACCGTCGTACTTTAAAACTTTAAAAAATACTTAGCTGAAATTTGTAAATAAACTTTTTAGTTTTATATCAAATTTTATTTAAGTGTTTAACAATTTTCAACACCTATTAATTCATGTGCAAATTTTTAAACTGAAAAAGCTATCTATTAGAAATACATATGTTTTTGTGCAATCAGGGAACGTTTCTAACAGTTGGTTCTCTGACTATATGTACACATAGGCACACGAACGTCGATTGTATCTAGGCGAGCGCAGTTTGGCAACATTCGACCAAGGTTCTCTTTGTTGTATGGAAGTTCTCAAGCAAACGACTTTTACAGTTAATGATTTTAGGACGTGCGGTATTGTGTCACATGCGGATTCCAATTAGCTAAGTGATATTCCTGTTGTTGTAGATACAATAGTGTTGAATTCATTCTTCTGACCTGGATTACAAACGTTAAATAAAATCCATAAAATACGTCACGCGGATGATTTCCACCATTTTCGTAGCACTTTCTTACGTTGTCGTAGACTCCCAGCTGCATCAAGCTACTACGGGGCGTAAATTAATTATGTGAGTGCAAACAGGGGGAGAGGTCTGACTAAATCTCACTAAGGAGAGGGGGTCTACGATCATCTCACGTCAACTTTTCAAATAATAACAATACCTGAGACATCCCATACAACGCCATCTAGTATCGAAGTGAGAAAATGTTATACTTGAATTATGGGTACTAGACAACTGATATATTATTATATACTTAAATATTCTTTATTATATATACATATATAGATATTTCACACCCACACACGGAACAAATAGACAAGTTCATGCTTACAAATATTTGTCCCGGGCGGGAACCGAACCGTGACCTTTGGTTCCGCAGTAAGGGTCTCTAACCATTCGGCCGATCGGTGAGTCGAATCGTTATAAATCATATAAAACGATTTCTGCCCTCTTTTTATTCTGTTTACTGTTAAGTACCATTTTCTGAAATCTCACTTGAGATTTAGTGCGGGATGGTGGGTCCGTTTAAAGCTCACCAGGTGAAGAAGGGTCAACAAATTTAAAAACCGTTTACGTAATTAGCGAACGTCCTCATACTGAAAATTAATCAAACAAGATCTTTAAAAAACGTTTTAAGGGGGAATTTATGGTGTAACGTTTAGAGTATTTATCATTGCGCTGCAAATTTTAGGAACAAAGGAGTAGACAATAATTTCATTTGAGGTCCCAGAATTTTTGAAAATATGAATTTAGCGTGTTATATTTCTGGTAACACTGAGCACCGGCGGGAAAATAATATATTGTTTGACAGCTGACTTTCTTGTAATGGTGGCAAAATTGATATTAGAAGTAGAGCCTTTCCACACGTGCCGGGTACCTGGTGGCGAAGTGTATGGGCAGGCGTACAGTGGTGGACCGCTTCCCGGTAAATTACCCCGATACGTGTGAAAGCTACCTAAATGCCCGTACACTTCGCCACCGGGTACGCGGCACGTGTGGAAAGGCTCTTACTTATAATAATTTGCAAATGGAAATGAATAAGGTGAAAATTAAGTATGTTTTGCCCTTTTTTGACAAGGATCTGAATGCTTTGTCAGTAAGTAGATTTATGTCTCGTAACTTTGATGTTAAAGAGGTACTTCCAGGTGATTGTCCTATAAAAGTAAATATTGATGTTATATAAAAAAAATGAAGACGATCGGTACGTAAGCACTCATCGAAGAAAAATGAAAACTGTTTCATTCGAATTGCAGAAGCGTTTTCCATTCATCACTCAACGGTTTTGAATCACCTGTATAAACAAAATTTTGTAAAAAAGCTACATGTTTGTTATACGATTTGAATGACAGAAACTTAGTGAATAGAATTTTCATAGGCGAGATGTTGCTTGAACAAAATTAAATTGACTGCAACTTTATTGATTAAATAAAAGCTGATGGACCTTGGGTATAAAGTTTTAATGCATCCTTTATACCCTCCAGAAATAGATAGATAGATAGAGAATCTTTTAAGATTATTATTTATTTCGCTCTTTACATTCAATAGAAGACTTTGCGAATCAATTAATAAGTTTTTTGCTTAGAAATTACAAAAAAATTATGGCAATGAGATCTCATGTGGTGAGATAGTGGTCCTGCCAGAGAAAAAGTAAAAGTGATCGTAGGACATAAACATTATTTCATTTAATAATATAATATCGATTTACATCTGACCGATTTACCGATTAGTTAGAGACCCTAACTGCGGAGCTAAGGGTCGTGGGTTCGTTCCGCGTCGAGGACAAATATTTGTGTCCATGAACCTATTTATTTTGCGGCTGGGTCTAAAAGTAACTATATATGTATATATTATATAGAATATTTGAGTATGTATATCAGTTGTCAGGTATCCCACAATAGAAGCATAATACTTGCTTACTTTGGGACTAGATGGCGCTGTGTGGGATTTTCCAGGTATTATTATTAATTTAAAAAAGTGAATTTTGAGACTCACAACATTCAACCGAGACCGTAGACAATACATAGTCTACAATAAAAAGCGGAATCAATCTGAAGTGTTTATGATAGTTTACAAAAATAAGCACAGGTAGTCGTTTGTGTTAAGGTCATAGGCAATTCGCACAGGGGCACGATTGCGAGATCTGGTGGCGTGTGTAACTAGCGCGGCACTGCAGACAATACGCGACTGCCGGTTGCCCAATGCCGACTTCGAGTAACGCAACGAATTTCGTGTGTGTTAGTTACCGCAATGGCTGCTTTGTGCTTCATTGACGATCAGCAATTAGTTTATTCTGATCCTTAGATTATTGCAGTGGATCGAGAGCGTGTTTGGCTCTGTTTACATCACATGTGATGAATTATTCGATATATTAGTAATATGAATCGTGTCGTTCGATCGAATCAAATTCCCTTCCGATAATCCTTTTGTGATTTCACGTTCCTCTAACACGCCGGTGGTGGCCCATATCTTTGAACGTCAATGAACTCGCGTGGCGATATTTCGTAATTTTTTGCAAACATGGAAATACGTACTCTCTGAAGGATAACTCGATTTCCATTCAAAATTTATTTGACCAGAAGTAATAAATTCAACTTTATTATAATAATATTACCATTAATACCCAGTAATATTAATTTTGGGTTTTGAAGTTCATAATTTTCGATTTAGTTACGTACCTACTTATGTGTGAACGAGTTTTTTTGAAAATCAGAATAGTTTAGTGTTAGAAAGATAATATTTTATAAATTTAACGACGGGTTGATGATAGACTTAACTAATTAAAGTTGTGAAATAAACACAAGACAGTGTAGTTCTTTACTTCTTGTCAAATAATTTTTTTATGGAAATTAATCAGTATTAATTATAAATTAAACATTTATTTATAATAGAAACCGAAGTTAAATGAATTAGAAGAAATCTGCTACAATTCAGTATACACAATATTTTTCTTCCCTCCTTAAATAAAACAATAAATTAATTTATTGAAAATATTGAGTTTAATAAGGTGTAAACGGTGTTTGTTTCATACTCACTCCACATTCAATTGTTGAATAATTGCGGCGTCATATTGTAATACGAAATCGAATCGAACAAAATAACGACGAATTGAGATTATTACCGTTTCCGTGGCACAAAAACCACTCTGAATCTTACAAGAAAAAAGTTGGCAGCGCCCGACGAAGCGTGCAGCGCTGGGCTCAGCTATTTGACATTGGGCAAGGTCAGTGCTCCTAATATAAAGATGCAAAAAACGTGCGACGAATGCGCGCCGCGTCCCGCCCAACGACGACGCGCGTACGCAACGAGACTTTCGATTTTTACTGCCCAAGCAGCTTTTGCGTTCGACAGAAATACAATGATGCTTAGATTTATTATCATTTGCTATGGGATTGACGCAGATATAGGTGGATATGAATGTTTATTTCATAGGCGTAACTCGGTATTCGGTTGAAGATTGTATTTTAACTAACAACAATAATGTCATTCTTAATATATAAAAATAAAGTTTGTCTGGAAGTGGTTTGTTTATCTGTTCGCTCGTCGTCGTGCTTATTCACAAATTAAGACCTAATTTAGTTATATTTGTCGATGCGATTTCTGTATAAGATAGGTTACATCACACTGTGGTAGGTAATCAAAGTGTAGAACAGTGAATAAAAGTAGATATGGACGGAGCAGAAGAGTTCATCTGGCATAAGTAAGTAAATTAATTCACGCAAACGGAGCCGCAAACATAGAGAGACCTAGCACACTTAAATTACTTATGAGATATAATAATGTATACATATAAATAAAATAGAATTGTCTGTCTGTGATTTCAAAAAAAAAATTGTCTGTCTGTATGTTTGTTTGTCCAGGCTAATTTCCGAAACGGTTGAACCGATTTTGATGAAACATTTACTGGCAGACGGATGACTTTTTGGAGAGTAACCTAGGACTACTCGCTACTATTATCTATATCTCCACATTTAAATGAAATAAAGTCTCTGTGAATTCAAATTAAATCAGTTTTGCAAATTAAAAGATTTCATCTTAATATGAGGTTGTTTATTCTTCAGATTCTCACTTCAGTTTTCATATGACAAGTAAAGAGTGGAGAAGAAAATAATAAATATAAGAAAGGATGAAAGAAAATGGATCTCTCCTTTACCCTATTCAGAAGTGATTAAGTTTCATTACGTTATATAAAAACATATAGTCCACACGGGTGGTCGCTTCTCTTATTTATATTATGGTAAGTCCATTGCCTTTAGTCATTGAAGTGTCATATACCTACGAGGTCTTGGCTTATATTAACTAATTTATAAGTCTAAATGAAGTAAAATAGATTTTGTAATTGAGGGTTATTTTACACAACAAATGTATCACATACCTAAACCTATTCGAATAATAAAATCTACATATTGTATCCTTCTGTTGTGTATGGTATTATATAATATGTAAATAACGAAAATATTTTATTCAAAAAAATAACTAGCTCTCTTACTCGACTTGGCTTTATTACTCTAGTACTATATAGTTGATATTGCACACCGTTAAGGGGTCATTCATAAACGTTATGGTGCACGTGAAACAGTGGGAGGGAATCCACAATGTACCTAGTATGACGTAGTGCCACAAGGGCGGTAGGTTAGGACGTGACATTTAAAAATTCCAAAAATGTTTATGTGGTCAAATAACTACGAAACTTGTGTGGTCCGTTGTCTTAGGTGTGTTCAAATTCACTAAAAATTTAAAATGTTATTCAATGAGATCGTAAACTCATGGGGATTCAAATGAAAATACAGGAGTCAATATCACCCTAAAAATAGCTATGCACACGAATTCAGAAGAAATGAGAAAGTATAGGTTTACAATTAAGAGGATTTTGTGTAGTGACAAATTTCCATACTAACGTCGTTAAGATGTGCACCCCATTAAACCTTAACGGATTGGCACAAAAAAAATATATGGTATTCAGATCAATAAAAACTAGGTTTGTACGTTTTTAGTTTTTTAAAATATAAAAAAAATATAAAATATATAAAATAAAGATACATCATAAGAAAAAAACTTCAATGCCCTGGATTTTTTTAAATTGTTTCATTTTCACTGCACAATCCTTTTAACGCGGTAGAGATGTGATTTCTATGCATATAAATGTGGAGTATCTTGGCAATATAGATCGAAAAACAATGATGGGAGAGAACTTTAAAAGAATATGTATTTATGGCTAGAGTGGAAAACTGGATGTTGAGGTTGTTTGGTCATATGGAAAAAGAATTAATGAAGGTAGAGTGACGAAATACAAGTATAGAGCGAGTATGTATGTGATGGAAGAGTCGGTGAGGAACACTCTAATAAACGTAAATCGATCAAACTGAAAAAGGGCGTAGTTTTATTAAACATCGGTAACCGTTTAAATTGTCATTTTAACAAATTCTAGGCTATGTGTGCCAGTTTTTTTTTACTAAAAAGTATCAATTTCATTCTTACTTTTTATTAAACACTATCTGCAAAATATCTTGTACGAAGTTAATGCGGATGAATATAAATTCTATTTGAAGATCGCGCGAGTGACACGTTGCAGCTCACGACATGTTTATGTTAGCCGTTTGCGGATTGCAACAAAGTACTTCGAACTTCGGAGGTATCTCGATAAGTTTCGTATTTAAAAACGACACTTGTGTTGATTTGAGAAAGAAGGCCAATTGGCTCACCGCCAGCACGGACACTCCCCGGAAGGGGACTCGCCGGTGACGCGACATGACACCGCTAAACTAATTATATTTTATTGTTATCTCTTTGCAGCGAGATATTATTTTGCAAGTGTGTAGTAGGATTTTATTTTTTTGGGTTTTGTTTCATTGTATTTGTTGGTGAATGGAAAAAGAGCATACATGACGTTTAAATTAGCCCCAGTGAAATGGTAACGTGGTTCGGAGCGCCCCGCCCGCTATTACGTTTGTAGCGACTATTCCAAAGGGCGTGACAAATGACTCGATACTTATGTCTGCTTTTTGAAGCCGAGCATGAAACGCTAGTTATATTACAAAGTTATATTGTTGTGACAGATAGTCTATGGTATGGTGATTGACTATTGCTCGTCTCTACGTCTCTATGGTTGTTGGTGAGAGTGGTAGATCAGCTGTCTTAATGTAAAACTAATTATAATAAAGTTATGTTAAAAGCATACTCAGTTTTCTATACATATATACTTATGTATACCAGTCGTCTTGAACCCACAGCACAGGCTATATGTAGTTTGGAACTAGATGACCGTGAGTGAATTGTCGCAGATATCACTATCCAACAGAAGAAGGTCGATAGGATGAGCTTGGCTTCAGAGACAAAAGCATCGAGACTCGATAATTAGAATAAAGTATCAGGAGCGGCTGGGCGCGGTAATCAAGCGGCGCGGGCGGCGCGCGTGCTATATAACACTAAGGTCACCTTCCGGGTGGGGCCATTCACCGGCGAACCCCCCTCCTACCGCGTGCCCCCCGCGCCCTGGCGGTCACCTACAGCACTGTTCTCACAAGGAAGAGCGAAACGAAATATTCCATTTGTTTATTTACTTATTTTATATTTGGCGACCTCTGCATATAGCTTGGAGTGGCGGCGCAGTTGTTAAGCAAGGTTACATGTTCCTGGTTCGAATTTTTCGATTTTACAAAGTGTTACGAAAAGTTTTGCCGTCGGAAATACTCAAAAAACATGATATTCGAATTGAAAATCGCAATTTTACTGGAAGTTTTGCGTCTAGCCAGTCAGCCAGTTAATAGGTAGGTAGATGTGGGTAGAATGTAATTTTTTTTCTTTCTAAGTGGCCAGTATGATTAAACGCAGCATTTTAGAAATCACCGATATTACAGATTAGTATTAATCAGTATTAATAGCATGTTTTCTTTTCATTTAAGATACTATATTATTTAGAAGAAAGTTATCCTTACTGTTGACATTGTCGATTGGTGCTATAAAAGTACAAGATGTTATTTTTGTCATATTCCAAATGTTCGATTCCCGGCTGAAGGTAAGTCAAATCTATGAATAGAGTTTTACTTATTTTCCAAAATAAAGTAACGTTTCCTTTCAGTTAAATTTACTATTATCACTATTTAGAGTACTTTATGTTTGGTTTTATTTTGGTTTGGTTGTATATATATATACTGATACTACTATTTTTCATAAAACTCTTTCAGAGTTTCAAGGCAACCAAAGGTTACACACTAAGGAATAGAGAAATAGAAATTAATTTTTATCGGGTAGGTATTTAGTAAGATTATCCTCTTATCAATATTATCTTTGTCATTGACTGACCGATTGGCCGAGTGGTCAGAGACCCTAACTGCGGAGCCGAAAGTCGAGGGTTCCATTCCCGCCCCGGGCAAATATTTGTGTACATGAATATATATATTTGTTCCGTGACTGGGTGTAAAAAAAAGTATCTGTATATGTATATTTATTAAAAAAAGAATATTTAAGTATCAGTAGTATAGTAACCAATAACACAAGCATAATACTTGCTTACTTTGGGACTAGATGGCGCTGTGTGAGATGTCCCAGATATTACTATTATTATGAATATGTTTGATGTGACACTTAATTATTGTCATTTCAAAAAGCAGTATATTGATCAGAATCAACTGTGGAGGCAGCGTTCTTATCCGAATAATATTTTATGATAAATTAGCCATTACATGCTTTGTCGGGCACGAATTCGTATCATTTGAACCGACCTCTCTGTTGGATTCGCCATTTGAAGGTCCATTACATTATTCCGAAAGGTTTTAGTGATATATAATACTTGGACTTCAAACGGTTGAATATATTTTGAGGCTTATAGGAAATAGACCGATAAACTCTGCTTTTGAAGAATATACATAGATTATATAGTATTATTCGCGATACGTTTCATGTCTATTTAGTATTCCTTTTGTGAATGTACAATAACATACCTAGAAGCGCCACGAATCACTAATAGAATACCTAATACGGTGTGAATCGTCATTTCCTATATTATCGTTTTCGAGGTTCCGTAGATCCGAAATCGAAAACTGAACAATTAATTATAGGATTAAACCGCTCTGGTAAAATTTAGTGTGTCTGTCTGTAAGTCTGGAGGCCAAATACGAACATTAAAGTGGAGTATGTGACAATTCAAATAATAGGACTTGTTATGGGAAACACAATTTTTTTTATAATTTCAATCTGTATTTTTAAAAGACAATAAAAAAAATATACGAAAATAGAACATCCTACCACACCAACTCTGAAACTACTGAGCTTACAATTTTGTATAAGACTTGCATTTACCTATATACCACGTTTTTATAGACATCGATTTCAATAGGGCTAACATGCACACCACTGTCGATCTATTATCTCATTCCAAAACGAGATAGCTTTATACGAGGTCAGAGGTAACATATAGAGGTGTCTCGTTTCCATGAAATAATGAAATTTTATTTATTTACACAACATAGTCCATCATGTGTTAGTAGTAGATTTATTCTTTTTTTTATCACACATCACAACAACATATAGGCCCCAAACTAAGCATTAGCTTGTGTTTTGGGTGCCAAGCGAAGACACCGCATACATATAACAACCAAGACCCGGTACTGGTATCAATATTTATCATATAAATACTGACCCGACCTGGAATTCGAACCCGGGACTTCCAGCTCCGTAGGCAGGGTCGCTACTCACTAGACTAAGCGGTCGTCAATTCAAATGTTAGTATCAAACTTATAGTTAGTCAATCATTTAAAAAGTTATTTAATCAACAGCCCCACCCAATGCTTTAAAATAGGGCTGTGCATTCTGTCAATAATGCGACAACAAAATTTTGTATGTTGGTCTGATGTACATAGAGATACCGCATCGTGACTACAAAAATGTGGGTAAAAAGTATACGCCACAGGCTAAATATACGCCACTTGATTTATTGACAGAGCACTGTGATTTAGAATTTTGTGTGACACGCGTGTGGAATTCCTACTGAAAAATATATATATTTTATTTTAATTACATTTCATGTGAAATTTCACAAAAAGTTTAAAACCAATAATGATAATTACATAATGGTCCATCTATCTAATCTCCGAGTCTGTGATTTCGCTCGCGTTTTAGATCGTTTCGAAGTATAATGATAATGATACGCTCCGTGTTGATATTTCTACTTCTTATCTAGGTATGTTTCAAGTATTATAAAACAACTCGATCGGTAACAGTGATTAAAGTTTAAGTACTTATACCAATTATTTATACAAGTCCATCACATTAGTATTATGCTAATATTAAAAGTTATCCGTTTATCGATCCGTCCATAGTTGTCATTGACGAATTCACAACGAAGTCAGCCACGACCGATTTGGTCGAATGGTTAGAGACCCTAACTGCGGAGCCAAGGGTCGCGGGTTAGATTCCCACCCGTGACATATATTTGAGTGCATGAACATGTCTATTTGTTCCGTGTATGGGTGTCAAATATTTATATATGTATATATTATAAAGAATATTTAAGTGTATATCGGTTGTCTAGTACCCATAATACATGCTTTGCTTAGTTTAGGACTAGATGGCGCTGTGTGGGATGTCCCAAGTATTATTATACATTATTTTTTATTTGTATAATAATTTCATTGAATAGACAGGCATTGACATCAATTACTGAAGAACCATAGTGGTGGATAAATACATTTGCCGCCAGTAGCTTTTAAAATTATTTTCAAAGTTTTTGAAAATAATTTAAAGAAAGAGCTAAGTGGTATGGTACACATATTAATTGATACATTTCGAGTTGTTTGTGTGGACCTAATAACATTTAGGTACCTATATAATTATAAATCTATTTAATTTCTGTAAGAGATTAAAAAAATTGCCTCCAAATTTGCCGCCATTAAAAATGTTTATTCCCTAATAATCAATAAATAAAATGTGCTTTTAAAAACTTTAAAATTTTCTGTTGTATATTTAGCAACTAAAAAGTAATAATATACGAGTATCCAAAAAGAGTTACAGCAGCACGGAAATGCGTTAAAATAAACAGTGGCGAGTTGACGTCAGCGAGCCGCAATACTGGCTGCCAGACCGCGGGATGAGGTAAAACTAGGTATATGAAACTTGTGTGTAGACCCAAATCAATGACTAAAATTGTTTGGACAGCTGGTATTTTCCATCCTGCATGCATATCTGGTGATAACTGGGTTGTTCCAGTAGGTATTCATCGCATCCGAGACTACGCATAAATTGCTCTTAATTTGCCATAAATGAATTTTATAGCTGTTCCTGTCTAATTAATGTGGTTTATTTGCATGAGGTACAAAGTAGTATGAAAAGATGTAATTTGAATGAAATTATAAATAAATTGGTAAACTTAATATTATTACAGCCATAATCGGTAATATACATTAAGTAGTGGCATTCGCACTTGCAAAAAATTAAAAAATATGAAGGGCAACTTTTAAAAACTTTTGATAATTATATAGTTTGGTTCTGAAACCGTACTACCGAAATATGTACATTCATGGAAATACACATATGTACATTTTACGAAATACATTAACGGGTCATACACGATCCGTGGATGTACGAACTCAAAAACATCAATTGTATATTTACTGAAATTGTCGATGAAGCGAAAGAGATACGCAAAGACCGTATCATACCAACTTCTGGGAAACAGGCGTGAGCTTATGTATGTGTGTTTGTAAGTACAAAAATGTTAAATGTAAAATAGAGAGTATTAAACAATAATTAATAGGTCCACCGACTATTCCTAATGGCGAAGAGCATGTGATTGTAAGAAGAATATTCACCTGGTGGTCTCGTATGTGCGGCGTGGTGCGCGGCGTGGTGTAGCTGCGATGCGAGCTGGTGGTGCTGGTAGAAGGGCAGGAAGGGCGTGTGGAAGGGTGCGGGTGCGGGCGCTGGCGCTGGCTGCAACCGCGCTTTCAGCTCTTCAGCGCTGCCCGCACCCGATGATGATGACTCCACATCCGACACGCCGCTGTCGGCCGGCGATGGCGGCAGAGATCCTACACATAAAAAGGGCATTTTCATATTAATACATATTATAGAAGGTGAATTTGCTATGGGACATTTGTATTTCATATGCATGGGGTATTAAGATTTTCAGACAATCTAGGAGCTGGGGTGACCAAATGGCTAGTTTCCCTCCCCACGGCGTACTCACCAACGAATTAACTAATATTGAGCATGCCAAAAAATAGTCTTGAATTAGTATCAAATAGTACCCAAGGGAAAAAAATTGTACCCTTATAGTTTGGGAGATATAGCACTAGGTTGGTGAGTACGATGTGCTGAAGTTCACTACAGCAGCCTCACCTCCGTGTGCGCAAACGGTGAGGGTTACAGACATAGATCATACTAAAAAAAAAGTAGTGATCAAAGTTTCATTGAAATCGGTTTAGCCGTTTCGGAGATCATCTCGAACAGACAGACAGACACACAAACAGACAGACACTATTTTATTGATATGGAAGATAAATGTTCTGTTTTATTTTGTTGATTCGACATTACATAATTTTGACCGTTGTCAGTGTTGTCACGTAGATAGATACGGAACCAACTGTGTATTTAATAAATATTAGATTAGTAATTACAGAAATGAATAAAAATAACTGGAGAAGTACAGTATGTTCATTCATGAGATAATTCAAGTAAAGTGCGATAAGTCAAGGTATTGATGAAAATACACAAAAATAAAATAAAAAAAAACCGTAAGGCTTTTCATAGAGGTAAGTTGACTTAATCTGATTGTAAATAAGTTCTACTGTCCACGAAAAAAAATCGGGGGTCGCTGTACCAAACATCCTTTATAAATATTTCACACTCGGATACGGAAAAAATAGACATGTACATGTACACAAATATTTGTCCCGGGCGAGAATCGATTCCGTGACCGTTAGTTCTGCAGTTAGGGTCTCTAACCACTCGGCCAATAGGCCAGTCTGTTCATATATGAAAAAAGCGAACTTTCCCTATGTTCTATTTATTTCATCGAGTACCCATTAGGTTTGGTGAGAAAAACAATAACAAAGCCAATATTTATTCTTATTTCATATATTGGATCTTTTAAACTATATACAAATGCTATAATTATGACTATAAACTTCTTATCTTTAAACATGATTTTAAACGCACTATTTCGCACTATCCGTCTATGGACTGAGTCGCTGTTCCGCCTAGCTCATGATGCCTTATTCAACCTCAACTGCTTTAAAATTAGATTTTTTTAAATATTAGGATCGAATATATTTTCATCAGTTTCCCTAAAGTGTTTACATTAAAAAATATACCATAAGTAATTTGTAAGTTAAAGTAGTTTAAATAACGTGTAAACTTTTACCAAATACATCCGCAAATGTTTGAAGTTAGGTATTTGTCGTGTCATACGATATTGTTTAGTTGTGCATTAAACTAAAATCATTGACAACATAAAACAACGTGCACAAAAGAAAAATTTATAGAAAAACCGGTCACTCTTTCAAAAAAATACAAATACAATAATAATAACTGAGACGTCATACATATCTACACCCAAAGTTAGCAAGTATTATGCTTGTATTATGGGGTACTAGACAACTGTTATTAATGCACGCAAACATTTGTTCCGGGCTGGAATCGAATCCGCGACTCTTGGCTCCGCAGTTAGGATCTCTAATAGTTACTATATAATGCATTCACACTATAGTAGATTATTCACCGAGGGAAAAAAGTGACCAATTACGGTTGAGTGTGCATTTGACACATGAAACGGGAATCGTACTTTTTCCAGAGTGATAACTACTTTATACTACACCTACGAGGAAAATGAAACAAATAAAATGTTTATGACTTAAAGTTAATATTAAAATTACTAGAATTATTAAAACTTAAAGCAATGCTTTTCCCTGGTTTTTCCAACGAGTTGTCAATAACAGCTTTTTTTTTAAATTCTATTGGAGTCAACGAATCGTCACTATCGCTTCTAGAGGACATTTTTAGTAAAATCATTATGTAAATTAAGCAATTTATATATCACTAAAAGAAATCTGTTTGCTTTTTTAATTGTATGTCGATCGGGGGTTCTGACAGGTAGTCATATTGTGTCTCTAATCCTGCTGAAGTCTTGAATTATGTTTTAGTGAATTTAAGTTGAGCCAAAAGACAGCAGGGAGCAGCGCATTCGATAATAAATGTATGAAACACTGATTCTTTAAAGTTAATGATGGTATAAATTACCTACATCTATTTGCATTTAATGCAATGAATTAAAGTGTAGATTTTTTAATTTAATTTTTGAATTAGGCATTTATAATGTTGTAAATTTATTGATTATTGACGTGAAAAAGTGTAAATTTGTATTTACCTACTTTCAATAAAGATATATGACGATATGTTAATGATATAAAGTTTGACGCAGTTTGACGGTTCTAACGTTAATTTGCGTTGTTTCTTTTTAATTTTTACTCAGAATAAAAAGTAGTGGCCAGTACCGTTTTGCGTCTTCATTCATCCATTCAATTCGTATTTTAATATTAGAAAAGACAACGGGAGTAATAGATTTTCATACATATTTCTATTCCACAGGAATAAAGATTGGCTTTCCACCTTCTTCTTTAAAAAGTATTAGAGCGCTTTCCCAGCAGATGTGGTGTAAACAATATTTATTCGCATGTCGTTGCACCACTAAGATGCAAATCCGAAAACGCAATTAATCTGGACCCGAATAACGGTCAATACAACAAAAGATGACCGTTAGAAGCATCTTCGCAGGATTGCATTCTATTGCACTTGTTGCATCTGCGTTAGAAAGAACCTGTCGTCCCATGGGAGCGAAAAGCGTTTCATATGCAAAACACTACACGTCTTTTTGGTTAATTTATTACCGCCGGCTCTGAGGGAACATTTTAACGAATTTATGTTTAACTAAATAAACCGGACGATGCAAACAGGTTGAAATGATAACTTATTCTTTTAAATCGCAAATCTGGAGCATTATTTGTTAAAAATTTCAAGGGGATCCTCACATATATTCGAGATTTTATTTTATTACAAATAAATTAAACTAAATTTGTAACATTAACTACGTAGCGTTACATTCGTTCCAACAGTTTCAAAATTATATTAATATGAGAAAATTGAAAGTTATCATTAAAAACAAAAATAGCTCTAAATTTTATAAATAAATTGTTTAAACTTAGGTTCGGTGATTACTACAGTATTGTTTTCGTTCTCTCATAAAATTTTGGATTCATACCTATATATTATATATACCTTCTATTTATATATACAAATATAAACAAATATCATATCAGCACATATAGAAATAACGTAAATAATATTATAAAATCGGTTTACATCAGATATTATGAGTAGCCACGTGACAACATTAAATTCCAGTTACGTTAATTACTTGTTATTAGATAACTGTTACCGATGGTCATTGGTTACCGATTTGGTTATTAATGTCACTATGTTCGTATCGAGATTGAAAGGACACTACAAAAACGGGCCTATCGACTCGTCTGTGGTTAGTGTCGCTATGATAAGTGATTGAATGAGTTGTGTGTAGTTGACATTTGAGTGCGATTATATTTAGAAAAATACCGTCCTATGTAAAACGAAAGTCTTGTTGACTGAGCAATTGGCCGAGTGGTTAAAGATCTTAATTGCAGAACCAAAGGTCGCGGGTTCGATTCCCGCCCGTGACAATGACTTGTATCCAGAAACATGTCTATTTATTCCGTGTCTGGGTTTAAAATATGTATATATGTATATATTATAAAGAATATTTAAGTATTATTATTAAAAATATTCAGCTGTCTAGTAACTCGTAACACAAGATAAATACTTGCTTACTTTGGGACTAGACGGCACTGTGTGGGATGTCCCATGTATTATTATTAAAGTTACTGTAATAAAGTATAATTAAAATGTGTAAAAATGTAATTAAATTAAAACGTGCCTAGTGCCTAAAAGTACCTATCTACATTTGTACATCAATGGACCTTACGAATGAATAAGGAAACGGCAATTGTTGTCGCCCAGATAAGATTATAAAAAGTGACGAATAACGGCCACCGTGTTTTAATAATATGCTGTGGGGTGAAAGAAAGTCGTATTCTCTTTATAGGTTTCCTCATCCTTTTCCAATGTTAAAGCGAGATTGTCCATTTGACCGGCGCTGCCCGCTGTCCGGCAGTGTCAAAGGACTATAAACTGTCCACACCCCTTTGTGTTTCGCGCACCCTTCATGAGGCTATGGGAATCGGGAAGCGACACCGACTACATTATAGATTATTAAATTCATTATATTTTAAGATATTACATCGTAAACGTGTTATACATTTGTTCACTCATCTATCTACTGAGTTTAATTCTATTTGTGAGGCCTGTAATCGGCCTTTTGTCTTACATTTATGAGTCTAGGACGTAAGAATTTGCTGTTGGTCTTCCTCTTAAATAAAAATTAAATGAAAAAAAAAAATAATTAAAGCGATTATTTCTTACATAATTGATTATGGGTTTTTTTTGTCTTTAAATAGTTTGTTTGACCCTTACAACAATCATAAAAAAATTATAAAACAGAATTTGACCAGACATTCATATTTATATGCAAGAATTTTAAATTCATCACATTGCCGTTTTCATTAGTAGGGCAGAGCAGGATTATACAAAATATATCAGATTTACGAACAAACAGTTTATGTTAAAAAATTATTAATAATTGTTAATGCGCTCGACAGGACACCAAAACTAGAGAAAGAATCAGTTGCCGCTGAGTAGTCGGAGACGACGTGAGAATTTGTGTGAATTATGTGTTGTATGTATTAAATTAATTATAAAATTCAAGGTTAATAAACACATGAGCTATTAATTTCGTAACTTTAATAACATTTACACGCTTCAAAACGGGACAGACGTCCGTATTTGAAAAAAGATGAAGAAATAAAAGATGTGGAATTACGTAGTGTTGGTATATACAGTCCGTGTATGCATACTTGCTAGCTTGGGCCGATGATCAATTCATAGATGTCAGGAGCTAAAGGTAGGTAAAAATAATACTAAGTTTTCTTAGTCTCAGTGCTGATTCTTATGTATGTTTCAAAGCATATTATTGATAAAAATCAATAATCAATGTTACTAGACATTTCCCAGGGGCGGTTATTCTAGACAGACGTTTTAAAGCTCCCAAAAAAGTTTTACTTACATTCTCAGTTTACAACTTTAACTTATGTCATTAACGGTCTAATGGAAGTATTCTACAAGAATCAGAGCAATTACGGAGTGCGCGTGATTCGCTCAAGTATATAGATATTCGAATCGCGCAAAATCTAAGGACCAGATCCAGTGCGACATTCAAACGCTAAGCTACATTGTGCCTGGATTATGGTCTAACACAAAAGCCATGGAGCGGCGGTCAGTCCATAAAGATGCCGGGATAGGCTAGGGGCGCCTTACGTATTATGTTTACTAATGGGACCGCATTCCGGGCGAACCGGTAGACTGGACTGGACACCCCATTTTTTGAGTACAAAGCGCGTTCTCGCGATCATTATTTGTACTTAATTTATTATTATTTTGATACCGTCGCTGTGAAAGGGTTCGTATGGATACAAAGGCGTAGGGCCGGCCAGTTCCGCGTTTCTGTTGACCGCTGGTCAGCTAGTGAATAACCCCTTTTCGTGAGCGACGGAATGTAAATTTTTGTAAGCTATAAAACTTGGTGATTTATAGGTAGTTTTTTATTGCTATATAAAATGCGCAATCGCTTGGACATGTTATATTGGACCTCACCGACCTTTAACTATATCACTACATAGCATGAAACGAAATTTCCTGCCTTGTATGTCTTTCTGTATGAACGCTAGTTCAACGGATCGACCGTTTCGGGGAAGGTCTATGGATAACAGAACTGATTTTGATGATATCTGACAGATAAGTAACTTAAGACGCGGAAAAGAATAATGAGGATAGGATGGGAAGGAGAGCTACATACTGTGAATCCTGTAGTTCACGCGGGCGAAGCCATAGGCAATAGCAAGTAATAAATAAAATATCGTCTCGTATGTCTTTACGGAATACCTTTTTCAATCAAATACCTATGGCTAGAATAGACGAACAGCGTTTTACCTCTCTAATGCTGATAGAACTTAAATGTTATTACATTTGCGAGCGACATTTCGGTTTCAAACCGAAAGTGATTGTGTTGTATTTTGTATCATTTCAATACTGCATTTGCTTTAGATTGCGGTTGCACGATTTTCAAGACTCGCGTTGTTTAGTTTTCAATCTACATACACGTAAATATGCAACATTTCTTACGTTATATGATAGGCGCTCTGTTTCTTGTTTAGTAATCTATTTTGTGGAATTCCTTCTCATTATTTTTTAAAATATTGTTTCCAACAATATTAGCGTTTAATAATACCTACTCTATATATAAAATCATAATTTCTAATGAATTTGATGCGAAAGATTCATCAAAATTAGTTACGTAGGTCTTGAGTTATGTACTTTTATAAGCAAAAAAATAGAAAACCGGCCAAGTACGAGTTGTACTCGCACATGAAGGGTTCGTACCAATATACAATATTAAAAAAAAACACGTTTCTTGTCAAAATCAAAAAGTTTTTATTCAATACAAGATGTTTACACACATTTATTGAAGCACATATATGGCGGTCGTTACAGTCCCCAACCCGCAGTGGAGCAGCGTGGTGGATTTAAGCTCCAAGTCCCCCCTCCTCACCCTGGAGGAGGCCTAAGTCCCCGCAGTGGGGTGAAAATGGGCTGATGATGATGATGATGGAAAGTCAAAATGAATTGATTAGGTACCGGTTCAAAAACTAGAAGGAGAAGAACTAACAAGAAACTCCTCCCTGTTTATTTTATTTAAATATATGTTTTTCTTAGTTTTTTTTTATTGTACGTGGGGAAACCCTTTAATTTTTAACATTACTTCATTTTTATTATTTGTTATTCAATATTTGTTAATTACGACCATAGTAGTACCTACTTCACGAAAATTTCAAGTATAAGCAACCATCTCGCAACCATCAATCACCAAAAACGTCAAAAAACACGTTTGTTGTTTGGGGACCCCTTTCAATTTTTAACCTTATTTTATTTTTATTAATTGTTGTTATAACGGCTATAAGAATACACACTCCATGAAACTATCGAGTGTCTACCTATTACGGTTCAGACGAAACAGCCTGTGACAGACGGGCGAACGGACAGCGGAGCCTTACTAATAAGGTTCCTGTTTAAGGAACCCTAAAAAAGAATTGCATTAGTTTACACAAACACATTCCATGTATTGACATCAGTTTTATAATTATATTGCACGCCACAAAATGAGACGTCTTTATTCATGAAATTCACTAATTCCTAGACAGTCTTTGGTACATAAAAATATATTTAGTCGTATACCATTTTACAGACAATTTATCGAAGATCACTTTTGAGGCATTTTTAGGTCGATCCATAAATATTTTGATTTCGTCTCTCAATTATGTTGTATGAAACTTGGGAGGCACGATGACTTTCGAAAAACACTTTTAAACACTCTAATACTTTTTAATAGATAGATATTGTTATTCGAAGAACCCTTTCGAGAACCACTATCTTAGTTTTAGTAGTTTTATAATAATAATAAAAAAAAGTCGACATTTGGTAAAAGTTTAAAGTATTAATTTTTTATTGTTAAATGAGCTTAAGAGGTGTTTCATTTTAACTTTTCTAAGTTTTTCTTAAATAGAAGATAAAAAAAAGAAAACGAAACGAAGAATTTATTGAAAGATGTTTGTTATTTTCAGCTATATCGTCTGGTAACAAATCAATATATATCTATCATATAGTGAAGCTCTCAAAGCGGTCGCTCCTACAACTGTCATTACAGTATAGAATGTTTGGCTGAACGTAGTCTAAACTTATAGAGCATGTACAGCTTACCCAACTAAACAAAAAGTTTCAAGTGAGCAGATGGCGCAAACTAACGCTTACCAAGAAAAACATGTATAACGTTTCATTTTTGTTTTCTCTTTTCCTTTAACTTTTAGTTTAATTCGGTAAGCTCTACACGCTCTATAAGCGTGGACTACGTTCAACCGAACACCAGGTATACAATTTGTTTAGATCATAAAGAAAACAAAATTGACAGCAACGTCTATTACAGTAGAGATAGCAGTTCGCTAATTTAGTCCAACCATGTATACACCAGTTTACTGGCATATACATTATACATTACCGGTCCGTAAGCGAAACAGCTGACGATTATCTACCAATTCCGCCTTCACACCCGTCAGTTATGTCACTTTCGCCACATAATAGCTCGAACTGAGAATGCGTGCTCTAGCGGTACATTGCCATCAGTTTCGTTACGTTAAGCTTTAAGCACATGAATAAATATCCATACAGAAGCCAACCTACATACAAGTGGCCCGCTGTAGTACACTAACACATAGCGCGGCGATCTCTCGCCAATGCGACGGGTATACGTACGCTCTGCCGGGGTAAGAACTGGTTGGCGCCAGTTCAGTTGGCGTATAACGGACAGGGCTGCGGCTGCGGCGCACATTTTCATCGCGATTCATAAAGATTTTGTGGACGAATTATGGATTTTACCACTTTAGTGTTTAAAGTAAAATAAGATAATATCGTTTAAAGTAGTAAAACAAAAAAAAAACTTGTTTAGGGTTAGTCATTTATAACTAATTTTAATTTAGGGTGTGTCAAATTACACTAATCATTATTAATTTTTCAAATATACATTTAACTATGTACTTACATTATTTAATTTTGTTTCTGTAGTTTTTTTAATGTGTAACAGGTGTCAACCCTAAGAGAAGAGGTATAAATTTTGTACGTTGTTAGAGAGCTCGGACTCTGTACAGATAATGGGTGCCGCTTCGTGGATGCGATTTAATTCGAACTTGTGTATACGAAAATATATTCCATCAATGGTTTCGAACGCGACAAGCACGTACCAGCTTCTCATAACCGAAAAATCACAAAGGGTAAAACTGGACAGTGCACCCGGCGGGGTCTTTGTCGCCTAACTCTTTTAAGATGCTAATACCGCTTAGGGGCCGAATTTAGATGTCGCCGTTGGCCACCACTCTATGTCCTCAAACAGTACATACTCATTGTGTCTATATTGTTAAAATCTCAAAGTTTACATATATTCATTCTACCTTAGGTATAAATAAAAGACAAGTTCGCCGCCTGTGTGTTATGTGCAAAAATGTCACTGGTCGTTAAGGGGTTGATTATTTGAAAAATGTAGGAATTGTACAGTCTAAAAAAATTTGGCTCTTTTTAACAAGATTTTGATAGTTTTGATCAAGCAACTTGATTCAAAATCGACTTAGACAAGGTTTCCTCAATTAAGACATTAATTACTTCAACCAAGATGCTTATTGTGATCGTTGAAATACCTATAACTACTTATAACTTACTTGGTTAACTCCCATTTTTAGAGTGCGTACATATAAACTACAATTCAAAATAAAAAACATTCGCGCTGTAAAATAGCGGAAACGCGATAAATACACGACGCGATGAAATGTCTAAATAATTCTCAAAAAATTACAACTTAATTAAATGAGTGTAAAATGACAACGTCAGTTAAATGTGCGAAACATGACAACGTTAATTCACTCTCCAAGTTTGTGAATGTGCAAACCATAAAATATTTTATAAGTAAACGAACGGAAAACCTAGACAATGGCAAGTAAAACAAGAAATTATAATATAACTTTTACTATCGATTTTTTCGATCTACACAAATATCGATAGTACAAACTGACTAACATATAAATAAATCGAAATATAACAAAAAAAAAAAAACAAGCAAACATTAATGTAATTCAGTTATTCATTCTCTATTGCGTCGGAACTAAAATCACAATCAGAGTTAATATTCGAACTTCCTCTTAATATATAATAATGATATCATTTCCTATCAAATGGGCATTGACCAGAAATTTTGACATTATATTTGAATATATTTTTATGAAAGTATAGACAATCTGAAGTATTTTAGTAATTTAAACAAAAACAAGTATGAATTTTTATGGAATAATCGACTGTTAAAAATTTATAGCTGATGATGTCACTGTTACTAATTTTATCTACGATGTTCTACGTATTGCTTTTGTCTGTATGGCCTCCGATCATTTATATTTTTATATCTGTTACTACGCCTCCAAATAATTTCATATATTTCCTGTTGAATAATAATAATATTTTAAATAATAGTATAATAATAACAATAAGTACATCTGTTCCTATAAATACAATTTTTTGGATCAAATTGTAAAATTTTGAACAATGCCTAATGTCGACTCGATACTATCATTGATATTGATCGCCACGAGGATCTCTCGCAATAAAGTATTGTATTTATGTGTTCTCAAATGTCACTCAATATTCACGATACTTGACGGACATGCAAATGTTACGAACGCTTTGCGGATGTAGTACGATGATATAGTTTGTTTATGAAACGTAATTATATATAGACAATGTATATATTTTGCACGAACTGAATTCTTCGTACAATACTTTAGTTCGCATAACAATAGATTGCGCCGACGCACCCACGCGTGATATTTCAATTTTGAACCATCAATAGTGACCGCCGACAGAATCGCAAAAAGGATTCGATCGGGAAAAGAGATGGCTATCATAACTTCAACGAGTCGGAGGGAAACAAATGTCTATTGTTGTCGATGACATTGCGATTTTGAAGCGCAAGGTGCAAATAGTAACCCATTTTTGCACAAAAACCCGTGTTTGTGGATGAAATGTGGTCAAATCACGCAACGTGCGTACGCACATCTGTCGCGGTGTTTGATTAGGACGCGCATATTTCGCAAAAGGGTCTGAATGACCCAAGTAAGGGTTAGTGAGTTATATGACACATGTAGCCTTGGATGATGGATGCAACGCGTTATGATTATTTATTATAATACGAATACTTATACTTTAAAGGTGAGATTTTGAAATGCACGTTTTTCAGACTAAAATGAAAAATCTGAAAGAATATTTTTTCTTTAGTTTTTTAACTAAATTGTTCAGTTGATTATTTTACTTTATCACAGTCTATTATTTTTCAAAGAATTAGTTCACTGACGATTAAAAATCAGATTTATATCAGGTGAGGTTACTGAAAGTGAAATACTTCAGCTGTCACATATAATAAAAATATAACTTAAAAAAACCAATCAAATATTTTATATGTTAAAAAAATGAATGAAGTTTTGATATCCCGGGAGTAAGCGAGCGCGACAATCATATAGCGGACATCATATTTATGCACTTAAGTCAGAAAAAATCATTGGTACATGCATGTTTCTGGAATTTGAATCACAACCTTCTAAACAAGAAGCGAGTTCATCACCACTTGACTACCACGACACTAACGGTCAGATACATGTAATATCAGTAATATATAAGATTAGTCAGTAATACATAACATCCACTAGTATCAGTAACAAAACAAATCCCGAAAACATCCTTTTATATTTAGGAATTCATATAAATGGCTACATAAGACGAGGTCTGAAGCTTAACATGTTAAATTCGCTCTAATCTGGCGTCTGGCACTGGTTTTGCGTCAGCATTGCTTTTAGTATTTAGCTACTTATTTACGGTGCTTTCATATATTATATAATTCAGCCGAAAGTCAATTCGGAGAGTAGGGAGAAAGATAGGTGTTTATTGCGATATATATATTTATCTAAATAGAAATAATTACAACATGAAAGTAATGTACCAATTACATAATATTTTTGTGGGTAGCTGAAAATCACCGAGCTCACGAAATTGTATTACTTATAAAGAAGTAGAGTCCGCATGATAAATACTTAGAATCGTTTTCGGTGGAGACGAATGGATGGACCTAATGACGCTTCTCTTTTACGTGGTTTTGGAGTAGAAAATATCAAGAGATTAATTTCTGGATAACTTAACTGGACTGACTGATTGGCTGAGTGGTTAAAGACGGTAACTGCAGAGCTGAGGGTCGCGGGTTAAATTCCCGCCAGCGTATTTGTGGGCATGAACATGTTTATTTGTTCCGTGTCTGGGTGTAAAAAGTATATATCGTATGTATGTATATATTATAAAAAGAATACTTAAATCTAATACAGTTGTCTAATACCCCATAATACATGCATAATTTGCTTACTTTAGGACTAGATGGCACTGTGTGGAATGGCACTGTATGTAATTTCCCAGGTATTATTATTATTATTATTATTATTATAAATCAAAGATCACAATAATTTACCGGGACTCTGAAATAATCGAAATATGTACAATTTAGGAAAAAGATGTGTTAGGAATGGACGAATTAGGAAGAAGACATGTTTGGAAATGGACGACTTAGAAAATGGAGGAAATCGTCCTAACTAGTAGTAGTGAACACTAAAGCAGTTACGAAATAAATGTAGTTATCTATTTGTTGTTTACGTAGAGTAAATTAATGTCATAGCATCGTTTGGTTTTAATAAAGTCATAAATGACACTTTACGGTATCGAAGTGACATTACGCAATTTCACGGGGTTGAAGACCGGCGCGCGGGAACCTTGCGCACTGAAACTCGGATTAAAACTCGCCACCTTACACGAGATAGCTAGAGTATGAGTAATTAGACGGTAAACGCAGAAGAGGGCTTCTAGTCAATTCGTACTTTTATGGTTCTTTACGATTAGATCTAGACAGACTCATAGAGGAAGCTCTTTCTATTCACAGCAAGATTTTTCACTAATTTATATACCTATTAATACGTTAAGTAAAAACTTTGGACCCCTTTTTAAGCATAGTACGCGCACGGAGGAGTAAAAATTGGCATAGTTAAAATTTGTATGAAAAAGGAATAACAAACGCTAAAATCAATATACAATATTTGTTACAAATACTGTCAACCACACGAATATGATAGTCTGTCGTTTGATGCAATTTGAATTGACTTACTCTCGCCTAATTATTATCGGCGGTTGCAAAAAAGTGAGTACGGACTGGTCGACCACTAGTATTCATTATACCACAAGTAGCGTGCACAAATGACGTCATCGTAATACATCGGCCACGAGAATAGAAACGTTACGCCTCCTTTACAATGAAAAGGTGACAATCGTATAAAAATAATATTTATAATAAATACCCGACAAAGGGTTTGAACAATGAAAAACACCTCCCAACGCATTTATGAAAGAAACCCTTCCACTGGACTATTCTAAATTAATATTTATTGTGCAAAATATTGAATGCGGGGTCAGAATTCAGATGCAACGAGTGACTGACAGCCACAAGGGTAACGAACGACGAATGTTCGTAAAAGCTCATCTGTGAGTTAAAAGGGTTTAGAGAAAGTTTGATAATCGTTCTTACAATAACACACACGGATAATATTCATGTGTAACATAGCTTTCCGTTCGCCGCTTTGCTCGCGTGGACTACACAGTTGTACCGGGACTGCTTTTTCCGGGATAAAAAGTAGCCTATGTCACTCTTCAGCTTATAAACTATATCTATGCAAAAAAATATAGCGGTCCCGGTACGACTGTGTAGTCCACGTGAACAAAGCGGCGGGCGGAAAGCTAGTTTGAAAATAAAATTATGCTTACTCGCTGATAATGTAGCTTTCTATAAGTGAAAGAATTTTTTAAACCAGTTTAGTGATTTTTGAGTTCATCCGTAACAAACAAACTAAAAATCTAATCTTTTCTCTTTATAATATAAGTATAGACAACCCAAAACTTTGTGCACTTTTATGTTTATTGTTTAATAAAGATATTAAAGTAGGTATATCAGTTATCTAGTACACATAGAATAAATAGGCTCTGCTTAGTTTATGTGTATAACCGTATGTGGGATGTCCCACATGTTATATTATTCAATAAAAAAAAAATAAAAGCCCGAAAGACATTCTTACGAAGATGCTACGATCAGAGCGTTGAAAAATCTATACGTCAAACACTGAACCTTTTTTATATCCATACTATTACGTCACTATAGCCTTTGTTTATTTTTAAACAATTATATTCTAAAAATTCATTTCTAAAATAGGACGAATGAAAAGAAACATCTCTAAGTAAATGATAAGTACTCTTTTCGATATAAATTGGGGCATTGACACAAATGAAATCGCTAGACAACACGTTTTTATTTTGTAGAGAACATCTTCTTTTTCTGACGCTACATTTTGCTGCCGTTACATTTTGTTATATCATAAATCCACCTTCAGCCTACAACGATTTTCAGCTGGCGTTACGCAACAGCATACAGACGGCGCGGCTGTGTGCGTAACACGGCGGGTGTGCGTGAGAGCGTCGATGAGGGTTGGGGGAGGCCTAGGTGGGGAGTTGACGGTCATGACATTGGGCGGGCGGATCAGCTGATACGGAATCGATTTCGGGCCATTTCCTCTTTGTTCGTTACGAAGTTTCCGAAATATTGAGCGGCAAGTTTTTTTATGTTTTCTTTTTAACAGTAAAGACAGCGCCAAGTGGAAATGTATGATTTATTCTTACCCATCTGAGAAAGAGGTGTGCGCTAACATATATTTTAGTAGGCTTTACTATTCCTTCAAAAGTTTTTATTTAATATGATACGCAAATGACTTTATTGCATTTACAAGTTTTATTTAGGTCTATTGCGATTGGGAAATTCGTTTGAAACTAACTGTATATCTTTTGTTTATCTGTGTATCTTTTGAAACTAGCTGTCTAATAAAGGCGCGATCATTTTTACGAAGTTGAAAGAAGTTTGAAATAGGAAGTTTCTCGATGCATTTATTACAATTTCAAAAATTTTTTTTACAGTGGGTAGTAAAATAGCTCTGATTGTTTAGATGTTTAGATGGAAACTCGGCGTTAAAAATAGTTAATAGTAAATCACCTAATAGTTCCAATAAATTTTGACACACACAGAGACGGTTAGTACGGGAGAACATTATAGTCAAACAAACATGTATAAGAAGGCCCGTTGTTTTTGTTAAAATTGAATCGCGTGGCTATATCTAGACAGGTTAATGATGAACGTATAATAGCATAAATTTAAAATATCAAAAATATATCGACATAATCTTATCTATAGTAATAAAATTTGAGTGTCTGTCTGTCTGTTCGAACTCATCGCCGAAACGGTTGAACCAATTTCAATGAAACTTCACAGTCGTGAAAAAAGTATGAAAATGACATACCTTACTTTCTGTTCGTTAGTATGTTTGCCTCTCTGTCTGTTCGAGCTAAATTCCTAAAAGGTTAAATCAATTTTAATGCAATTTTGCAGACATTAAAATAGGTAGTCAGGAGTTATATAAGTAACTTTTTCTCTATATTTGTCCGTCTGTCTGTTTTTCCCGACTATTCTCGAAAACGACTAAACCATTTCAATGCATCTTCGCAGACA